>ML685862.1:3061455-3095314 GCA_007922175.1 Pelusios castaneus
GATGAGGAGACCACATCTGTACACAGTATTCGAGATGTGGGCGTATCATGGATTTATAAATCCCTTTTAAAGTGAGCTTGAGGCCCCTACATCAGTTAGGCGTTGCAGTGCTGAGCCCTGCAGTGCCAAATACCTTTTAAAAATCTGGGCCATAGACTTTAAGAGCATTATCCCTGAAATGACGACACTTTAGACATCTTTATTTTTAAATAGAAATGTATTTAGAAAAATCCAGTTAAATATTTGGGTTTTTTACGTCAGTTTTTATCCATCTTATTGATTGCTTCAGCTGATTTATGGAATTTTAGAGGGCTGGCTTTTGCTGCTTCTTTACTGAAATATAAAACCCTATTGCAATAGAGCCTGCTGGTGCATAAATCTTAACAGAAGTCCTTGTAGTCTCCAGCCCAGGGATGGCATGGGATTGATCAGAGTTGGCTTTTACGAGGTAAAATCATGTTTTTACCGTTCTGGGATGGCCTGGTTCGAGGCATTTTTAAAAAAGGTTTCATTAATGCGTACCAGAGTACACTTTATGTATTCAAATTGTGGTTACATATGGCACTAGGGTTGTACAAATAAAACAAAACTGCAGTGGGTGCAATACTAATATGTAACTGTAATATTGAACATCAGAATGTCTATATTTTGTTTCATTGTTTTCTCAGGTAAGTTATACATGTCATGATTCATTTCAGTTGTCAGTATTGTATAAATCAAAATCAGAAATATCTGGTTATACAACAATAAAGCACAGAATTAGGCTCGAAGTGTTAGAGTTGCAGACTATATCAATCCACATCCATTTGTAGTAGAAGATCACTTTGATGTGGTGGATAGATGGAATCTATTTCTTAGCTTTTAACCAAAGTTTAAAAAGATTTGTTCTATGCTTGCTGTACACTGCAATTATTTTCCCCAGTGTAAACTTGGTATAAGCCAGTATTTATCAGCGCCTGTCCTAAATTAGATTTTTCTCAGGAAGCTGCCAGTGCTGCTGCCAGCTTACAGCTAACAGAATGTCCCTGATTTTGCTGAAGTTCTTATATGTATGATGATTTCTGTTGAAAAAACAGTTTGTTTTTGTCTTCAAAATTCATTGCTACTTTTTGCCAAAAGGGTTCTCCTGACCCCCAAGGATCAGTCACATACAAGATCAATATAAGTTTAGATCTTACCCAAAATATCATTCTCCCAGCCAATCCTTTAGTAACTAAAACAAAAGGATTATTGTAAAGGGAAAGAAACAAACTGTGAGAACTGTTAAAGGATTAAAGTAGCCACATACGTGCATGCAAATGATTTAAAATTTCAAATACATCAGGTTCTCAGTAGAATTTGGAGTTCGCAGGCTTTATAGATCAATGGTGTACATGCAGTACCTGGATGGATCTCAGTCCTTTGTTTCATGGTCTCCATTGCAGCATGGAGTTTTAAGTAACTTGTCTCTTTACTTGACGCAGTAGCTGATTAGGAGTCAGAGGCTGAAATGCGGTAAAGGAAACTGTTTTTTGTTTTGGCTTCTTGATGTCCAGTGTGGGGACTCGGAAGCATTAGTTGTAGCTGGTTGGGAAGTCTGATTTCAGTGTCATCCACCAGTGCTGGGAGAACTTGCTCTCCTTCTGCAGACTGTCTTGATCTTGGCATTTTCAGGTGGCCATCCTGGTCACGGACGGGTCACACTAGGGTGGGAGATCTGTTTGGCGGTTAGCATTTCAACAGCACATTCGGGTAAAGTATATCAGGAGGAATTGTATATATTGATTTCAAGCTGTTCTGTCTCTTCCTTACTATGTGAACATCTACCATTTTGTGGATGCTACTGAAATAAAAATGTCTGGATTCATGCTAGCTGAAAATACATTGAAATGGATTTTGTCTGAATTGTGGATCTTTTCTGCACCTGAGAGTTGGGCTATACTGTGATTACACTGTCGTCTTATCTAGTATGGTCCAGGCTCCTCCTGTATAGGGCAGTTAACTCATTCAGCCACTTTTCAGTGATGCAACAGTATTTGGTTGCCTTAGCTACTATAACATATGGCTTTTAGGTTAGTTTATGTGCTTGCTGACTGATCTCTATAACGCTCATTTGGGAAGATTAATTGGAAAGTATCTTTTGACAAGCAGTCTGCTTGCCCCTTGATGCATTGATTGGAATCTGGGCTCACTCTCTCCATGCAGTTATGTCTCTTATTGAACATGACAGAGTCATATATTAAGAAATGTTCAGCCCACCAAAAGTGAGCGGATGACATTTCACCTATAACCTTTAAATAGGTAACTTTGAGACTTTAAACCAGACTCCTGTCAGTATTGGGCTGAGAAAATTTGCTGGGATGGGGATAATAAGCATAAATTCCAATCTTTACAAAACAGATGTAAGGAGCTAAAATAGTGAAAATTGGAGTTCATGAATACTTCTATGGGTAGTTCTTGGTTCCAAAGATCAGAGATACTGCCTAACAGTCCCCATCTGTCCTATTCTCCTCTCCCTGCGCCCCCCGTCCTCAGGACATTTAAAAAAGATCCCGACCAGTTGATCTGGATTTACAAGCATTCCAATTAAACTTGCTTTACTGTGTTAAACACCAGAAGTCTTGGGAGCTTAGTCTACGCTGACTTCCAACTGATTATAAAAAATTATTTCTAACTTTGACTCTTCTAAATGAGACCTCAAACATACCTTCTTCCTTTCAGCATCATATAGCTATCTTCCCAAGGAAAAGAGGTACCCTTACCTCAAGTTACCTAATTTGAGTTAAGAGCCTAGTGAAGACAAGACTGTCTGCAGTTGTCACAAAACAAGCTGGTTGAGTTGAAGGCTAGGCCTCGTAGTCTTTCCTCACCACCTAAGGCTTTGTCTGTCTGAATTTATAGTGATGCACAGGCATTCCACATGTAGCTATACGCTGCAGTAAAAGGCAGGCTGTGTCCGCACTCGTTGCCAGAGTATAGCTATATGCAGTAAAGAAAGATTGGTAGTGGAAGGTAGTGGGATACATTGCTAAAAATAGTAGTGGACATGTGGGAGGCACTGCTTTGGTGTAGAGCGAGAGCTGTGTAGGATATACTTTATAGGGCCTTTAAGCATGTAGGCCACTGTATGCCTAATCTGTGCCTCACTGTCTTCACTGCAGTTTACACTTGTGCTAGCTGGGTGTGCCTTGTCCGTACTCTATATGCTGCCATAAGTGTAGACATACATTAAGTGTTTTAATCAAGGACGGATCCATTCTTAAGGAAATGGTAGACCCAGCTATGCTTGGCACAGGGCCTTTGTCTTGATGGGAATGTTCCACAAGCAAAATGTCAATTATATGAAGTTTTGGAAGGTTTTTCCAAGCCAACATTAAATATGTTAAACCAGAACACCCTCTGGGATATTACCAGAACCAGAACACTGCTGCCTCTGGGATATTACCAAATCCCTTAAAGATTTCTCTGGAACAAAACATGGTCCCAAACAAAATAGACACATTTTAAGGTTATCAAAATCTGGGATAATACTAAGCGTGGTACTGATGCTCTGTTTCCAAAATTTTTGACAGCCTTTCAGTAACCCTCTGTCATATGGTCTGTCTTGGCAAGCAGAAAGGTTGTGCATTTCACTTGAGGAACCCTGTAACATATATTGGCTGCATTTTAGCCTGGCGTGGAATCAACTAACTCAACTTCAAATTTGTTAGCCTGCACTTTACACAATATCTTTCATCCATGTTATGGTATTTCAACTGAGGTCACATGACTGAAAATAGTATAAAAGAAATAAAAGGGGGAAAAATTTTTTCTTAAGGCTTCTGGAATTTTGTTCGTTATTGATAAACCATAGTTGCTCCTTGAGCACACTTTAACATTACCACCCAATGACAAATAAAACTTTCATTCATTTTTTTAAAATGAGTTTTAGTTTCTATTTTTAGAAAAAGTCAGCTGTTCTCTGAAAGGCATGGTACCCACTGGTATGGCAAATTAGCATAAAATAACTTGACCTAACTTGTCTCATAGTTTTCTTGCTTTTCTTGTTTTCTCTGTCTACTTATTACTAGGTTATTGTCTTAAACTGGTCAGGACAGCTGTAGGACCCAACAGTCATTTGTTATCTAAGCTGTATCCTTCCTGTAAAGAGATGTTTATAAGGACTTTAGAACTCTATTTAAACTTACTGGCATGTCTAGTAAAGTATGTGAACTATTTCTGAGAAATGCCCAAATATACCTTGTTTCTTCATGTTGGCTAACATAAAGCATTCTCAGAATGGGTAAAAATCTAAGAAAACTTTTAAGGTCTATACCAAAATCCAGTTTAAAAATTTGTTACAAACATTGGGAATTGTGGCAATATATGTTTATGCTGAAATTTAATATATTCCATTAAATTGCTTAATTCAAGTGGCCCATGGTTGCTTCTGGGCCTTTAAAAGTTCCAAAGGGGTAGCCATGTTAGTCTAGTTCAGCAAAACAAACAAGGAGTTCTGTGGCACTTCTAAAGACTAACACATTTATTTATCGCATGAGCTTTTGTGGGAGAAAATCCCACTTCATCAGACGCTTTGAAGATGGGGAACTGAGCTTTTAAAGTAAGTGAAACCAGAGAACTGATGGAAATCACTAGTTAAGCAGTTGAGAGTAATCTGAAATGCTAAACCAGATTTTTGCAGCACAGTCTGTTCTGCAGGTGTGTGTTTAAAAAAAAAAATTGTTTGTTTATTTCAATGACTAATAGCTCAGAAACTGATAAGGAGATAGAAGAGCAGGAGCACTTGCTTTCCTCGTCAATCTGAATTAAATTTAGATGTAAAAGGATGAAATCTTCTAGTTTTGAATTCTTAAAGGATATGATGACTGGGAACAATCAGATAAGTTAACTAACTACAGATAATAATGTAAGCCGTTTTTAAACTTCATGGCCCACACAGTTAAGGTAACAGTTGAATATTAGTTGAATTAAATTGTAAAATGATATCTTTGGATGGAAACAGGAATTCAATTGAAATGCACAAATATGCCTTGACACAGTCACAAGCAAATTTAGTAAATAGAAAATGATGGATGCATTTTCTAATATAATAAAAATATAAACAAGAACCTGAAGATATGCATTTTAAGTGATGTAATTGCTTACATAAATGTGTTCAGTGCATCCTTCTGGTAAGCAAAAATTACTGAAGTATACCAACCAATGCGAATAAACTTTTTCTAGGAAAATGAGTAAATTGCAAAGCAAGATTAAAAGTGGTGATTTAAATCAGCTCACCGTCCTTTGTTACATGACTGATATTCCTTAGTCTTCGTCAGTAGTTCGATATATAATGCTTTTAATTTCCTTTCCTCGAAAACACGTGATTCTTTTGTCACATCAGCTTCAAACTTTGTACTCAGGCTGAAAGTTTTTACTGTTTTGTCTTTCTCAGTTGTCACAACTGTCAGAATGAAAATAAAATCTGTTCCATATTTGCTAAGCCTGTGAACCAGAAGTGACTTCATTCTGAAAATGCAATTTCAGTAGCACCTTACATTTTATTGATTGTTTTTTATTTCAGCCTTTAAAAAAAAACAAACAACAAAAAGTTTTTCAAACTATAAATAAGGGTTAAGCTACTGAGCAGAATGTAGTCCAACTTCTTTAATTCATTTTGTCATGTTCTCCCCATATGGTTTTATACTTTAGCCATTTTAAATAATACTGCTCTAAACAAATGTGAATAAAAATGAGTTAACTTAAACATTTTGTTTATATAATGCTGTAAAAGTACTAAATCATTAAAAAACCTAATCCCTTTTGGCCTTCTGATAAGATTAGTTACATATTCCATACAAAACCTTAGAACATTAGTTACACAGCTAAGCCCTCCACAGCAAGGAAACATCAACATTGTTTGATATGGTAACTGGCTATTCCTTGTGCATAAAGCACTGTTTAATTGTGCTACTATACTGTAATCACATACATATTAAATTTACATTGTTTAGAATACGCCTATTAGTGCTGTCAAATGATTAAAAAGATTTAACTGTTAAACAGAATCATTTGTTTAAATATTTTTGAATGTTTTCTATCTTTTCAAATGTACTGACTTCAAGTACAACACAAAGTGTACAGTGCTTGCTTTTAAATTTTTATTACAAATATTTGCACTGTAAAAAAGAAGTGTTTTTCAGGTCCTCATACTAGTACAGGGCTTGACAAAACTTGGGTGCCAGGTTGTCATGGCAACAAGAATTTGTAGCCTAGTTCTGCGGAAATGCCGCAGAGGGGCACCCTCAGGCTACCAAAAATAAAACTGCAGGTGCCTAGGTGGAAACCAATTTTGTCAAGCCCTGTACTAGTACCATAGTGCATTGGATCATTATTGAGCAGAATCTGTCATCAGCATGAAAGCATGTCCTCTGGAATGGTGGTCAAAGAAATGATTCACAGTGAATTTTTGTAATTGTTATTTTATTGCGAGTTTATCACTTGAATTAACTGTGTTTCATTGATGGCCCTTATACATACCATCTTATTTTTTTACATTCTCTTTATTAATTTCTCAAAGATTCAGTTTCATTTATATTTAAAGTTCCCTAAGGCGTGTATTTAATATCTAATATCCATTTACTACTCACTTCTGTCAGTACTTGGTGCAGTTCAAATGTTAATACAATTAATAATGAAGCTAATTCTAAGTGGCCTATATCTGCCAGCTAACTTTGACTGTTGTATATCCACAGTTTACTGCTTTATATCTATGGTTATCTGCATCTGTAGGTAGTTATGTTGTTGACTATCTTTGGATTGGATGTGAATCCAAATTTGTGTGTGTAATATAGTAAGTTGTGCATATGGCTTGCTACTTCTGTATAAATGACTCTTGTACCATAAATATATGCCGGACATAGCCCATGTCTGCATTACAAGCACCGCAATGGTTACACCAGTGTAATATAGATGTTTGAACTCATGGAAGGGGTTTTTCTATTGATGTGTATCCAGTTCTCTGAGGCTTGGTCTACACTAGAAAATTAGGTTGGTTGAACTACATTGGTTGGAGTGAGGGAAAACCCCCCACCCATAAGCATTGTTGTTAAATTGACTTAAATCCTGTGTAGCCTGCACTGGGTTGATGGGAGAATTCTCCCAACTACTGCCTGTTGGGGGCATGAATTACCTACACTGATGGGTGAACGCCTGAAGCATTATACTGGTGCAGCTTTGCTGCTCTAGTGTTTTAATTGTAGACAAGCCTTCAGAGTCTCTAGCTAGATTAAAACAAACAAGGAGTCCTGTGGCACTTTTAAAGACTAACAATTTTTTTTTTATTTTTAGTCTTTAGAAGTGCCACAGGACTCCTTGTTTTGCTGAAATAGGCTAACATGGCTACCCCTTTGAATCTAGCTAGATTGATGGATGAGTCCTTCTCTTGACTAAGTTGTTTACACCCTGGAAGTTGGGTTGACCTAGCCATGTGTCTGTGGCCACAGTAATAGTCTCACAACTTTTGGTGTATAGCCTCTTGCAGTGTTATGTCATAATGCAAATAAAGACTGAAAGCTCTTCAGGGCAGGGACTATATTTTGTACTCTGTGATGATCCCTTGGTAGTCAGGGATGACCTTTTCTGGGTTTTATTTTATACTAGTCCTTTGGTGACTGAGGAGTCCGGTCTTTGAACATCAAACTTGTCTGCAGACATTGCAGGTGGTGGTGAAAGGCATGGTTTGGCCATGATTGCTGCATGGCAGTTCTTGTCTGTCCTTTTCTGGCTTTTTTTCTACCACCAAGGCAAGGGGATTTTTCTCCAAAGTAGTAGTTCCTTCTATGCCAAATTTTTGCCAGTTACCCCTATTTGGGTTACTGTCTGCTAGTGTGTGATATCTATGCTATATCTCTTTTTGTCTTGAGGGCATCTTTAAAGCATTTATTTTTGGTCTCCCTGTTTCCTTTCTCCTTCAGCGAGTTGGGCATACGGTAGTTGTTTTGATAGGTGTGCATCAGTGCTTGCTCCACCTCTGCTGGTGCTGGATAATCAGGCCTTTAACACTGAATATGTTGGCCTTCGTGAGGATGCTGACACTAGTGCAGCGATCCTCCCTCTTTATTTTGAGGCTTTTCCGGAGAAAGTGCTGGTGCTGATGTTCCAAGGTTTTGGGGTGTTTTCTGTAGGTCATTAAGTCTTGCAGCCAGAGAGGAGAGTTGAAGTTACCACCACTTACTAGATTTTTAGTTTTATAGTGTGTTCTGATGTCCTGGTTTTTTAACACCATGCATGACGGTCTGCCAAAGACAAGACTGGGCACAGCAGATTGATTCTGTGCTGAATCTCAATGTTTGTTTGCCCTCTGTTAGAGATGGCTGCAAGGTAGGCAAAGGTTCTACATTTTCCAGTTCCTCTCTGTCAATGAGATCTTCCTTGCTGGATCTGATGTTTGACCGGGAGCAAGCAGTTAGGGGTTCCTTGTAGATCCTTCTTTCGGCTCTAGATGCACACACAATCATCTGTGGACTGGAGTTTGGTTATTGTTGCTGATGTTACTTTATTTCTGGCATGGAGGTGAGAGAGATTGAAGAAGTTGTTGGATGCCAGTGCCGTGTGGTAGATGATCTTGGATTAATGTTTTCATAGCTGCTAGGAAAATGAAGAGAGTAGGTGCACTGGCACACAGCCTTGTTTTTATGGCAGTTTGGATGGGAGAGGGTGGAAAGGGTGCACAAGGTGGAGGCATCACATCAGGAACACCCACTGCCACCACCAATCCCACCCACCTTCACCAGGACTTACCTGCAGAGTCTCATTGTCCCTGTACTCAGAATCCCCTAACAAGCCTCTGTCATGCAGATCTTCCCCAGTAAACCTCCCATGTCTAGATTTCCCCACACAGAACCCTCTCAGCACACACCTGGATCCTCTTCCACATTTGGATCCTGCCAGGTTGAGCCTGTCTGCCCACGCCTGGTGCAGAGGGGTAGGACCAGCCCTTGTGCTCTGTCAGGGTCCATGTACTAGGACTTCAGGTGGAAACCTGTCTTCTGCGCCCTGAAGGAGTCACTTCTGGCTGTTAACCAAATGTGCAGTAGCTAGTAGAGATTCACGTTCTTCTAGGATTCTCCCTCTTTTTCTCTGCCCCTCTATTGTGTGCTCCTTTCCAGACTTCTAAAATCTCCTGCAGGCTGGCCTGTCTTTTTTACTACTTCACTTGTTTGAGGGTAAATTGACAGGATTATATTGTATCATCTTACTGTTATTTCCTCCTGTACATATGGCTTGCACAGCTTTGTGTGCGAAGCACTAGATTGGTTCTCTGGACATCTGGCTCAAATTCCCTGCTCTGTTGCCAGCTTTAAGTGACTTGGCCAAAGTGTCACAATCTCTATGCTTTTATTTCCATCTGTAAAATGGGGAGAAACTGCCTTGGCTTTATACGTGTGTTGTGGACAGGAATAATTCCCACTATGGTGATGGGGGTTGTATAAGTACCCAGATAGAGGAACATCAGATACTCTTTGGTGGCCTTCTGTGGATTAGGGTTGTAAAGAAGTGGAGTAACAAACTGTTTGGAGGAAATCATCTTTTGTTAGACAGTGAAAATCACAGATGCATATAAAGTTTACAATCTTGATTATCTTTAAATTTTTAACTTCTTGATGATGTACTCTGCCATTATCCCAAGACAGTATGCTTTTTAGACTGCGTACTGGAGCAGAGTTTCTCAATGATTGGTTTGTGGACCAGTGCTGGTCTCTGAGATCTCCATGACACAGTTCAGGAAGGCAGCATGCCAATCCATGGTATCAAAAAGGTTGAGAAATACTGTAGTAGGGAATTATGTTCATACGTGTTTTCTATAATGACTCTATTTGAATCAAGTTGTATAACCAACATTGGTTATTCCCGATTAACAAGGACTTCCTAATAACTTCACATTTTATTAGACATAGTCATGTTTGGACTCCTGTTACAGGTATCAGGTTCCAGAGGGGTAGCCCTGTTAGTCTGTGCACAGCAAAAACAAGATTCCTATGGCACCTTAAAGACTAACACGTTTCTTCGGGCATAAGCTTTTGTGGGCTGCAACCCAATTTGTCAGATGCATGAAGTGGAAACTAAAGTTACGAGGTGTATATACGCATGCAAGGGTGAGAAACATTACAATAGGGAGTGCAATTGCTAACAAAGTCAGTTTAATTAAGGTAGGTGAGGCCCATTCACGACAGTTGATGAAGAGGTGAGAATGTTTGAACAGGGACAATTTTTGTAATGAAACCACCATTCCAAGTCCCTATTCAGATTCAGTCTCATTGTGGCAAGTTTGGACACAGACTGGGTCTGAATAGTGCCTTGGAATGGTTGTCTCATTATAAAGAGTAAGTTTCCCTCATCTCACGTTCTCACCTTCTAATGCAATGGTTTCCAAACTTCTTTTTTCGTGGGACCCAATTGAAAAAAATCATTCATACCTGTGACCCAACAATTTCATCTTTGAGCAATGCATTCCAGTCTCTTGATGGTGGCAGCAGGGACCACTGTGACCCAGTATCTGAGGATGTGTGACCGAGTACTTGGTCCTGACTTGTTGTTTGAAAACCACTATTCTAGTCAACTGCTGTGGATGGGCCTCATCTACCCTAACTGAATTGACTTCATTAGCATTTGCCTTCCCCATTGTAATGCTTCTCCTTCATCCTGGCATGTGTATATATACACCTCCCAAATGTAGTTTCACTTCATGCAGCTGATCAGGTGGGTTGCAGTCCACGAAAGCTTATGCGCAGTCCACGAAAGCTTATGCCCGAAGAAATTTGTTAGCCTTTAAGGTGCCACAGGACTCTTGTTTTGTTACAGGTATGTAACCTTTGGCCACGATCCATGATAAAGGAGGCTGTGAAAGTGTATTTTACTCAAGTGGGGCATAAGTAACTGTAGCATGAGTACTCTACTCACCACCTTTTTCATGCTGGTTGGGATGTCTTGAAGTCATTAATGATTTTCTTTATATTAGTTTTTTAGTTCTTAGCTTTTAATAATGTTAAGTTACTAAAATGGGTGTCTTTTACTTGATTAGTTTTCTAATTGTTGGTATAACTTCACATTTAAGATTTTCTCCTAAGCTGAACACTAAAATCCTTGTGCTGAAAAAGATAAGGCCAGGGCCTCTCTAGCTTGTTACTCTGAGAACATTAGCAACATTAAACTGAAAATTAAGTAGATGGCTGTGCTACATTTGCCAGTGTCACCATCTTTGAATATATTAAACTTCCACAAGTCAAGAAAACTTGTATGCTTTGACCAGGCTGTGTACACCCAGGTTTTGTGCTCTGAAGTCAGTGGGATTTATGATTCTAAGCCATTTATGTGCCCTCAATGCTAAAGCTAAGCCAAATCTTTTCAGCTGTTAGTAAACGTACCAAAAAATACAGTTTTGGGAAAAACAAAACTATTTGCTAATTAGGATTGGATTTGACAGATTATTTTAGCTGAATAAAATTTTTTTTTTTTCAGGAGTCAGAACAGTTCACCAATATTTTTTAAACAATCTGGACATCTTGTTGTGAAATGTCAGTTTTGATTCCCCCCCTCCCCCAAAACAAAACAAAAAACAAAAACCCCACCCCTCTTGCGTCTTTTGTTTTTGGCAAGAAACTAGAAAAAATTGGTATTGGTTATTTAGCTCATCTGTACAAAATATGAATTTAGGAGTCAACATTAGACTTGAGTCAGAAAATATTTGCATGTGTAGGAAAATACATAAAACTTAATGTACTCGATCTAAACCTTTAAAATTGAAATAACATTGTGGAGTGACAGAATCTGTGCCAATGAATTTTTAATAAATATGGCTTTAGTTGTTAGTGCTGGAAATACATAAGCACATGAGAATTCAGAAGTCATTTCTTAAGTGGGAACTAATCATGTGCATGTGTGTCAGGCACCTTGCCTTGGACTGACAGCAGTGGAAAAAGTGGGTTCCCTGATGTTCCAGAATCTTTCCTGCACTGAGGGAAGATGCACTGACAGGAGTTGAGCAGTTCTTGGGTAAATATCCATAAATAAAATACTAACTTCAAGTAGTCTCTTTTGCTATTCTGTAAATTTCTATCAATAGAAACATTTTTGTGTATCACTGAGAAATCCAATGTTCATTGACATTTACAAATCAAAATGTAATTCTTCCAACCTTAAGGATGGGTCAGGAGGCAGCAAAGAGCAACTTCTTAGCTATTAATAGCTTCTGTAATGTCAACTAATGGCTGAATTGGATGGGAAGGGGTGGGAGTGCTGGGAGGAAGGGTCTGTCAATACGTGTCAGGAGGAATGGTGGAAGAATAGAGAAGTTGTCGTTCGTTCTGTCTGTTCCATTCTAGGTGTGCACACCCATCCATGCCTGGTCACCAGAGGCTTGGTGTTCATTCCCCTCCCCACCCCTACCCCCCACTAGCAGAATCTGTAGGGCCAGCTCTTGTTTTCTGGAGCCCCGTGCATGTGCTATAGTTATTTGAGGCACTTCTGGCCCTGTACCCCCTCAGTTTCTTCTTTTTGCCACTGATAGTTGCTGGAACTTGTTCTCGCTAGCTACTGCAAGTGCTACAATTCTTCTTGTATAGCTTGCTTACCTAGCTTCGTTTCTGTTGTTACCAGTTAAGCTCAGTGCATGGGCTTGATGAGGGGTCACTGTCCAGTGACTTCATGCTCTCATGTACACCTTCCCACCCATATGACTGATAAACAAGGTTCTGTTAAAAGTCAAGAGGGACAATGCGGATATAATCCTGATAGCACCTCATGGCCACACCAGCATTGGTTCAGCACACTGCTGGAATTGTCATCCTCTCCCTATTCCCCCCTCCCATTGGCACAGTCTGGCACAGTCCTGTCCTAGAATCACAGCTAGCTCTTACACTTGGATCTAGAATCTCTTCATCTGACAGCATGGAGACTAAGTGACTGAAGAACCGGCATATTCATTTTAGGTTCAGTAAATTTTGATCAGTAGCTAGTAATCCTCCACTAGGGTGTTGTATCTGGCCAAATGGAAGAGGTTCACCTGATGGGCATCAAACTAGAAAGTCGTGCCCCATGTGACACCAATCCATCCCATTCTAGACTACTTACTGCACCTTCAACTTCAGGGCCTAGCTATCTCTTCATTGAAGCTTCACCTGGTGGCCATCTTTGCATTTCACCCTCTGATTTAAGGGAAATTAGATTTTTTTTTTTCCCCCATTGTATAACAGTAGATCGCTGAAGGGCCTAGAAAGGCTTTGCTCTCATGTTCAGGACATGTTACCCCTGGGATCTGAACATAGATCTATCGAGACTCACAAGGCCCTTCTTTGACTTGGCTACCTATCCCTTGTTGCCACTGTCCTGGACGGTGTCCTTCCTAGTAGCAAGAAGACTTTGCAAGAAGGGTCTCTGAGATTAGCGCACTTACCTCAGGGTTTCTGTACAGTCTTTTGTAAGAACAAGATCCATTTGAAACCTCACCTGGCCTTCTGACCCAAGGTAGTGTCTCAATTTTGTAACAAACAAAAGATATTTCTTCCAGTGTTCTTTCTGAAACTGCATGGCTCGGAAAAGGAATGAAAATGGCATGCGCTTAATGTTAGGTGGACCTTAGCCTTCTACATCAAAAGAACAAAATCCTTTTGCAAGACCACACAACTTCTTTTGCTGTGGCAGATAGGATGAAAGGCTTTCCAGTCTCCTCCCAGCAGATTTTCTCTTGGATAACTTCCCGCATCAAATTTTATGTTCCTCCATGGGGAATTGTCACAGCCCATTCCACCAGAGTGCAAGCTTTTTTGATGGCTTTTGTGGCGCAGGTAACTATACAGGTCATCTGTAAGGCTGCTACCTGGTCATTGGTACACACATTCACTGCCATCATTCAACAGTCACAGGACAATGCGAACTTCAGCAGGGCAGAACTGCAAATAGATCACCTGTGAGCTCCAAGCCCACTTCCAAGATACTGCTTGTGAGTCACTTTGAATGGAATTGACTTGAGAAAGCATATGAAGAAGAGATGGTTACTTACCTGGGTAACTATTATTCCTCAGGATTTATTGCTCCTGTCCATTCCATGACTTGCCCTCTGTTCCTGCTATCAGAGTCAATGGCAAGAAGAAAGTGAGGGGACTTGGGGCTGGGAGTGCCCTGTATACTGTAGTATACATTTCAATACAGAATTGTGTAGGTTGCCAGCAGCAGAGCACTTGGGTCTTCTTGCCATGGGCACTGTCGGTAGTGAGGTGGGCCATGAGAACAGTAGATTTAATGATGAGTGGGGAAATTATCACTTCAACACAGTGTTAAGCCAGAAAGAATCTTCCCCCAAGAATCAGGCAGCATAGATAATACTGAAGAGGTTTATTCACAATACCGGGAAGATTGACAGGACAGCTTCAAATTGGTGATGTTACAGTGGTCAAATATATATGCTGCTTTGTCAGTTACATAATCCACTTGGAATTCTTTACCTGTTTACTTACAAGTACAGACTTGTTCCACCCAGAGAGGACAGAGGTGATAATGACCGATGCATAGACACTTTAATTACATTAAAGGCCCTATGGCTACATTTAAGTTGGGGTGGGAGGATGGGATGGAGAGGAGGGTCCTTACAGCTAGTCAGAAATGTATCGTTCCCATCTAAGCCAGAATTTCTCAATAGGCAGCTGGCCACTGCCTTACTGATTGTTCACAGCATCCTTGTCCTTGGGTGGGTCTGGTATGATTGTTAACCTGAGTTTCATTCCACAACTTACTGGCAGGAAAAGTATCCAAGCTGTAACAGACAAGACCTGACAGAGAAAAGTGTACAGAGACAGAAAAAACATTAAAGCCTAACAGGATAACATTTAAAATGTAAAGGGGTTTTAATAAGGTATGAAGTGGTTATATTTTACAAGTGCAGTGTTCTGTCAGGAGAGCAGTTTAAATGTTAGAGTGTAAGGCAAGTGGAGGTACTGCCTGTCTATTACAGTGAATGGGGCAAAATGTGGGTGGGTGGGGGATGGGGCATGTTGGGCCATCACTCAAAGAAGAAGAGTTAAGACTGTGGGGTTTACCTTACCTCTCTTCTAGTTTTCAGTTATTTTAGTTTTGCTGACCTCTGTTCTGGAATGGCATAAGGATAAGATTTTGTCACGGTGGTTGTGGACGTCTCAGATTCCAAGAATTTCAGGGTCCTCTCTGAAATTATCCTCTTCTGCCCTGTGCTTTGCAGTAGATGGGCCAAAACTGACAGCTGTGGGGGCTGCAGGTGCCCTAGAGCTCTCAGCTGCCACAGACAGTGGGATCCCTGCAATCCCCAGGTTCTAAAAGAGCTGGCACCCTGAATCATGAACAAGCTTACAGATTATGAAGAGCACATTGTTCATGCTTAAGTCACAAATGACATTTGTGATCTTGCATTGTGGGCAAATAGCTAATGAGAAACATGTCAACACTGTGACATGATGGGCACTGCATTTAAAAAAAAAAAAAAAAATCTCTGTATTTATACCAAAATTGCAACTGCTTGCAAAAGGGACTTTACTAAAAAGGGTCACTTAATTTTGTTCTATAGTTCATTATTTTTTGATCGAAAAATGATTGCACAATACATATATGCAACTTCAAAATTTGCTTTGTCAAGTAAGTGAAAACTATTGCATTAATGTTTGTTTCAGATAAATGTTACAGTATAATACTTTATTGTAAAATTACTGCACATTTCTTGTTGCTGTGAACACAACATGATTTTGTTCATTTTTACCATGATGGTTTTGTGAATTTTTCCTAATTTTACCATGAAAAAGTTTCATGCTATGGATAAAATTATCACCAGATAACCTTAACTGTGTTCATGAAGTTTTGACATTTAAGTTAGGTGACTTTCTATTTCATAATTTCTTGAATGTTGGCTTGATCCATTGAATTTACTAGGCAGAAGATTGAAAACGTTAAAAATGGTGGAACTAGGGCAACTGGACTCAGATTTGACTGGAAATCTGAAAGTGGAGGAATAAGCAGGGGTGGTTTAAATTGATGAAGGGAGGAAAAATTGCTTTACAGAATTCAGCAGGTAGTTGAAAGTTAGTTGAGGTCTTTGGTAGGAGTCCAGAAAGACTCATGTACTCCAGATTCAACTGAAATGAACTCTTTAATATTGTATTTTTGTATTTTAATAGTGACTGAAAACACCATGACCTCCACTTTTTTAAACTGGACAAGATTATCGTGCTAAATTCACAAAAATTACATCTCATAAAATGCCTTATTTGCTATTAAACATCTAATATTAATCTTAAAATAAATTGTATTTTGGTGTTTTACTCTTAATAAACAATTTTAGTTTTGTTATCAAGGTGGCTGATTCATCTTCTACTTTTGAGCCAGTGTCAGTGGGTTCTGTTCACTTGGCTATAATTTTCATAATAAAAGAGATGAATGACTAGCAAACTGAATTTAATAATGCATTATAGACTAATGACTTCTGCTTAATTTTGTGACTAGGTTTGAATTTTTACATTTTCAAGATAATTTTACTTTCTGAATTGGTTCTCGGGTGATTTATGACTGGGGGACGGGGCAGTCTGTTGAGAATCTTATTTTGCATCCTTGAGATCTTACGAATGACTAGTAGAAATTAAACTGGTGTGGTTCATTTTAGTTGTAGGAAACCCGGCAGCATTGCAGGTTTTTGAGGTAGCCACACATTCTGCATGCTCTCCTTGAAGGGGGGCTTACCATGGAAGCAGTAGCCAAACCTCATCACATGTGTATAGTAATAGGTCATTAATGTAGAAAGTGACCACAGTAGTGAAAAAGAAATCTTGATCATTTTCCTGTGTGAGGAAAATACATTACTCTGTTCACTTACATACTGTCGCTATTTCATATCTAATAATGAGAAATGATTTAACTTCCTTTCTAATCCAATGTCTACCTAGATGATAGATTTGGAGAAAATAAAACCAGATTGCAGAGTGTACATTTTTCTTATTTTGACAGGACTGTTTCTTCTTGTACTACAGTTTGTAGGAAATATTTAGATTTAAGAAAAAAAATTCTTTTAAATCATTTGAGGACAGGTGTCATATTACCTGGTTATAGTACTGTACCCATTTAGTAAAAGCTTCTTGTAATTGCAGGACTTGCTGTCGTTAACAAGACAACTGTTAAAACATGGTGGATTATTATGAAGTTCTAGGAGTGCTCAGGCATGCCTCACCAGAAGACATTAAAAAGGCGTAAGTACCATTTTCTTGGTGTATAAAATTAACTATTCTCATAAATAAATTTACACGTGACACCTAGATATCAAATTTTATACCTAAAATATTGGTATGAATATTAGTGATTCAGAAAGCTTTAATTATTACTGAGATCAACACTGCTTCAGAAAATTTGTCTTTCATGTAATGTGTACACACATCAGGTGAAACGTTTCATAAGGTATTTTTGCATCCTAATAAAGTACATGGAACCATTTTAAAAAGCTGATCCTGAGCTCTTTATTTTAAAAAATAAAAATTAAAAAAAAATCTATATATCGATCACTTTCAGATAGAGGGTTTTATGAAGGAGGCTGTCTACGTAAAATGCTCTGGATTAGATCATAGCTGTTCATTCTAGTGTACTTATCAGTGCCAATTTTGTTTCTTCTTTAGAGTAAATTCCTTACTTCTGTAGTTCTGAATCCTCTCATTATAGATAATTTCAGGTTAGAACCTCTGTTGGATCACTCTCACTTCCTTGACTGTAGCCTCTTATTAATTTTCTTTTCCCTTGGTGTAGACTGCATGATTATCAGTACCAAACTTCTTTTTGCTTTCTGCAAACCCCCATTGCTTCAAGTCATTTTGTAGTTTGCTGCTGCCCTCCCTTATGTGCGTGCTTCCGGTGCCACATGCATACTTAATCAGATTGGAAAAACACAAATAAAGGACTAGGAGCAGTGTTTCATGCATGCGGAAAGGAGCTTGGTTTTTAGATTGTTTCGATCAAAAAGCTTCTAGGAGCCCTTAAGTTTCTGGAATTCATAGAATTTCAGGCACTCTTTCCAGGCAGAGGACTTCCTGGAACTATGCCACAGGTGATCTTTTGAGATTTGGCTTCTGATTGATATTGTAGATGAGTTTGTAGATATGTCTTCAAAATGTGTGTAATGACTTCAAGGTGATAGCCACAGAGAGCTGAATAGGGCAAGAGTAACACTGAGCTGTTAGACTGAAGCTGTAAAGCGCTGTAACTGCATGGTTCCTAGCTCTTTTCTAGTCAGTACTGACGCTGCCCTCAAGTCTGCCTCAGGTTTTAAGCGCTGTAACTGCATGGTTCCTAGCTCTTTTCTAGTCAGTACTGACACTGCCCTCAAGTGTGCCTCAGGTTTTGAGACCGCACAGACAATGACAACATCTGCTGTGTGGATCAGCCGAAGTTATCAGTCTGACCCCTTTTGCAAGGCGTTTGTGGATTTTCATATTGAGTGCTGTGCAATATAATATCAAACTTTTTCCAACACAAGGTGTCCTTAAAAGAAAAAAAATGTATAAAGCAACTTCCTTGGAAATCAACTTCCATTTTCTCAGAAGACATGTTTTCCATGCTTTAACTGAATATCTTTTAATTTAAATGTACCTCTCTATAGTAGCAAAGTTTTTAGAGAAATCAGATATACCTTTTAATTTAGACTGCATGTTACTTGCAGATATAAAATACTGTTTGGCAGCAACACACTTAGAAAGAGAATGTGAGACAAATAATCTTAGTTTCCCATCACTTTTGTTCAGAAACACCTGGCAGGAAGCACTCCTTGTGGAGCATTTTGCTTTCATGGCCTGCCAAATGTTTCACAATATGTCCAGTTTTTGGTAACTTGCTGATGCTGTGTCAGTTTCTTGCCCCACCCTAATATACAAGTCTTAGGCTGATCAAACCCTGGTAGTAAATCAGAGCACTGTGTTGGTAGGCATGTCTGTATGCAAGGGCAGTTTTAGTGAATATAGGGCCCTGGGCAAATGAATCCCCCCACCTTCTCCTCTCAGGATCTTCCACCAGCCCCCTGCCCTTGGCGCCTCTTCTCGGGCCCATGCCTGCTGCCCGGCCTTGCTGCTGCTCCTCTTCCCCCTACCCCCACTTAGCCACCACCTCGCCAGCCCTTCTAAGGTTGGCTGCCAGCGTGGCTGCATTGCCAGCACCTTGCCATTTCTCCCCTTTTGGTCCTCGCCAAGGCCTCCCACCCCATGCACTTCCCCAATCCCCTCCCTACACCCCGGCCCTGCCAACTCACCTGTGGCTCCTGGCCTGGCTGCTCTTCCCTTGGCTGGCTGGCCGGCCCTGGAGATTTAAAAGAGCCAGCCATCACGGGGCCTGGGACAGTTGCCCACCCTGCCCCATAGCTAAGACTGCATATGCCTGTATGGCCAATAATTAACTGACATTCAGGTTTGTACTCCTGTTTCATTATAAAACACTCTGAAGTATAATCTGCACACTTAAATAATGATGGAAGACATGACTGTAAAACACTTACATACTAGAATAACTCAGGAAGAATACTTGAATCAGGATGGGGCTTGTGCATATGGTGTAGCCTCCAAATCCTTCAGCATGTTTCCTCTAGCAATTGTTTGTCCAGGCTAACGGCTTACCAACATGGAAAGAGTTTCTATTTCGTTATAGCATTAAATCCTGCTTGGATGTTTGTTGGAACTCTGAGGAGAGGTATGCAGCAGAAAAGTCTGTGGCTTCCTAATTTACAGGCTTGAGCAAAGAGGCTTTTGCAGCCTTCCTTCCTCCATCTTCCTACATACCATTCCAGTTCTCCTCTCTCAGTAGTTGGCACAGTAGAAGATAGGACTAACTTTTGCTACAAGAAAGCCAAATTATCACCTGCCCACTCACTCTGAGGTAACCTGTTGGGTTATAGGGAAGTTAGTGAGATAATAGAGGGAATCATGGAAACAGCTAAATGAGTTTACCTGAAAACAGGCCCCCCCAACATTCAGGAGTAATTGACTTCTGGTAAAAATGTTTCTTAAGCTGTCAGGGTACCCTCCATGCTAAAGTTCTTATCTGTGTATCTGCAAAATTTTTTGGCATAGGTCTGCAAAGAAACTTTGAGTGACTAAATGTCTTAATTCATGACTTTCTATTTTGACGCCTTTTTTATTTCTTGTGTGTTTCTCACTGCTTGTAAGTGCAGTTTACAGAAATAGAGCATAATTTATCTTCCCTTTTCATTTCAGGTACCGCAAACTAGCATTAAAGTGGCACCCTGATAAAAATCCAGACAATAAAGAAGAAGCTGAGAGACAGTTCAAGCAAGTAGCTGAAGCATATGAGGTTTTGTCAGATGGTAAGTATTTTAAAAGGGATTTAGGCAACAGGTAATCTTAGGTTATGGGATGCTATATGGAAATGCTGAAGAAGCATAGTACTTTCAGGGGTTCTTCTAAATTTGGTGCACAAATGGCACTTTTTTGATTAGCTGTTCAATTTGGTGGTCTTGTAAAGAAGTGTAAGTAGTTTGTACAATGTTTGGTGATGGGTGGGGGGAGAAGTGAAGGGAAATTCAAAGACACAAGAAATATCTTGAACAAGTTGATGTAACTGTTAAATCCTGAGTATGCAGAGGCCTGGGGTTAACAATGAATCGTCTACTGGAGTTGCAATATTACTTAAAATTGCATACATTCAAATATTTGTCTCTTTTTGAACCCATTAGCTGAAGCCATGGTGGTTCTATTTACTCCTGAAAGCCTCTTCTCACCAGTTGATAACATGAATTGAAAAAACAGAATATCTTAATTAGGATAACGAGTCCAAATATTTTTTTCTTGACCCACTAACTAGCTGTATGCAGCAGCTGATCATGGTAGGTTATTATATAGAGTTGAATGAATACCAGAGGCCTCTGTTCTTCTCCTTTCACTAGTCAAGAGCAGCAATACAATAACTCTAAATATAACATCGCTTAATTTCTAATACACTGTCAGAAGGTCAATACTCTTTTACAAATTTTGTAGCTTTCAAAATCTTGCAGGATAGTGATGTCAGGAGGGAATCTCCTGAACAGAGATTATGAAGTCTTTCCACCTGGAATGGTGGATAATGTATAAAAGAATGCATGGAGTGGTTTGTGTAGCCATGAGAAACTTGAAAGAATGTACGGATGGTGTATTTAGTCTAACTTCTCCTTATAAAATTAAACATAGTTGCTGAAATTTCACAAAGTAATGTTCTGGGTCACAATAAGAGTGCTGACAAGTCTTGCAGGGTGTTTAGAATTGTCTAAAACTACTTGTAAGGGCATTGGGAGTCATTATGAACTTTACTTGCAACAAGGGACTGTGGGAGAGCACTGCCCTAGCAGACGTTATCCTTTGTCTAGTTTGCCTCTTAGAATGTAGGGCAGGCGACAGACCTGTACACCCTGCTTTATGAGACTAACAGATTCATTTATCGCATGCGATAAATAAATCTGTTAGTCTTTAAAAGTGCCACAGGACTCTGTTGTCTTTCTACAATAGACTAACACGGCTACCCCTTTGGAATTTGACCCTGCTTTATGTTTTAGTTTTTGGTGCTTAATTTATAAGGGGTAGGTAGAAACTTTCTCTGTGGGCAGCTTACTCTATAACGGTCATCTTCTAGGTTTCTTGCAACTTCGTGTGAAATATTTGCCTCTGAACATTGGTAGGGATGTAATGTAGGACTAGGTGGACTTCTGGTCTCATCTGTTAAAACTATTCCCATTTTGCCACAAAATGGTTATTTCAGTGTAGTGTATCATCTATAAAAAGTTGATTATTTTCATAATCGGCCTGTACCAATCATACTATTGATATTCAGGTAGTCAGATTCAGCCTGGCCAATTTAACCCATGAGAATGGTTGGAGGTGCAATCAATTCTCATAATTTTATTACAATTTTGAGCAGAGATGAGTTTTGGCAAGAGTTGCTCTGTTAGGGATTATCAGTGCAAAGAATATTTGACTTGTAGGCACTGTGCCTGTATGTCCAAGAACATGAAGTTCTCAAAATAAATTTTGTTCTGCTGGCCCACATGCAGGACATGCATCCTGGCTCCTGCCTGCTGCTTTTTTTTCTAGTCTGTCCAACTTCTTGTTGAATTAATCCTTTCACTGTTATAGAAAGTTATTTAAAACATTCATTTTTTTCCTCCAGGAAATATATAGATTGAAAGGCAGTATTGTAGGTAATGTACAGATTTATGAAACACAAGCCAGAATGAATTCATAGAATTTCAATATCCAAGAGATAATGTGATCTCTAATTTGGATCACAAGTGGTGACCAGTGCTTGTAAAATAGGCAGAATTCCTTTTAGATTGGGGTTTCTTACTAAGTTCTTCATAGGATCCCAAAATTTTAATTAAGTGATCATGCTTTTCCCATGAAGATGGAGAGTCTTAAACTTCCTGATCAGACTCCCACTAAAGTCAATGAGGAACTAAGTGGGAATTAAATAAGACTGTCTGATTTTTGTTAAATCCTTTGGCAAGTCTCTTGCTTGCACTTCCAGAATAATGTGTCCGAACCGCTGGAGCAATAAGCGGCCTGCCTGTGTCCCCCTTCTCTTCCCCCTCCCCGCCTCCCTCCCACCCAATAATTACTTTGGAAAGAGACCACAGGCAATGAAGTTGCATACCCACAGACTCTCCAACATGGCAAGCAAGTACTTTTAGTCAGCTCTTTTGTGCTAAATAGCCGTAGTCCTTCACTCATGCTTTTTTCAACTCTTTATCTGTACCTAGCAATGCTTGTAATCTGTTTTGAAAGAATTCTTCCCACAATCTGATATCACAGTGGCTAAGTCTCTTACCAGTTTTGTCACAATGCCTTCACTTATCTTCCTAAATATACACGCATGAAGGCCATAGGCTTTCTTCTGAGAAAGAGCTATCTTTTAACATACTAAAGCATCTCTCAATGGGAATTGTGATACCATTTGGTGAGTCTGATGTCTGTTTAGCTGCTAGTAGAACTAGACTTGACACTTACGAACCGTTTTGTTTGCACCCACAGTGCTTTGATGATCCTCAGCAAAACATGTAACTCTTTTCTGTGACAAATGTCTTAAATAAACTTGCTTTGATAAATCAACTGAGTACATTAGTAATACATACTGCATTTCTGCAACTTCCAAATGCAGCTTTACTGATGTTGTTAACTTTTTTTGTAGCTAAAAAACGTGACATCTATGACAAATATGGAAAAGAAGGCTTAAATGGAGGAGGTGGAGGTATGTAGGCACTTGGCATCTTTCCTTCAATATAATCTGAATGACATTAACAAACTGTTCCACTTTGCAGACATTTAAGTTACAGATAAGTTCATGCTCTGAAAAGCACTTTTAGCCATAAAGGGCTAAAATCTTTTAAAATTATGTAGAAACAGGACCCCCGTGGTTGTGGTCGTAGCACATACTATAGAGTACCAACTTGATATGATCCTAATATCAGTTTCAAGTCTTGACTGGTCCAAAACAGTATATTTTTTTTTAAAAAACCAGACATTTAAGTCTGTATAGTTGAACTAAGTCAGGAAGTTAAATGTTGACTTGTCCCAACAAAATTTTGAAAAAAATGTTTTATAAAGTATAAAACCAAAACCACTGATTTTTGTAAAGCATATTGTAGTTAGTTAGTTTTTAAACAGATGTAGTAGTAACTTGCAATGCAGAATCTGTAATTAAGAATAAAAAGTGAAGCTACTAAATTTGTTGTAAAAATAAATGTCTTTTTAAAGAAACTATCAAGTAATCAAATAAGTGGAGGAGAAATTCTTCCTAAATGCTGCTAGAAAGGACTAGGTTTATGATTGTAGACTTAACAACTCAAGTGTTTAAATTTTAGCTTGTATTTACCAGAGTGTAATTCAGAGATTATTTGCATAATATAAACCAGTAGAGTTCAAACTGTGGTCTGCAGCCTGCTGTAGGTCTGAAGTTTGAGTCAAAGAGCTCCATGCTGCCATTCAAAATTTTTTAGGGGTCTGTAAATGAAGAAAAACTGAAAACCGCCAATATAAACCAAATGCAGGAAAGTGATGCTATCAAATAAACAATCACAAAATAACACTGATTCCAGGAGTAAAGATGCCCCAGATATCAACATCTACCAAGAGCTCTGATTTTTTTTTTTTCAGACTCAACGTAGAAGACTTTCATTGTTAGTCAAATGTGTACCGTTTTAAGTATATGAGAAATGAATATTGATTCCTAGAAAGCTGCAAAAGAACTTAAATGATTTAAAAAAAAAAACCAAAAAACCCCAAACAACCCAAAAACTGTTGGCTATTAACATAGGGATATCGGAGAAGAGGGAAGAAAAATTGAAATGTCAAACTTCAGTTGACCTCTTCGTTTCCATATTTTACTAAGTGGACTGTCAATGTTCTGTGCTGTTGGAAAAACTGGTTGCAGTAATTCTAGGTACAGTAGAGCAGTTTAGCAGCATGTGAGATAACTTAACATGTAAGTCTCATTCAGATGTATTAAAAGTGGTTTGAAGAATATATTGAGAAAATTCATCTGAGTCAGGAATGCACTATGGTGAAAAACTGGAATTTTACATTTTAGAAAATATAGATTCACATACAGCTTGTGCAACTCAAATATTTTGAGTTTCTGAAGTGTGACGAGTTGTGAAATGTGACCCCCCCCCCTTTTTTTTTTTTCCTGCAGGTGGAAGTCATTTTGACAACCCATTTGAATATGGATTTACTTTCCGTAATCCGCAAGATGTCTTTAGGGAGTTTTTTGGTGGAAGGGACCCCTTTTCATTTGACTTCTTTGGTAAGTCAGCTACTTTTGGGTGATTCTGGTGTGTTGGGAAGCATTTAAATGGTGGCTAAAATTCATCCTTATGTAATATATGTGTGTAATTTTGATTTTCACCGGAAATAGTCCTATAAGTCATCTTTTGCTAGCTCTTAACACTTTTAAATTTTCCAGTTATTTTTTTCTCTTCTGTCTCCCTCCTTTTTTGTTTTTGGTTTTGTTTTTGGTGTTGCACAGAGGATTTTATTGCCAATTTATGCTTTTTCTTAAGGTCTAATTTGTTTAAAATAATATATCCAGGTTGCTGTGGTCTTCATAAAAGAAGAAACTAACAAATCTCACAGAACAATTGTTTCAGTAAATGTGCATTGTTCTGTCTGTATGCTGTACAAGTACTCTCTTCCTAAACCTGGTAGTACATGAGTCAGAAAAAATAAAACCAAAAAGTACAAACAGTTGGTGCAATGTAACCAGTTTCCAAAGCTTCTGGTCACTGTGGAGTTAAAGTAATAAACACAAAGGTTGTCAAAGGCTCTTATGAGTGAGTTGAGGCACAGTCTGCTTACAGAATTACTTTTTCTTGTACCTCTACCATGCTGAGAGGGAATTTTGAAATAGCTACATGTAGTTAAATTTTTTTGGGGCTGTAATTGATGTGGTAGGGCTGAAATTTATTGGCAGCGGTGTACAAAACTGAAACGAATACTCTACCCATGTCCATGTTGCATATTGCTCTTTTCCTAGGGCCTCAAACAGCTGTGTACTTTGAGTTAATTTATGAACAGCTTGATATTCATGCCTTATGTAGGAACTGAGTGCTCAGTCAAGGTGTTAGGAAAGGATGGCTGTTCCAAGAAAGATTATTATCTCCAGCCTTTTTTGTCAGATTAGATCAAAATACACATCTACCAGAAAAAAAGGAGTCTCGTTGCACTTTTAAAGACTAACAGATTTATTTATAACATGAGCTTTTTGGGGGGAGATTCCACTTTGTCAGATGCTTGGAAATGTGTGTGTGTATGGGGGGGGGAGCATAGGGAGGAGAGAGAAATTCAGTGAAGTGCAATCACAGGATCAGGTCAAATTACTTCAGCAAATCAAACAGGTTGTACTGATTCAGACTGAGGGAACGGTGGATAAGGGGGTGACAATCACTGTTTATAAAGAGAGCCAAGAAATATCCCTATTCAAATCCAAGTCAGTAGTATCAAATTTGCATATGAATATTGCTCCCTCTGAATCAATACAACCTGTTTGATTTGCTGAAGTAATTTGACCTGATCCTGTGATCGTGCTTAACTGCATTTATCCCTCCTCCGTATACTTCTGTCTCCCCCCCCCCCATTTTCAAGCATCTGACAAAGTGGGATCTCTCCCATGAAAGCTCATGTGATAAATAAATGTTAGTCTTTAAAAGTGTGACAAGACTCCTTTTTTCTTGTGTAGCCATGACTCCTTGTTTGAATTGCAGATTAGTGTTCCTTAATCTTTTTGATACCAGGGACCAGCTTCCTTTGCAGTGTCAGTGGGATCTCAGAGCCCAGTGCTGGTCCATGGACTGGTTCTTGAGAAACACTGCTGTAGATGCGATGACTTGCTAGCTTGCAGCTATGCATGTGTGCTGGATAGTCACAAGTTAACTAAGGGAATCAAACATTCTAAATCTTCTCTTCTTAACTTGCAGGTGATGTTCTCTGTGCAAGGGTTTTGCTGTCCACGATCAGTTCTGTAAATCCCCAGTGACATACTGTTATATGAGTTTTTAAGTTAGGAAATTGTGAGACCTGTTCTGTTTCTTAACCTATTTGTCTATATCATTGGTTCCCAACCTGTGGTCTGGGGGGCAAAAGTGGCCCATGGCTCCCCTCCTGACTGCAGAAGGGAGCTGCTGCTTAAGGACTCAAGCAGAATGTGCTGTCACAGGGCTCCTTGTTACAGCCAAGGGGATGGTGTTCCTCTTGCAAAGAGCTCCTTCTGGGTCCATAGGTGCTGGGGCCCTAGCTGGAGCCAGAGGGAGGGGGAACACTGATTTTTCCATTCCCTTGGCTGTAGCAGGGAGCCACTGCGTAGGGCAGCAGTTTTCAATTGCTGTCGTGACACAAAAGTGTGTCTTAAAGAGCAGGAAGATGTCACCAATAATTGGCGTGTCACCACCCTGCTCCCAGCTGGAGTGCTGCTGCTGCCAGCTTGCCTTGTCCTGCTCCCAGGTTGAACAAGATGAGGCAAGCCGGCTGTGGCAGTGCTCAGCAGTCCAGAGGCTGCCATGCTCAGAGAGTAACCCTGCAGCCTCTGACCCCTAGTACCAAAGCAGGGCATGGGGAGCTGCCAGCGGCAGTGCTCAGGCTGCGAGCACTCCTGAGGCTGCAAAGGTCTGGGGCTAAGATGGGGGGGGGGGGGGGGGCTTGGTGTGTCATGCATAGCTGGGAAGCCTCCCAGCTGAGTTGCAACTCTGGAAAGGTTGAGAACCCCTGGTCTAGGGACCCAGTTGCAGCACACAGGGCTATAGGATGCATGCAGTTTCACTGCTGCAGGCAGAACGACAGGAGATCCTTGCTGATCTCCTTCTGTCTTGCTGCGGTGGAGTCGGGGAGGGGGGACTGCTAGTGGATCAGCCAGTGCCTTGCAGTTTGGCCTGCACTTAGTAGGCACCCATCGTGACTTAGCTGCCAGGTCATGTGCTTCAGTGTGTGTAGTGTCAGTCACTCATTTACACTAGTGCTTTGTCTGGGAGTGTGAGACATACTGTGAGTGCTTTGTAGGTGGAAAATAGCAAATGTAAAAGTGAGCACAGTGGTATCAAAATGTTTACTTTAAATGTATAGTGATTGTAGTCCTTAATGGTGTATATATCAGTACATTTTATGAGTTAATAGACTGGTGGCCCTTTAGAGTTGTAAAAGTGATATATATGGCCCTTGAGCCAAAAAGGTTGGGAACCACTGGTCTACATAGTTAACATTGGGTTATATTTTACTTCAAGCAGGGATTGAGCCTTATTCTTCACACAGTAGTTTCTTTCTCAAACATGCAGCACATCTGTATAAAGAGAGATTTTCTGAAGATTTTTCAACTAAGTCCTTTAATTTGATTTGCATTTGTTTTTTTCACAGCACCCATTTAAAGTCAAACATTTGGGCACTGCACAAATAGTTTGTTGCTAACTCTTCAAATTTCCCTTATTAAATCTTCATGAACTCCAAGGAAAGGCATGCTTAAAGAAATGGGGTTATAATCAAACAGTAAACCTCACTGGTGAAATTACATGCATTAATTCTGTTTGTTTAAACGAATCTTAGTGAGGTGGACTAGTACCAAATAGTTGCTCTCAGATATACAATACTGGATTGATTCTGAGACTGAGGCACTTGAGTTCATCTTTTTTCCCAGAGGTTGCAAATAAAGGCTCTAAGTCAGTGCTGACCTCTGCAACAGCACTGCTCTGATAACACAGTACATTACCTATGCATCCTCCAGCTCCACAGTACGTGGCTTGTGGTATATATCCATTCTGCTGTTTTTACCCTTTAGGTGAAAAAGTAGAAGATACGTAGTGTTGTATCTGTAACCTTTTTCTTAGTATGTTTTGTACTGTGACTTGTGTGCGTGTGTATTTATTTCATTAGTCCCAACATCTCTAGTCTGTGAACTTTTCAAAGCACGAGTAGTCTCCTACTTCTATATCCTAGTACTATGCATACTAATATGAGGGAGAGGTGCCAAAAATAAGTGAGAAACTAGCTATAAGCAAAACTTTTTTCAAATTTTTCTAAGTTACAAGTGATTAATATTAATTGCAGCTTGTTACTTGCCTAGTTGGCTGCATAGAAAACAAGTTTCTAAGCTTGCAATTCTAAGACAACAGTGAAGATTGAGGAGGGGAAGGCAGTAGTGTGGGTGTGATCATAGGCATGTCAAGTTCCATTTTCTAAATATATGCCTGTTCTTTGCATTATCAAATGTAAACAGAGGCCTCAGGTGGGCTGTATCCAGCCCATGGGCAGTATTTTGCCCACCCTTGGTGTATAGTGTAATTGAAGAGGTGGAAATGGAGGATCAAGCATTACAGGGGGAATGAGATCTGGGCAGCTAATCAGGGTTGCCTTGGTAGAAAGCTAGAAATGGATGCAAGAGCAAAAAAACCCCCCCAGACTATCTGGAGTCTAAGGCTATGTCTACCCTATGGAGCCTATGTTGGCATAGGCATCTAACATAGGTACAGCCTATGCTGGCAGGAGTTCTTCCGTTGATATCGGAGCGCTAGGTTTCTGAGCAGCATTAGCTATGTCATCTGAAGCATTGTTCTGTTGACATAACTGTGTTCACACATGGGTTATTGGCATAGCTGTATCAGTTGGAGGTGAGTGTTTTTCACACCCTGACTGACATAACTGTGCTGCTGTCACTGAAAGTGTAGGCTAATTCCATGTACTGCTAAGGGCTCCCAGGGGGCCTAGAGACTTTAATAGTATGTCCCTTGCAGACTCCTCCTAGCTTCTGTTGCTTGAGGGTTGCAGTCTGGTACAGATCACTCCTAAGTGGCCAATAATGCAGTGGATTATAAATATATATAGTCTAGCTTTGACATGAGTGTTTTTGTTTTTATTTTAGTACCAGGTAACTGAAGATAAACCGGGCTATAAATAGGAAACATAATAGTGGGCAGTAATATAATATAGCTCACTTGTATGCATGAGTGAATGACCTTCATAACTCACTACTGAGTCATTCTCTAACTAGCAGGAATAAATTGGCATATACCACTGTTTAACTTCAATGGCTTTACTTGCTAGCTTGTATGCTAGATTGAGAGTAGAGTTTCTTGTATGCTAGGCTTTGAAATTGCTGCTCCAGGTGTGTGATGAATTGGAAATACTCAGTTCCACTAATGGCACAAAAATGTTAGTCGAGAGTTGGTCCTCAACTTTGCTAATGCACATTTGGTGTTAGAGATGACCTACAAAGGAGTTTTTTTAAAACTGGAGATTGTTACAACTTTTGGGTTTTTCATTGAAAGCATTTTGAGGTAGAATGAAACTGCTTGTACTTTACCTCACAAATGTAAATGTCTTCACTGCCCCTTTAACAAAACCAGAGAGGTATAGGGATTTATACGAGTTCTTAATATCATATTTCATGGGGATAAGGGTATTGGAACTCTCCATCAAACACTTCCTCAATTCAAAATTTGTTGTCATTCATGTTAAGTAGGTATAAGGAAACCAGACAAAAGTTTAAATTACGACTAAAAATCCCATTTCCCTTTCAGTTCTCACCTTTTTTACATATAATGTCATCTTTTCACTAGCTCTCAGTAATTCGTCTCCAGCCTAGGTGGGAACTGGATTTTAATGGGTGGGAGTGAGGCAGGAGCCTGCTCTTCATGTCTCATCTTCATTTTAAAATCAGCTTGTAATTCTAGTTGGTACAGTGGTGGTTATTTTGTTGAAAATGACAGTGCCCCAATTCAGTAAAGCGAGGACATGCTTAACTTTAGATATTGCCTTCAATGGGACTATGCATATGCTTAACTGTTGTCCTGCATAAGAATATCTTCTTGTATTGGGAATTAACCTGTTCTCTGAAACATCACACTGAGATTGTTTAGAATTGGAAAATTCTACAGTTGAAAAAAAATATTAATGCTATTACAGACCTCATGTGTTGAGGAATAACGTCTTACATTTCACTTTTTAAAACTTTTTTGCAATATTGCATTTTTCAACAAGGGTTCATCACAGGTCATGTTAACATACTGAAAATTGTTGTTTTGTAACTAGCCCATATTTATAAAATATTTTATAAATGTTTCCAGTGTCCTGTGCAACGTGGGCGCCTTGGAAAGTTCTACTGCAGTGGGTGCTCAAACCCAAAATAGCTTGCATTCAGAATTAAAGATCTCCACCTTAACGGTACATTTTTGTTGTGTAAATGATGGCCCTATACAAACATTGATGTTATGCTGGTATGGAAAACCTCAAATTTCAGCTTTCTTATACTTGTATTTCCAATATTTTATGTTCCAGTGGAGCTTCCCTTTTTATTTGGACACCTTGTCTATAATTTTGTAAAAAGTAATAACTTCCATATAGTTATTCCATAGTTACCTATTAGTCTCTGACCAGTGTTTGTAATCATAAAAGAAAAAAATATTTGTGCCAGAGCATAGCTAGTGGCCTGCTGGTTTATTTTTTAAATTCAGCAGTAGGGGTTTGAGCTTAACTTCAGCATGGCCTTCTGTCCTTTTTTCTTCCTCTGGTCTGAATTTCCTGTTAAGAACTTAAGCATCTCTCTCTCTAACTAGTAATTTACACTAAACTAAAATGTTTGCAGATCACTTAGGGTTGTCTAATTTATTTTAATTACGCTTCCTGAGCGTGCGTGCGTGTGTGTGTCTAAATATAACATATTCAGACTAACCTGTGTTGAACTTGTCTCAAGCAGAGGCCTGGTGGTGGTCTTTAACTTCATTCAAGATTTATTCATACAAAAAGTCTTAAATATTTAGGGGTTGAATCTGAATTTACTAATCAGATCTACAGTATTACATCTAATTCCCAAAATTCAGCTTGCACAGACAAAGTATTCTGCTCAGAGAATTGGGGCTTCTCTCTTATTAACTTTGTTCTGTTTATTGACAGCTTGACATTCTGATAAAGAGCAGATTGTTGCCCCTCTGAACAAAGACTTGCTTTATCCACACTTTCAAAAAAGATGATCTATTTTGGTAGTTAATGGCCATGTGAAGAGAATGAGTTCTTAATTACCCAGGTGTCAACTGATAGGAACTATCTAACCTATATGATTTTGATGTTCTAAAACTTGATTTTTTTTGTGTGCACATACATAAACACACATAGCTATTATATAAGTGATAAAGTTTACTTATATGTGGCACACATTCCTCTCCTGAAAAAGTCAATTTCTTCATGTTTGCATTGATTAATAGTCACTTGCAAACTGGAACAATGCTAAGGAAGCAGGTCTTTATTCTCAGCATGCTGTTACTTAAACGATAGTGCATAAATGTCCGGTGTCCAAAAGGAGTTGGGAGTATGTGAGAGAGATTGGTCACCTGCAGGGTTAAAGGGAACACAGAATTGCTGTAATCAGACCAGTGGACTGTGTGGTCAGACATCCTGAACTATATGCTTCAAAGGAAGGTGCAAGAAATTTCTTTCTCTGCTGGAAGTTCTCAGGCTTGTTAAATATAACTACTGAATAAAACTGATCACTTCAACCTCCTATATTATAATTTTTTTTGTGCATAGAAGATCCTTTTGAGGACTTATTTGGAAACCGACAAGGTCCACGTGGGAGCAGAAGCAGAGGTGGTGGGCCATTTTTCTCAGCATTTAGTGGATTTCCTGCTTTTGGGAGTGGCTTTTCTTCATTTGACACAGGTAAATATTTAAAGCAAATGTCAAGGCACATTTAATGTTGCTCCAGAAGATGTTCCTCAAAAAACAGTAAATTGTTGCATCTTTTAAAAATTGTATATAATAAAACACTGAGGCTTATTACATCTCACGGAAGATTCTCCTTGTTTAAATAGAGCCATAGTGTTGAGAGTGTGTGTGTTGTATCTAAAAGCTCCTGAAAAGGGAATAAGACCTGTTAGACAAAAGTGGATCTATTCTGCTTGTTGCTCTTTTATGGATGTCATGAACTGGTCAAGTTTTAACCTCCCAATACGTGAGGTTTTTATCCAGAGGTATGATGTATGTTTTTGAGAGCTCCAAAAAGAGGCTACTGTAGTGTGTACTTTTTAAATAAGATTGTGTACTCCTAAATGCTCTCATTCAATGGAGCCTAGTTGAAAGCTAAAAACTTAGTATTTGTAACTGCACTTTGAAGTGAATGGGAGTAGCAGTTAACCAGCACCTCTGAAATTCAGTAACTTGGTAGTTGAAGTTGGGGAGCTAGAATTAATAGACCAAAATTTAAGGGTCAAACAGATCAACTCAGGAGTTAAAAATGAACTTGGCAGTGTTCTCTCTATTATCCTTCCTAAAGTAAAACCGTTATACTATCTGATCCACTGCTGAAACTTACTAGCTGAGATATTTTCGTGCATGTCTGTGTGAGAATATTTGTGTATAATGTAATTGGTTCAGAAATCCTTTACAGAGCTTTGGTCAAGTATTTTCCATATCCATTTTCTCCCCCAGGTTTTACTTCGTTTGGTTCGTTGGGACATGGGGGTCTTACTTCGTTCTCCTCTACGTCATTCGGTGGCAGTGGGATGGGTAGCTTCAAATCGGTATCAACTTCTACTAAAATAGTTAATGGCAGAAAAATTACTACAAAGAGGTAACAGTTATAAAACAAGATAAATGTTACGATGGAATTAATCAATATTTTTTGATAACTTCCTTTGTCCTTAATGTTCGTTTCCCATACTGTATAACACAGATATCCAATTCCGTGTGAATTGTAACGATAGATCCATTTGGTTTGTTCCTTGCTACAGTATGTGTGAGCATGCTGGAGTTTGGGGGAGGAGGGAAGAAACTCACCCAGTGCCTTGTAGTCAAAAATTCATTCAAAAGTGGGGGAAACCCTTGACAGCAGTACTCTGTGTAGCTAATTAATGAATTGGTATATTGATTAACTTCCTCTTTCCTAGTGGTTCATAAAGTGTTCAGTCTCTTGAACAATACTGCATCAGGAAAATATCCAGTATTGGAATGAGAGACCTGAGGAATACAGGACAAACAACTGCAATTTATCTCAAGTCCCTTTATTAGCAAATACACTAAGCAGATACAATGCCACAAACACTGAAATACAACTGCAGATAGTGTGACTAGTATCACTCACATCTCCTGCTGGGGAACTCTCAGAGTGTTAATCGTTATTCTAATCTTGATTGTCAGCATCACCAGTGGGTTTCATCCTGGCAACTTCCAAGGCATGCAGGCTGAGATAGAGATTTTTATAATGCATTATGCTGATGCCCAGAGGGGTTTATGTACATTTAACAAATCAGTCTATGAAAAATGGTGCATTCCAAAATGCAGTGGAATGTGGAAGTTCAAGTAAAGAAAAGGAGTGGAAACCTTAATTTCCCTTATCTATATAACTAAAC
>ML685862.1:3095714-3188100 GCA_007922175.1 Pelusios castaneus
TGGCCCCGCTGGGAGATTTAAAACAGCTGGTGGGGGCCTCCCCCCATGGGGCCCCTGGGCAAATGCCAGCCTCCCTCCCACCCCTGGCTGAGACCGCATATGAGGAAGGGTAGCAGGTGCTTGGTGTTATCCTCCAGCTTCCCGCAGTCTTTGTTTTGTGACTTAACCCTCCCACCCAGTAGGCGTTCCCAAACAACATTAGTGAAAGTGACCATTTTCTGTTTGGAAGGACAGCCTAAATTAACTTATGCAGACATGGTTAGGAGATTCTGTCCAAAGAGCAAGCAAGTGGTGTTAGCTGCTTATAGGAAGACAACCTTTTTGGTGTAGGAGGCTAAGTGCTGTTGGCTAACATGATGGTTAACCAGGTGGTAACTATCCACATGTAACAATCCATGCCACAAACTTGTTACAGATAGTAAGGTGGACAGGATCTGAGGTAGTCCAGATCTTTGTCTAATAAAAACAGCATGAATTGCTCTCCAGCACGAACAAGAAACCATTGAAATAGATGGAACATAAGTGTACTGTGCTTAACACAACTAGCACCAAGGAAATGGATGGTGTTTGCATGATGACCATGATGGTATCCTTATGAAGGCTGTGACTTATACTAAGGCGAGGAAGAGTTCTTGGCCATTACTACTTTCTCTTTAAAATTTTGGTATAGTTACATAGGTTTTTAAAAAAGAAAAGGCAGGCAAACCCTGATCAGTCCACACTGATAAAGAGCAGGCAGCATCTGCCAGCTAATCAGACTTTGTCCGAATGTCAACCTTTGTCTTTATGATTCTTTACTGAGTGGTTCCTGCCTCTTTCTGATCATCAAATAGAACTGTCTCAGCAAAATGCTTCTACGTGTTTCTGTACTTTAAACACAGGTTACTCATGGATAGTATCAAATACAAACTAGCTCTAAATATGGCCTATGCTTGTGCTTTGAACAAGCGATTTATAATTCAGTGATCAAGGGGGGAATAAAATGGACTAATATGCAAACCCCAAATTATACATGACACATTTAACAAGTGGTATAAACCCTACGTGCAACATCAGGTTGGCTGGTGAAAACCAACCAAGAGATGCAAAAGTTAATCCTGTTTGTAAACCTTAGTTCAGCCATGTTAAGCACATGCTATGCACCATTATTTTGGTGCTCTTGCAAGTTGTACAGTGTTTCATCTTGCTAAACTAGTTAAACATATAGATTTAATATTGTCAGGAAATATACACCATAAAACACATAATATGCTCAACATAACTCAGTTCCTGACTGCTACTTTTAACTATCGCTCAGAACTGGATTGGACATGATGTTTTTTGGGTGGGAGGAGGGGGAAAGATGAAAAAAACATTAAAAGGAAAACAGATTATGGAGAATGTAGTGCCACTTCAGTGACTGTTACAATGTCGTCTACAACACTTCAGTGTAATACAACTGGAGGGTTGCAAGTGAGTAATTTTCTAGCTAAAAATCACTTCCAGAAAGACACTGCACTGGGTGGAGAGAGAAGATGCTAATTGCTGTGGCTTCCCCACTGTTGAATGCAGTCACTTACTGCAATTGCATTGGCCTTAAACTTGGCACTGTATTTTGTTACCTAGATATCTACATGTGCAGTGTACTTTGATCTTATTGAAAATGCTGTAAAACTGTGATTAAATGGATTTTTGTCCTACAGAATTGTTGAGAATGGACAAGAGAGAGTGGAAGTTGAGGAAGATGGCCAGTTAAAGTCATTAACAGTAAATGGTAAGGAGCAGCTGCTACGCTTGGATAACAAGTAATTCAACGCACGTGTTTAACAGAAATTTTAAGCTATACCAAGCATCATTTGAGGAGTAACAGGAACATTTTTTTTGAAGATTTCAAACGAACTCTACTTTCAGTATCTGTACGTAATCTAAAGTATTTATAAACAGCTCATTAGAGCTCATGGTATTTGTCATAGACTTTTGAGTTAATTGTTGGGACCACATCAGTAGGACCATTTTCTGTCCTTAAAATTGTTGTAAATTTCTGTATGCACTTTGCTTTTTATTAAAAATGATCCAGGGTGAGCTGTGATCCTGCAGTAGTGCTAGGGCAAAATGTACACTAACAACTAGCATGAATCTTGCTTTTCCCATTTTGTTTGAAATGTGAGCCAACTAGTGGTTTGTCTGCTGTGAAGTTAACATTTCAAAGATGAACTTTTCAATAATTTCAACTTTTTTTAATATTTAGGAGTAAAATGTTACATTACCAGTAATGCATTTCTGGTTTAAATAAATTAAGGATGTTTTCTAGTTGTGCATGAATGCTGACAACTTAGTAAGTTTTGAGAATGTTTAAATATGTAATGTTTAAGCCTAGGAAAACAACCAAGTAAAGCTGGTGAGCTGGGTCTTTTGTCAATTGCTAAAAAATTCAAAATGAATAAATGCTGTTTGTGGTGCATTCTTTCATGGGTGGCATTTGTAGCCTTCTTGTGTCTGTGTGTGATTTGGGCAAGTGGGGAACCATATTTTGCTTTTCAGCACCCTGCTTCCTTCCAGCTTCAGGATGAGGGGCTTTTCTTGGCAGATGTTTTCTTCAGTGACTGAAAACATGACTTGTTTCCTTTCCAAACCTATATGTGAAGTATACATTTATGGGATGTATCCCCAGACTGGTTGGATAACTGTTGCTTTCTCTCCTCCCCCCCTCCCCCCCCACTCAAGTATATATTTCAACTTGTCCAAAAGTAATACTTGCATTCAATTTCATTTAATGTATGACTTGTTGACTGCAAGATATCTTAACACGAGCATGCAATACATCTGAAAACACTGCATTAAAAATCCTTTTGGAATAGTAGGGCTTTTCTTCATATATGGGACAACATGGCCATATGTAGATAGAGACTTACACAAAATTATTGATCAATAAATCAGTACCAAACCCGAATATCTAAATTAGCAGTGCTTTCTAATGTTCTGCCATAGATGTGAAAGAAAGAATAATTGTGATTCATAAATGTCAGCATCTTCAAACCTGAGTTTTCAAATAAGTAAAACTCTGCCATTAATGTGGTGTCTTCAGCTGCATAGACTTGAGTACCACTGGTTCACACACTTACTAACCAACATTAAAATGCAGAAAAGTGCCTACTTGCTTTAATGGAATGAGTGAGGCAAAGTACTAATTATTTGTAATTAATAAAACAAGGTCAGATTTTTTCAAAGCTAAGCAAAAAGCAATTGTTTTCAAGGCTCCTGTATGTCTGCTTTATGCAGTAGATATTTGTGCAATATCTGGTGCATACATGTGCATGGAAATACCTGCCAGTTACTGAGTATTTCTATGTCTAAGTCTCACGCATATGCATTTTTATGCATGCAACTAGCTCTGAACATCTGGCCTACAGTGAATTATTTAGGCTAGTTTAACATTCAGAAATTATTTTTATGCAAGACCTCAAAGTGCGTGGTTTGAAATGATCAGCTAATCCTTTCTACAGAACGCTGTCTGTGATGTTGCCCTAATGAATGTCTAAGAATTAAAGTTCAGGAGGTGGGTGGAAAAAATTGGTGAGCTAGTCTTTTGGATAACTGATTTAGCGTAAACAAGAACAAATAAACTAAGAAGCTGCTTTAATTGTTGCTGACTGCAGCAAGGTTAAACATTGTGGTGATAAATGTAAAATTTCTCCCCCTCAATTTTATAGCATCAAATAGCTAAAAGAAGGTAGAGAAGAAATAACATGTACAATTTAGAGTTGAGATAAAGTACCTTTTTAAAGTTTATGCCAAGTCTTTGTAAAAGAAACGTTAGCTAGTGAAGCTCAAGACTTAAATCTAGCCAACCCTATGTTGTTTCCTTGTCAAAGGCTCGCTTGTGCACAACAGTTGTTGCCCAAAAGGCGATTAAACGGTGAAACAAAGTTATTTAAAATGGTTTGAAATACCTTTGTTATGTCTGAAAATGTTAGCCACTATGCACTCCCCCTTTAGTGGCATGTGTGTTCACTCATCCCCATGAAATATGTGAGGCTTTTCAATCTCTTCATCTAGATATTTGGCACAAGCCCGAGTTGTAAGTTGCATCATGAACATGGTGATTTCATTCAAGATCCAGTCTGGATGGTGACTTCTCTGCCTTTAGTTGAGTGGATAGCCATTTTGATTTGGTCCCAGCTCTACTATTTGGCTGGCAATACCATCTCCCGATTCCACATGTGGTGGTGTGAAGGCTTTTGATGCCTTGTGTAGAAAAGGCTAAGGTTCTGCATCATCTCAATATGCAGAGTGCAGTTATTTCAGAATAAATTTATACTTGCTGCTTACTCTTAATTATCGCTTACCATTTCATTCTGGATATAAAACCAAAATTCTGTTTTTTCTTACCTCCTCCCCAAATATACACCCTTGTGTGGTGGTGCGCAGTGAATGAGTTAACTTCTGTGCCTGAGATCTATGACTGCACGTCTCTGGTAGCCTTAATGTGTTAGAGTTGTCTCAATATCGTAATACAGAAATTAATGACTATTCTCTATTGAAAACCAAATTTTATTAGGTTGCATTTAAGAACTTTGCATCACTTTTCTTACTAATACATTTTTTGCTTGTAAGACTTATTCCTTCAAAGTAAAGGGTTACTTTGGCTGCCAAATTTAAAGCCTCATTAGCTTTCCCTTCTGCATGGTCACTATAAAAATATCTAGTAACTGGTACACTATTTTGGCTCCAGCAAATAGCCAATAAAGCATTTTAAAGGTATGTAAAGTAAAATGGGATTGTCCTCTTAAAAGCTACTTGCCTAAAAATAGAAAAATTTTCCAGTTGGAAAATAAAATGGTAAATATTGGATTTTTGAAAAAGTGGGATGAACATCATGTGATAAATAACGCTTCCTTCAGATGGTTTGGAAATTTAAAAGGGGTTCCTAGAATTACTAATCCTGCTGTGATCTGGACTTCCATACTTCACTTTCAAAGTCTGTTGGTAGCAGACAGTTCTCTTCTAATACTTTTGCTTGGGGAAACAGCTTAACCCCTTCTGTGCAAAACTTGGATAATTCTTTTGTACAGGCAGTAACTGTAGTACTGCATGTTACAGTATAATTTCTTTGATTATCCAGTTTTCAGCACTTTAGTAGGACACAGTCACAGAAATGCTTTATAAACTGATGACTTTGACTATGACTAAGTTCTGCACATAACGTTGTATAATGTAGTGTGTGGGTTGCAGTTATGACTCTGAGTTAACTTTTAATGTCTAATAAGTAGATTGAATGAATGGTATCATTTTACTGTCAAATTGATGTCCATCATGATGTTTCAGAAAAACTTGTTCCACCTGCAGGTTATTTTCCTACAGTAACAGTAAATGGTCTATCGGTAAAGCTATTGCTATGAAGTTTTAACTTAATTCTATCAAAAGGAAAATCAGTAATATGTTTGACACCTTCCTGTCTGTGTTCATACTCATGTTGGTCTTTCCTGTCTTGAGCATGGCACTTCATAGTTGTGCGTTGGGCATAGTATGTGTTGGATTGTTTGTGGGAAGCAATGTTGGTCCAGTAGTGACAGAGAAGTTTGCAAAACTAAGTATCTAACTCTCTGACCTGTTATGATAACCAATGGATTCACTTCTCTGCCTCAGTTTCATCATTAGACATGGGTATAATGCCTGTTTTTTAATGAATGTAAAAGTGGGTATATCATAATTGTAGTTAAGGTTTATTTTAAGAAAATATAGGATAGGATTTTCAAAAGCACTCTCCGCTGGCCAGCTATGTATCCTTTGAAGTTGGTGGGGGAACTACCGCTTAAATGGAAGAATAATTAGGCTAATTTTGAGTGCTGGTTAAAACCATCCTTCTCCTGCCCCCTGTATCTGTGCTTAGCATGAGGAAAAAAACCAAAAACCAATAAAACAAGGATTTTCCACAGTATGGATGCACTATAGAATAGAGATTAGTTATCATGCCTGCAAGCAGCAGCGCTGACTTTAAAGGCTTATCTTTTTAAGGGAAAAAGGCAGTTTGGTCTATTCATTCTGTCTGCAGACTTGAATTTACTTTGGAACTGAATTGGGACACTCAACTTCACATTCTGTCAACTAGATGCAGACAATTTTCATGGCTATCCTTTTTAATCACTGGGTTTGAAATGGCTACAACTAAAAGGTTTTCACACTCTTATCAGTTTGCTTGGCCCATCCATAGCAGATACTGAAAAGCTTAAATTAATTTCTTTTAAAGATTGCTTGCAAATAAGGACTTATTGCATTACAGCTAAAGCCAGGAAAGATCTTAGACTTTGGGCTGTTAAGGCCTGTAGAGTGTGTATGCATTACATGAGATTGTCCATGTAATGCCTTCCATTTTCAGTGGGATTTGCTGTTTAGTTCTGAACTTGGATTTAGTAAAATTCTCCTTTTATACTAACACGGATGACAGTTAAAATTTCCTCAATGCGCGTCAGTTGAGTGTGACTCCTTTTTACAGTGATGCTTTGGTGTGGTGTTACCTGCCTCCACTATACAAAGGGAATATTCCTGCCTCCTTTGCTGTGCAGTTTTTATTGTATTTAGATTGCAGAAGTGCTCAATGTGCTAGAGGTTTTCACACACACAGGAAGCCTTAGTTGCTTTCTGGAGGTAGTAACATTTTTAAAAGACAAGGACTAGTGCAGGGGAAAGAGCTCATGCAGAAGATGAAATGGTTAAAAGATAAATGGAAATGATTGAAACAGTTAAACAGTAAATAAAAGACTTAAATTTGCTTTAATCCACACCTCTGAGTGACGCAGTTAGACTGACCTAACTCTCAGTATAGATGGTGCCATCAACAAGAGGAAGGGCTTCTCGCTTTGACCTAGCTACTGACCTACCTACAACAATGCAAGAAACCCTCCTGTCAGTATAGTCCTCGCTGACGCAGTTTCTTGACTACACGATTTGTCAATCAAAGTTATGTTAGCATGCAGCCACTGCAGTTAATAGTTTGCTTGTGCATGTGAATAATTTGCTGCTTGTGTTAATGGTGTGCATCCTTATCAGGAATGCTTGTATCGATGTGCAATGCACTGTGGGTAGGTATCAGATTACAGTTAGCCACCTACCAGCTCAAGGTGTTTTGGGATATTTTGCAATGCCTGATAAGACTGAAATGGGTCATGCAGGGGTGACTGGAAGCATGGAATCAGCTTCAGATGTGCAGTGTTCTCATCCCATAATTTTATTTGCGTCCTATAATGTTTTTTGCACCTATTCAAAATCTGCACAAATCTTGTTTCTCCCCTCACTGTCCACCATCCCTGATAGAAGCATGGAGCCTGCCAAGCTCTGCACCATTGTGAGCACTACAAGCCCCGGGCATGTGATCCTGCAGTATTTGAAGAGCTGGTGGGAACATAATTCCTTGAACGTTAGATTGCAATAGAAAATTCAAGAGTGTTGTGGCATTTATGGAGCAGTTGGAGAATGATGTAGCACTGGTTCTGAGCCCAAGAAACCAGCACTGACTGGTGGAATCGGATTGTCATGGAGGTTTAGAATAATGAGCAGTAACTGTCACTTTTGGATGCGCAAGGCTGTATTTCTAGATTTGTGTGCCAAACTTGCACCAGCCTTCCAGCTTGGGAATACTAAAATTAGCTGCTCTGACAGTTGAGAAACAAGTGGCGATTGTACTGTGGAAACTTCCAACCTGTGATGGTTGCTAGTAAGTCTGGAGTCAACTTAGAGTCAGAAAATCCAGTATGATAGCCATTATCTTGCATGTGTTCAGAGCCATTAATTGGCTTCTGGTACGCACAACTGTGATTCTTGGCAGTGTAAAACATAGTCTGTGATTTTGTAGCAATGGGCTTCCTCATCTGCGGTGGGGTGACAAATGGCACACATCTCTTTTATCAGCAGACCATGTTGTCCCGCAGCACATTCTGTTGATGTATTTTCTTTTGAGATAATGCAAGCACTAGTGGATTAGAAGATGCTTAATGAACATTAGTATGGGCTGGTCAGGGAAGATGCATCTTGACGAGCACAGACCTGTGTCAGAAAGCTGCAGGAGGGACTTTCGTTCCCTACCAATGGATTACCATTGGGAATGTTGAAATGCCAATAAGTGATCCTGGGAAACCCAGCCTACCTCCTTGCTCCAATGGCTCAAGAAATGGTACGTAAGCCACCTCAGAACCAAGGAGTGCTTGAAGTATGGGCTCAGCAAGTACAGAATGAGAGGTTGAATGTGTCTGGTTGTTGGAAGAGTCGCTGACATTGTTTACTACTAAGATTAGACCTCAGTGAGAAAAATATCCCAGTGATTATAACTGTCTGCTGTATCCTGCCTAACATCTGTGAAGAGAGTTTCTGCCAGGATGAGGACAGAGGTGAAGCAGCTGTCTGCTGAATTTGAACATCCAGATACAAGGGCTATTAGAAGTGCACAGCTATACATCTCAGGCAGGCTTTAAAAGGCCATTTTAATCATGAGTCAGTAGTGTGTGTTGCTGTAGTGGGCTCTTTTGTAGCCCGTTATGATTTTTTAGTGATTGCTTTGTATGTGGTAATACAACATTGTCAATGCATCTGTTAATACTGTCTATGAATGCTGTTATGGGTTTTGTGATAAAGTGAAGTAACAGGAAATTAGTGGGTTTCAGACCTGCTTACCAACAGACAGCATATGTTGTGAACTAATAGAGATGAGCTTTGTTCTGGAAAAATATAATTTTATTCTGTAATATTAACCAGACAATTTTAAAAAATTAAAACTTAAATTAAGGGAACAGAATTTACAAAGGGGAAAGAACACTCCATTTCAGGTGCACCTACACCAAGCATGGCACTCACAAGTCATTGTATGTGAAGCTGTAATTGTCTTTATTGTTCTACTGGCTGGAGCGGTCAGGATAGTGCTCTGACCCTTTGATGCTATATGGAATGTTGAGAGAGAGGAGTACAGGGTGGTCCGATTTGGAGTTCTTTATGGGCTGCAGAAAGAGATTACAATGGGATTGTTGAATCTGCATGTCTGCCAGAGTCTGCAGCATGTTGCACATCCCTCTTTTCCCTTCTCCTCCATGTTTTTGGCAAGGGTAATTCTCTCCCCCCCCAGGTCATTTAAACCAGCAATCAGGATACCTTGCTCTAAATAAGTGATTTTAGTCTTCTTTTGTATTGTTTACCTGAAGATGTTAATTCTCACTGGCTGATAGAATCACTAAAGCATATTTTGCCACTGTATATTGCCTTTAAGCTACATGTAGTGTAATCCGCCTAGTTCACAAAAGTACTTTGCCCATGTGATTATATAGCTTACACATCTTGGCTATGTCTACACTTGTAATTTGAAGTCGACTTAGCATGTCCACACTTTTAAATTTGTCGACTTAGGGGGGAACTTACAAAGTTGACCTAGAGCGTCCACACTGGATGCCTAGGTTGACTTCTAGGGGCTAGGGGGACCTTGGGCAGGTCCATGGTGCTGGGGGGGCACCCCTTTCCCAGTGCCAGGGGGCTCAGCCTTTGCCCCATTGTACCAGGGCACAATGGGGCAAAGGGGGACAGGGACCCTGGCAGGCTATAGGGGCAGGGTGGGCATGCCAGGCTCCCCCTGTGCCCCCCCCCAGCAGGAAGGGCAGTGAGGGAGTCCTGGAGTAGCCCTAAGTCGACTTAGGGCAACTCTAGGTCTACAGTGGCTTAAGCCAACTTGAAAAAGTCGACTTAAGCCTTAAGTCGAACTAAAATGAGGTTTAATAAAGTTGACTTAATTTTCATTAAGTTGACTTTATTTTCCTTAAGTTGACTTAAGCAAGGTGCTTAAGGAAACTGTAGTGTAGACGCAGGGTAAATTAAGTCGACTTAAGCAAGCTTAAGTCGACTTAATTTACAAGTGTAGACGCACCCCTTGAGTCTCAAATTTTTATCTTATTCTGAAAATAGTGAATACTTATTTACATTTTTAGTTGGGATTTGTTTTAAGTGCATTTGGATTGAAATGGGAAGGGAAAAAAAGTACAGAAGCAGCATTTTAATATTATTAAAACTATTTTAAATGTTTGATCAAGAAGTTTATTCTGTCAGTCTCAGGCAACATACTGCAAGTATTGAAATACTTCTAGCACTGTCCTCTGGGACAAATTGTTCATTTATGGAATGAGTCATGCAGGAGCATGGAAGAATTAAAATCCATTGTGCTAGAGGGGCATCTGATCACTGAGAATTCCTTGCTGAATGATCTGGATATATTTGGCACAGGCACATGCACCATTGCCACATCAGTGGCGATGTATAGATCCTTCTGACTCCAATCATTGGGGATACTAAAGGAAATGCAGACCACAATAAAGGATCTTCCATTTGAGGACTTGTGATCAGTTCATATGATCAGCTCATATACAGTTGAGGCCCTCCACTCATTAGAGGACTTCATTAGAACCCCATGTCATTCTCTAGTCTTGTACAACCCAGACCAAAGGTGAAAGCACATCAGAGCACACCTCCTTCAAACAGTATTCCTCTTTTCCATACTACTACTACAACCCACAGAGATCAGTAGAGCCATTGAGGGAGAAGTGAAGGTCCATTACAGATAGTTCACCACCTTTCCTTAGCTCAGACTCACTGGATGGCAGGCTTCATGCCACAGTTGAGAGCCTGGCATTGCATTTGGAGTAGCTCTGTCCTCTTTTAGCATCTTTGGCAATGGCCCTTGTTTTGTGGGGAGCCTGGGCTAGAATCACTGTGGCCCAGTAGGGCTAAGAGATTGTCAGTAACAGGTATTTCAAACAGTTCCTGTTTCTCTTCAGGGACCCTGCATGAGTTACAGTTGAAGCAAGACGCTAACTCTCCTGCATCTTGGAGCAGTTGAAGAGGTGCCCTTGGTTCAAAAGGGTTGTTCCTATTTTTCTCATTCTACAATAGAAAGAGGCCCATTTTGAACCTTTCAGGTCTCGGGAGGATACACCTAACTTGCAGGAAATACCTCTGATTTCTAATAGGAAAAGATCAGTCCCAATACAGGGTCCTCTTTTTGTCTTCCTCTGGCCCTGAGGGTGTTCACCCAAAGACTTGGTGGTTATAGCAGCTCACTTAAGACAACAAGGGAACCAGTTTACTCATATCCATCTGATCTGGAGAACATCCCTGTGGAAGTGGACAGCTTCAAGTCAGAGAAAAATCCTTACTTACTCTGATTGAAAGCAAAAAGTTCATAAGAGCCATGTTTATTGCAGATCATTGGATAAGAAGCATACAAGAGCGTGGCTGGCATTTGATTCTATTCAAGCTCATTGCAACTGCCTTCAAGGTCCTAGGTATTCCTCTAGTCCCTACTTACCACTATGAATTTCCTCCACTTCATCAATATCACTAGCCTCCATGCTTCATTTGTCCAGTGACAAGCAATGGTTACTTACCGTAAGCATCACACGATGTGTTGTCAACATGGATTCCACTTTTGGCGCACATGCATCTCAGATTTCTTTTCAGCCATGTCAATGAGGGTTGCTTTTGTATCTAGATGTCTTCTCCCCACCCCTACTGAATCACAGCCAAAGGCAGAAGGAGAAGCAATCCTAACCATTCCTCAGTTCCTTTACACTTACAAAATCCTAGAGGGATATGACCTCATAGTAGTAGGACAACACAGTTGGGTGGTGAGGGGGGAGTTACTGTGTAGCCATTCTGTTTTTTATGAGGTTGTCCACGTGGATTCTTGTTGTTGAGGGTCAAGTACTTCTTTGTTTGCTTGGCTACTAGGAATGATACTTAAAACAAGTTCCAGAGGGGTAGCCGTGTTAGTCTATTCCAGCAAAACAAAAATAAAGGAGTTCTGTGGCACTTAAAAAAAAACTAACATATTTATTGCATGGGATTTTGTGGGTAAAATCCCATTTCGTCAGATGCATGAAATGGAAAACTACAGTGTAGAAGGGAATATATATAAATGGAGAGCAGGGTATGTCACAAGGTCAGTTCAGATTTTTTCCAGCAAACCAAACATTGAACAAATTGAACTGTCTTTATTCTTTTGTGCAGATAGAAACAAGAACATTAAAAAACCAATAGGAAATCATTTTAATCCCCCAGGACACTCTATAAAGGACTTATCTGAATATTCTTAAACAAATGTATTCTTGGTCAATGCTTCAAAATAGAGACTTCAAAGTTAGAAATCATATGCAAATTCAATACCATCAGCTTGGGTTTGAATAGGGACATAAATTGGCTTTCTTGCTACAAACATTAGTTTTCAAAGTGCCACAGGACCATGACTTTGTTTTTTACTACAAACTGATTTTTTCACTTCTCTCAACCTTACCACTTTTTGATATGCTGGTACACACTGTTTGAATCTATACAGCTTGTTTGATTTGCTGAAGTAATGTGACTTGATGCAGTGAAATGTAATCATGGGATTTATCTTTCTGTCCCAAACTGCCAAGTTTTTTTCCATTGCAAATCTTTTTTCCAACTTATGGCATCTGACAAAGCAGGACTCCACCCGTGAAAGCTCGAACAAATTTATTTTTTGCATGTTTTTAAGTGTCCCAGGACTCCTTGTTGAACTAGACTAACTAACACAGCAATTCTTTTGGAACAAGAACTTGTGGATAACAGTGTACTTAAATCTTTTTCAGAAAGCCTTAGACAAGGTTTCTCATCAAAGGCTTTTAAGGAATGTAAGTGGACCTGGAATAACAGTGAAGGTCCTGGATTAGTAACTGGTTAAAAGATAGGGAACAAAAGATCGTTTTTCAGAATGCGGAGTGGTAATAGTAATTACACCCACGGGTCTGTACTGGAATCAGTAATGGTCAACATATTCATTAATTATCTGGAAAAAGAGGTAATGACATGGCAAAATCTGCAGATGGTACAGAACTATTCAAGGTAGTTAAGTCCAAAACAGATTGTGAAGAGTTACAAAGGGATCTCACCAAACTGGGTGATTAGGTAACAAAATGGCAGATAAAATTCAATGTTGAATGCAAATGGGACTTTTCAGCTTAGAAAAGAGACAGCTGGGGGGTGGGGGTATGATGGAAACCTATAAAACCAAGACTGGGGTGGAGATTGTAAGTAAGTGTTAGGAGGAGTAAATAACACCAGAACTAGGGCTCACCAAATGAAATTAATAGGCAGCAGGTGTGAAATGAACAGAAGGAAGTATTTCTTGACACACTATACAGTCAACCTGTGGAACTCCTTGCCAGGGGATGTTGTGAAGGTCAAGACTATACTGGACTTAAAACAAGAATTGGGTAAGTTCATGGAGAATAGGTTCATAAATAGCTGTTATTAGCCAAGATAGGCAGGGATTGCTGTTTGCCAGAGGCCAGGAATGGCCAATGGGGCTATACCTGTTTTATTCCTTCCTTCTGAAGCATTGGGCATTGTTGGATTACAGGTTATTGGGCTAGATGGATTGTTGGTTTGATCTAGTATGGCCATTCTTATGATGTAGTATATTATCCACATTTCATTATTCAGAACTTGAAATATGTTAAGGCCTTGACTCCCTAACTATATTGTTGTAGTTAGTGGTGTAACTTGCCATTTTATATAATGCAAACTTACTGAAGTTAACATAGTACAGGTCAGGAAAAACTTCAACAGAAATATTTCCCGTCAAAAGAGGCATTTCTGTCCAAATTGAAAAACTTTGTAAAATCATGCTTATTTGATGGCAGTTTTGTGTTAGGGAAAAGCTGGAGGCAAATTATGAATTTCGAAATGTCCCTTTTGACATATTTGGAATGAAACTACTTCATTTTGAAACTACTTTAATATTTTTTTAAATGTTGTATTATAATATACAGATTATAGAACTTCGTTGAAATGAACAAGGAGTCCTGTGGCGCTTTGTTGAAATGAAACACTGATCAGTCTGATTCTTCTTTCATGGTGAACTTAAATGTTCAGATTTCATTTGAAATAGGAATTAAAACAGATCTTGAAATCCCTAAATCCTTAGCAAAAGAAATTTTCATCCTCAGCCCAGCTGTAGTAAAGATTGACAGATTTCTAACAATCTTCGAATGCAGAAGAAACAGCACTTTATCTAGAGAATGCTTGGTAGCGTGGCTTATATTAAATTTAAAACCGGAGAGCTAAAGAAACTAAGCTTCTGTTGAGATGCTAAACTTCTAGGTTTTTGAAGTGTCGCTTAAAAAGCTGTCAGTGCGTTCAGTGCTGTACATGACTGCAGTTGGTTTTCAACACGTGCTGATACTCATGTCTTGATAGTAAATTAGAAAAATGCCTCTCCCACGCCTCTTCTAGCGATGTGCTCCTTTTCCCTGCTGACCCTGCTCCCCGTGTGGGGCTGGCAAAAAAGTTGCTGGTACTCTGTACCTCTGTGTACCGTTGGGGGGGAGAAAAAAAAAAAAAGCACTGCATGCTTTTAAAGTTGGAGGTCTGAGTGTCTTATTGACTTTGAGCCATCCTGAAAGCATTCAAGGAAAGGATATAATTAAGTTAAGTAGAGCCAGCCTTTTAAAGATAGGGCTGAAAAATAGTTTTAGGTGCAGTTTGTCCCTGAATCCCTTAACATGTTTTGTGGTCTTTACCATCACGTTTCTTGTCTAAATTTCTTTGTTTGCAAATACAGCTCTCTTGCTCAGGTAATAGGATAAAAGGAGACTAAGAAGCAGAGTGTTATAAAATGCACTAAAACTTCCGTTTTCTAGAAATACAGTAATCTTAAGTGTTGAATACAATAAATTCCAAAAAAAAGAAGAAAAAATTAGATGGAAGTATAATTTATATTTAAAGGTGAGGGTGTTTAAATCTTTCCGTTCAAACAAACAAAAAAAACCCGACCCCTTCAAAAACCAGTTTAACTGCACTTTGCTCCTTGAAGAAGAGCTACTGTTTCCACATACGTGCTTTGTTCCTGGAAAGGTTATGTAAGTTTAGGCCCATGGTAACAATATTTTATAACACTAAATTACTGTGGCTGGCTGCTCAAAAGTTCAGCGTGTTGTCTTCTAGACAAAAGTTTCTTTCTATACAAAGCCGTTTCAGGAGTAGTAGTGTTTTGCCTTATGTCTCTCAGCTATATACATAAATTAGCAGACTTTAACTGTTTAGTAATTAGCATCTGACTCCAGATCTAAATTAATTGCTGGGTTTTTTAGGCATGGTAAAAAAAAATTCTCAAAATTGCTACAGTCTTAAGTGTCAAGTATGGGCCTGTTAATGGCAACCAGCCAGTTTAAGGAATTTGAAATACAATTTAAATGTAGGGTATATAACACACATGCAATGTAGGGCGTAGCCTCTTCAGTTTTACATTAACTATCTTGATGGTTCTGGCTAGTATCTTAACTTCAAAGAGGCTAAAAAATCCCAAATTTTTTGCATTGAGATCTGAGATTTATATTCACATAGCATTCTAGAGCTGTAGTCTTTTATTTATGTAGTGCATAAGTGTGTCTGCATAAAGAAGATTTCATTCAATCTGTTTTTGGATCTGCAGTGATTATGTAGTATTTAACTCTGCACAAACGATCTTCTAACTAGAAATTTAAAGTAAGGCCAGAGAAACATCCGGAAACAGGGACTTTGGTATAATAGAATTGGGACAGGTTTATAAGTGATATTACAGTTGTATGTGGTCTGAGAATTTGCAGTATACTGCTGCTCTGATGTGCTAACACAAAATGGTTTTAAATTTTTAGATGGTTAATGGCAGTTTTGTTATATAACATTTCTTACAATGTTTTTGTTTCTGACTTAATACTCTGCAAACTTAACCACAGGAAAAAACTACTAAATGTTTTCAGTTTAGTTTTCTTTTGGAGAACAGAATCCAGGAATCCAATATCCAATCCAGAATCCAACATTAATGTCAGTTTTCTTTGTTTGTCTGTTTTTTGAATCTAATATTAAGGTCAGAACACTGACTGAATCTAGTGCATGAATTTTTAAGTATACTTAAACCCTTGGAATGTGCTTCTGCAATTAAAAGGGACTCTAAGGTGGCATTTTAGATCTTCCTAGAGGTCTATCAATATTAAATAAGTTGCCTTATTCTTCAGAGCCTGGTTTCCAGGCAGTGACAGTGTTGGCTTTTTTCATATGTGAATGAAGCTTCATCAAGAGAGAACCAATTAAATATGATTCTAAAACCCTGTAATTCAAACAAATATTCAAGTCCACTAATACAGATTGGCATGTAATCAGTTGTGTGATCTCCCAATGAGATGTCTCCATAGATATCACTTGTTATTCCATGTGTATGTTTAAGTAATACACCTGCATTTTAATGCCTAGATTGACGCAAGAATTCAATAGGAGCTTTTGGGTGCTCTGCACCTTTAAAAATTAGGCCACTTAGTTAGGTGCCTAAAAATAGAAAATTCTTGAAAATCCTCCCGGCGTATCTTATGCTCTTCTATCTAATGTTTATTTTAATATAATTTAATCACATGGCTGCCATAAACTGCTTATTGCTATGTCCTGTTTCACTTGTCAGTCAGGCAGCCGATGACCATTTCAAATGAGAAAATCATTCCCCATTTTATTACTGCTGCTTCAACCTGCCAACTCTTAACAAAGCAGCCATTTATTTCTTATGCATAGTCACCTTTTTAAATGTCTGGCCTAGTCCAAGGAAATGGTACGGAACAATAGAGGGGAAATTGAAAGTGTAAGGCAAGAGAATGGAGGAACGACCTGATCTGCCAAACTCTCGCCGTCCTTTTATAGCATGCCCATGCTAGCTCCATATAAGGCTGCTGCAGCCAGTTGACTTCAGAAGCAGGGTCAAAATAGGTGTGCACTCATCATGCTTCTGGGCCCCCAAGGGAGGACAGATTTCCCATGAGAGAGAACTCTGCAGAGTATGTTGTTGGCTCACGGTTTTAGGAGACTATCGCTTGTCTTAGACCTATTAAGTTACTAACACAATGTTGGTTGTCCATTACAGTGTGAGGTAATTAGTGGATACAAGAATAATGTGGATTATGGAGAAGTGTATAGTCTTGAAAAGCTGTGGAGGATGTGTAACCATAATGGCATCTAGCAAGATTGCATTACAATAGGCAGTAAAAATAAAACCTTCATATTTTTTTTTTTAATTCTTACAGCTCCATTAGTTTCTCTCCACGGGTAACAGGTTGTGGAATTGGTGAGGTGGTACTTTTCCACAGGGATCCATGTGCTCCAAAACCTAAGCTTACATTTTAAAAAAAGTCTTTGTCTTCATGGTTGTAGAAGTGTATTCCTGAGTCTGCAGGCCAGCAGGCCGTGTGAACTAACTGAAAGATTGTGAAATTCCAAAGGGGTAGCCGTGTTAGTCTATTGTAGAAAGACAACAGAGTCCTGTGGCATTTTTAAAGACTAACAGATTTATTTATCGCATGAGCTTTCGTGGGAGAAAATCCCACTTCGTCAGACGCTTTGAACTGCCTCTGTGGGTATCAATAGAAGGTTGATTCCGAAGCCTAGTCCAGTATCTGTTCTTATCAGTTTAAATCCTTTGTCTCCATGCGTGGATGTATGGGGATTGATCTGTACGCTGCACGGGCCAATGCTGCACTTGGTCTGGCTTCAACATATCAATTTAAATATCAGAGTGGGCTATTGCATGCTTTCTCTGCCCCCCCCCCCCCCCCGCAGTGAAAGAAAGGCTCCTTAATATGTAAATGTACACCTCTCCTTGGTGGCATCACATTTTAGTGTTGTGGATGGAGCACACTTTGTAGACCTGGGAAAGTATCACCATTTCCAATCAGATTCCCAACTAGGAGGGGTGAATCAAAGCTTGTCATGAAGGAAGTGGAAACAGAGAGGTGAAGTACTGTACTGTCTTAAGTTAAAGGACCCCATTTCTAGTCATGTTAACTTGGTTCCAGTTTGTCCAACTTGTCAGTAAAATGCTGAGTGACACAAAAACAAATATTAGCTGCAAAATTGAAAACAGAAGTAGAGCTGATCATCATCACCATGAGTTACTCAAACAATAGATCCCATCCACAGAGTGGTAAGAGACAAAATGAAGACTCAGAACTGTGAGCTGAAATACTTACCATTAAATCATAAAAATGGAGGGAGGCACTTCTGGGTTTGGTGTTGCTGTTAGCCTGGTTCACTCTCCTGCATGAAAGATACTCATCTGGAAACAGAAAACTCTGGTAAAAGTTTTTTGAAAAGATTTTTTTTTTTTTACAAAAATTCTAATTTATTTTTGTAGAGTTTACGGTGTTGTAACTATGTTGGTTCCAGGATATGAGATACAGAAGGTAGGCAAATTTTTTTTTTATTGGACCAGCCTGAGCTGGTGGAAGGGACAAGCTTTCAGTCTTCAGAGTTCTTCAGCTCTGGAGAAGGAAACTAGGATGTCCAAGCAAAGTACAAGGTGGTTCTTGCCAGCTATAGGAGACAATTTTAAATGAAGTGGTCTATTAAAGGTGAGCAGGCAGTAAGGTGTTAAAAATTGTTGTAATCAGCCACAAAACCAGGTTCTCTTAAATTCATGATTATTTCAGTGTCCAACAGAAGTACATTGTGTAGGTTTCCTTAGAGGACAAGAACTGAGAGGTCAGGATCGTTCTTAGAGTTCTTGCTTATGTACATTCCACGCTAGGTCTATATGTGCGTGCATGCGCCTCATGCGTGTCTGCTGGAAACTTCCCATAATGATATCCATAGTCTGGCTCTAGTACCCTCAGGATCCATATGCATATGTGCTGGTACGGGCACCAGCAGTCCCACGTCCTCTGTTTCTTTTTATCACCTGTGACCATCACTGGAACAAACCCTTTTTGCTCCAACAAGGTTCTTCCCAGTGGTGGGTTTTTTTTGACATTCTCCCTTTCAGTGCTAATAGTTTAGAGCAGTGGTTCTCAACCTTTTGCAGGTCGTGACACACTTGGCAGCGTATCGTGACCCTGCAGGACACACCAGCACAGGCTGAATTGAACCATTTCACCGGCTCTCTGTGACACACTTGCCACTGTGTGGCGACACAGTAATGTGTCCTGACACAGTGGTTGAGAACCACTGGTTTAGAGTGATCGTTTGTGCATATAGTTAGTGTTTCAGTCCTGATTGTCAAGGGACTTCTCATCCCAGGGGCTGGCGTGCCCCAGTCCCTGCCTTCAAACCTTGTGCGTCCTGCGGAAAACATGCCTGTGAGTGACCCACACCTCAGCTGCTTGAAATGCTAGGGAAATGTCGCATAAAGGACAAGTGCTAAATTTATCAGGACTTCAGACTCCGCGCAAAGGAGGACAAAGACATCAGGCTGAAGGCTATTCTCCTAGAAATTGTCCTCAACCTGTCTGAGTCATGTCGGTCCAATTCTGTACTGAGCAAGTCAACGCTGGTGTGGCGTCCACCCCCAATACCAAGCTCTTTTTAATACTGACCATCACCTCCAGTGCCAAGGAACAAATACAAAAAACAGTGCACTAATGAAGGATGCTAATCTGTGTAGAAGCGAGGAAAGGGAGTGAGACTTGTGCCCGGCCCCTCTGCTACCCCAACACCTGCATTGTGTCCAATATGGGACCCTCCTCCAGCTCTGGGGAGCCACCATGGTTCTACTGAAGCCAGAAGCTTTCTAGGAAGCTAGAGACCACCACCTTCTGCTGGTCCTCCCCCACCTTCTGGGGAATCTGGTGCCCATGACTTCTAGGGGCAGGAAGGATCAGAGACTGCCAGGCACCTTCCTGGTCTCACGTGCCTTTTGGGGCAAGTCACACCTGACTTCTGCATCCCAGGAGCCCTGGCACCATACGATGGTGGAAGCTGGTACTGTTCTGCTGTTGTCAACAGGAGAGGAATCTTCCTCTGAATCTGAGGAGGTATCGGGCATGCCCCCAGGGGCACCCAGCCTACCCTCACTTGGGCTTCAGGACCAACCCTCCAGCGGGTGTTTAACTAGCTGGTTAATGGCCAATGCAGTGGCCTTGTTGGACCTCCCTTGCACAAATCATTTTCAGTGGCCTCTGGAAAAACAGGTTACCATCCCCTCCCACTCATCACTGGATCCTGATTCTCGTACCAACCATGGTGCTGAAGTCCAAGAGACACCTCCAGGGGACATAATCGAGGCAGACGGGTCTGTCCTTACATGAGCCCCGTGCTGTGCTTCGCCCCTGCTCCAAAGACAATGGAGTAGGGCAAGAGTGCGAAGCTCAGCCTCTGGGCTGGCCCTCCCTGCCACCAGCGTGGAGCAGCCGGCCCAGGGGAGGGGTGCGTGTGCGGGCCCTGGCTTCTCTGGGCCAGCTCGCCTGGCCCCCACCCCTTAGCGTGGGGGCAGAGTGTCCTGCACAGGCTGATTGGCCCTGGGCCCTGCCTCCTCTCCCCAGGAACAGCCCTGGAAGCAGAGGAAGGATTTCCTTCTCCTCCTCCTCCTCTTCCTTTCCGGATGAGGCTGTGGCGGGCCCAGTGAAGTACTTCCTCAGGATGTTTTCAAGGCCCATCAGGGACTTGCTAAAGTGGATTACTTCAAGCCTGGGCTTGCAAGTAGAGGAGCTCAGAGACTTTGAATAGCCTGATAAATATCCTGGCTGCAGCAGCTCCAGCCAAGGTGGCCCTGCCTGTTAATGAGGCGGTGATGGAACTAGTTAAAGCCCTCTGACAAACACCTTCTCTAGTCCTCACATCAAAAAGGACAGAAGAAATATGTTCCAGTGAGAGAGGTTGACTGCCTCTACTCCCACTCATCTCCAGGTCCTTGTGTACGTGGTGAATGAAAGGGACAGGCACAGCCAGTCATGGGCTAACCCAAAACAAAAGGATGTGAAAAAGCTGGACTTTTTTGGAAGAAACACTTATTCCATGGGTAGCCTACAACTTCATGTTGCAAGTCAGCAGGCATTGTTGGGCAGATATGATTTTAATCTGCCAGAGCCTCCCTACAAGTGGCTCTTGAGGCTGCTCTTGGTTCCAGTCCTCCAGCCTTCCCTATGTGCTCCAGGAGTCCATCAAGGGTCTCTAGTCTGAAGGCTCTGCCCTCTTCTCAAAGCAGATGGACACAAAATTTCATGGACTGAAGAACTCAAGGGCTACCCTTTGATCCTTGTGCTTCATCCTCTTCCAGGAAGCACTTTAGGCCACAGTAGCCCCTGCAGTTCTCAGGCTCTCCCAGATAAGAGCCCTGTAAACACAAAGGCAGATGTTTCAAATGGCACCATGCATTCCCATCCTTTTCTGCCTCCCAGTCAAGGACCCAGAAATATACATGAAGGTGCATCCAAGGGTGCTGTATCAGTCACTGATTCATAGCTATCCCCCCTCTTTTTATTTTTGAACCAACTGTCACCCTTCAGCATGGACATCCATAACATTGACTTGAAGGGTGCATGCTTGCTTTCTTTTCTATTCTTTGGCCACAGAAGTCTTCTCTGGTTCATCATGGGCTGTCCAGTTCACTTCCATGTCATTGCTCTGCACTCCCTGCTGTGCAAAAATAGCCTCTTCAGAAGCTCTCTATGACCTCTCCATAGGAGTGATAATTGCATGTGGCTCTCAAACACAGCAAAGCCATGTCACTACATTTCATAATGGAAGTTTTAGTTCCTTTTTGTGCTCACAGTAAACTTAGGCATCAGACCCAAATACTCTTCCTATGTGAAAGCTTCAGTAGAAATGGTGCCTTCTGGTTAGTAAACTTAGGCAATAGAAGGGTAAGTTCAAAGACAATTGTCACTCATCTGCTGGCATCTCTATATAATAGGCTGCACTGTTTCAAAGTTGTCGGATGGAAAAGCATGAACAGTAGCAAAACACGCACCGGAGGCAAACCAAATAGCAGTGTTTATCTTATCCTGCTAATAGTTGCTCTCTGGGAACATTACCGGACCAGGACATTAATGACTTTTAGCATGTTTATAGTACTATACCATGCTAAATGAGTGCTGTTTTTTGTGTTCATATAGCTTGTATCCAGCATGCTGATGAGCTTTCATAATATAAAGCAATAGGAACTTCATTTTAATGTGTTCGTCAGTGTCTCTTCTTTTTTCAAAATTGTTTCTTATTTTGAAAGTGGCATGCATGTTATGTTAAACTACCGTGCATGTTCTGGTCTTTAAGGAGCATTTCTTTGGCTGATGGTCTGGAAAATGCTGTCAGCATGTTCATCGTAACACAATCTGTGTCTTAGAATGTATGATATTCTCTTAGTTCTTTCTATAGTGCCCCATATGGCAAGGTGAAGAAAGGGGTGGGTTTACTGCAAAATTAACTTGAAGAAGTTGCTCAGTTACAGTGAAGGGGCAGCAAAGTGAAAGAATGGGAATTTCCTTGCCACCGCCTCCTCCCATTACAGAAACTAAAGACTGTAGGAACAAAGTGAGCTGGCATGGGAGTTGCTGGGTATGAAGTCAGAGATAAAAGGACTGAACTTAGTGCCAGCTCTCGGAGCCAGAGGGGTGGAAGATTGCCTTGTTTCTGTTAAGCAAAAAACATATTGTGCTCTGTCCTTTCCAAGCAATTGAACTATGCTGAAACAATGGTCTTTCCCTGACAGAAATAGAGCAGTGATTCTTGCTTCACTATTCTTCACTCCTTTTCATTGACTGATTGTTTATTCCCTTCCTAACTGGTTTCTTTATACCACTACTGACCTTGCCATTCCCTGTCCTGTTGCAAGTAACTTTGCTATGTTTTCTCCATCCACTTTCCCTTCACCCCCCCGGCTCATAAGTAGTTGTCAACGTCCTGCTCCAATCAACAGAGTGGGTATGTTGCTGTTGGAATTCCTATATGCCTACGTCCACAAACTACACCATCAGTTGCACATGAAATAAGATGGGTGGAGGTGGGATTTTTCTGAGTAGCATTCCTGCAGCAGAGGTGAGGATTTAATGTGGTGTGACTCTGTGCTTTGAGTGCCCATGTCAGCACCTCAGAAAGTGGTAAACTTGGGAGAGCAACTTTTAAACTGGCAGTAGAGTGGATAGACTTCATACATTCCCTTTCTGTGGTTGAAGAAAGTGGCTTTGTTAGGAATAGGTTCCTATGGCAATGGTGTATGGGCTGAAAGTAGGCCAGTTGTTCCAAAAGGGATGGAGACATGTAAAGTGGCTGAAGTGGAACCTTCTACTGGAACAATCTCTACTAGTGAAAGGGATGAAGTGAGATGTGGCAGAGCAAACCTCTAGAAAGAACACTGACCAGAAAACATGAAAGGCCCTTTGATACCTCTCTATCCAGGCCCATAACTGGTGAGCATAAGAAAAATGCTTGTAAATGGATTAAATTGTGCACTTGAGTTTTGTGGATGAAAGGTTTTTCACTAAGCAAACAGGGTGAACAACGGTTCCATGGAGATGTGAAGGCTTTATTCTTTGAGTGCTTCCTCGTGTTGATGCCAACATAGGTGTGCACATACCAAGCACACGGCCACCAGAAGGTTTTTCCCCTAGTGGTATCCATTGGGTTGGCTCTACCCCCTGGTGCTTTTACATAGGGCCCTTCTGACACATTGCCTCTTGAGTTCCTTCTTACCACCTGTGACAGTCATTGGAAAATCGATCTTCTCTTGCCTCAGCAAGCCTTTCCCCAGTGGACTTTGAAAACACTACTTGTAAACAATTAAGAAAATTAGAATTTTATAGATTAGTCTAAGTAGAATAGTTAAGACCTGCTTATCAGGGTCACTTCCCCTTTCCGGGACTGGGACATGCTTTGATCTCTTGGCTCTAAACCATGTGGGGCCTGCAAACAAGTCTGTGCTCAGGAGTCATTGTTGCACGACTTGTCTAACGTGTCTGAGAGAGACCCATTGGAAGGATTGCTGTAAAATTTTCCAGGGATTCTGCCCCAGAACAAAAAAGGAGACAAGGCAAAGTCTAAGGTTCCTCCTGATGGAGGCAGTTCTCTGACCAAGCTCAAAGTTGACCCTAGCAAAGCTGACACCCAGCATCTCAGTTTTGGTGCAGAATGCACTGGTGTCATTGAGAGACAACAGCATCAAGGACTCTGCCTAGAGACACTCGGCACCAACATGTATCTCCAGCACCAAGAGGATGCCTTGTTGCAGAGAGGCATCGAACCACTCACAATGTCTGGTACCATGCAAGAAACAGAAGAAAATGGACGGTGGGGGTGCTCACGGGCACCGAAACAACCTGGGCATAAGGGCCACTCAAGTTCTGCGCTGTTGGGCACTGTATTGTCAACTCTGGTCCCTTGGAGGAATCCATTGAGTCTGGTACCTTTTGGATTCCCTGCCTAGAGGAAGCTACCAGGAGGTTACAATTTGCCTTCATGACAGAAACTTTCAAGGTGGCTAGGGAGTAGATAGAGCTCACAACACCTCCATCTCTTCCCAGATGTGATTGGTGGTCTGGGGTCCAGAGCTCAGTAACAAAAATATCACCTGGTGCTCTGTAGGGACGAACCAGCCAAGATGCCACAGTCACTCTTTCCCTGGGCACTAATATCACACTGCCCTGGTCCCTGTAGAGTGAATTATCTGCCTCCTTATGCTTAAGTAAAATCTTAGTCTTTGAGAAGTTGGCACTTGTCAGGGAGGCAGCGCCGGAGGATTGACATGTGACAGTCCTTCCCCATGCCTTGGCCATCACAGTGGCAAATACCAGGTCAGTGGCCGTTTTTGATCCAATGGATGTTCCACCTGGTTCAGGGTTGTACTCTGAATGGTTGTTTTCACTTGCTTCCAAAAGCAGGGCTCACCCATCTGTCCATGCACAGCTGCATGGCACTGAGCCTGTGGAACTAACACTGTGAGATTCTTTGGGGGAAAAGTGTCAAGAGCAATGCTTTTCCCTGCCAGAGTTTCATCATCTTCATTTCTGGACCAAGCAGTGGTGGGTGCCTCAACATTACCAGTTTTGGATGACAGCAGGGTTCATCAGGAGGTTTTGAAAAGGGTGGCACAGAATGTGCGACTCCAGAAAAAGGAGATGTCTGAGAGCACTGGCTCAATGGTGGATATCGTAGCCCCAGTCGGATCGTCCAGAGTTGCACTGCCATTGATAAACATTGGTCTCAAACACCATGACAAACTCTACCCTTTTTCGCTTCCCGGAGCAAGGAGGATGGAGAGAAAGTTCTTTTGGACCTTCCCAAGGGCCATGAGTACTCACCCTCCATTGGGTTCACAGTTTGTGGCTGCAGCAGATGAGTCTGAGAGGCAAACCTGAAAAGGCCCCGTGCCAAAAGTTAAGGATGCAAAAATATTGGAGCTTTTCGGTAGAAAAGTGTGGGGTTTTTTGGGCGGGTGCTCTAACTTCACATTGCAAACCAAAAAGCAATCTTTAGTAGATAGAATTTTAACTCTTGGGAGTCTAAATTCTTGGAATTGATACCATCAGACTGCAGGGCGGAGTTGTAGCCCTAATAGAATAGGCCAAATCAGTAATGAAGGCCTCAGTGCAGGCGAGAGTAGTTGTGGCTGATGCACTGCTACAGACTGAGGACCAAGTGGTTAGGCAGCAGTTCTGCAAAAAAGGGGCCTGGGAATTATAGTGGACAAGAAGCTAAATAAAACAAGGAGTTCTGTTGCACTCTTGGGCTATGTCTACACTGGCAAGTTAGTTCGAATTAAGGAGGCTTAATTCGAACTAACTAAAGCCATGGCTACACTAGGCTTTAGTTAATTCGAATTAAGGGCTTCCTTAATTCGAACTAAGAAGTTCGAATAGGGCTTTAGAAGTAAGGCTTTAATTTGAACTAACTAGTTCGAATCAGCCAATGGGGCCATGTTAATTCGAACTAATTTCTTAGTTCGAACTAACGGGCTATTGAAATGAATGGGGATTGCTAATTGGAACTAACTAAAATTAGTTCAGATTAGTTAGTTCTAACTAATTCGAACTAATTTTAGCAAGTGTAGACATAGCCTTTCACTGCAGTTAGTTTCCTCCTGTTCTGTAAGTTCCTCATCTTCAAAGCATCTGACGAAGTGGGATTTTCTCCCACGAAAGCTCATGTGATAAATAAATTTGTTAGTCTTAAAGTGCCACAGGACTCCTTGTTTGTTTTTGCTCATCTAGACTAACACAGCTACCCCTTTGGAAGAAGCTAGCTGTTCATCAACGGTGTGCCCTTATTGCCAGGAATGCTAATGGCATGCTGTGTTATTAGGAGCATTGCCGCCAGATCAAGGGAAGTAATTATTCCTCTCCAGCACTGTTAAGGCCACATTTGGAGTACTGTGTCCTGTTTTGCAGAAATCGATCCTCCCATTCAGAGGATAGAATTCATTGGGGCAGTGATGGATTTGGGTAGGCCAGGCCATCCCTTCCAGAGTCTCTGGTTTTGAAGCATGTGCACCATCATAGAAGACTTAAAATGTTACTCCACCACTCTGGCTTGAAGCTCCTGGGGCACATGATAGCATGTACATGTCATTCAGTATGCAAGAGTACCTTAGGCCGCCACTCCAGGCACGGCTAGCTTCGGTGTATCATCTGACTCAAGACTAGCTAGACAGGATAGTCTGGCTTCCTCCCTCTGTGATCGAAACCCTTCTTTGGTGGCTCAATGTGCAGTTGGTCAACAAAGGCATTTCTTTTCACACCTTACCACTCACCGTCCTCTAGTCATGTATTCCTCAGCAATTGGCTCCTCTCTCCTATGCCAGGAAGCTCCCAATCTATGGGTCTTTTGCATAGCTGACTTGATACACCTTGAGGAATTGCATCTTCCAAGGTCTCAGAAAGAGTTAGTGGACCACTTCACCAGGTCTTTTTCCCGCCACGATGTTCTGAACAGCATCTTCCAGCATTGGAGAGTTCCTCACAGACTTGTTTGCAACAGAAGATGCCTTTTTGTTGCGGTTCTTTCAGCCCAGCCTTAATTGCAGATGTATTTTTCATCCCATGGACAGTTATCTGTTCTACATGTTCCCACCTATCCAAGTCATTCACAGAGAACTGCTGGAAGCAAGGAAGGATCCTCTGTGATTCTATTAGCCCTAGCCTGATTGCATCAGCATTGGTACACCATGCTTCTAAACTGATCTCAGCCTGCCTCTTGTTCCAGGCCTTATCACTCAGGAGTGTGGCTGCTTTTGACATTCCAATCTTTAGTGTTTCCACTTGTGGAAACTCCATGGCCAAACCCCCTGGAGTTATAGCATCCTCAGAGCCAGTTAGAGAGGTCCTCCTTGGCTCCATTAAACTTTCCAACAGGGCCACTTAACTAAGTGGAAGAGATTTTTTGATCTAGTCAGTGCAGACAGTTACCTCCACCTATGCAGTTGTCAATACCTTTCATCTTGGACTATCCTCTACATCTAAAGCAGCAAGAGCTGTCTCTGGCAGGTCAAGGTCCACCTGATCACGATCTCTGCGTTTCATCACTCGGTTACAGGCTGTTTGGCTTTCACTAACCCCATTGTTGGATGTTTCCTCAATGATCTGGACACATTATACCCTCAAATGCGGCATCTGGTTTCCCCAGTGCAACCTCAACCTTAACCTTGTGCTGTCAAGGATGTGATCTCCATTTCAACCCCCTAGCAATGTGCTCATTGCTCCATTTATCCTGGAAGGTAGCCTTTTTGGTGGCTATAACTTCAGCCAGGAGGGTTTTTGAACTCAAGAGCATCATGTTCGAGCCTCCTTACAGGATTTTCTCAAAGATAAGGTTCAGCTATGCCCTCATCTGGCTTTCCTTCTGAAGGCAATCTCACAATTCCACACAAACCAGGACATGTTCTTCCTGATTTTCCACCCACAGCCACATGTCAGCAGCTGGGAGCAGCAGTTCCATTCTCTGTATGTCATGTGATCTTTGGCTTTTTATATCAAAAGGACAAAACTATTTAGGAAAATAACTCACCTCTTTGTAGCAATAGCTGACAGGATGAAAGGTCTTTTCGGATCACTCCAAAGAGTCTTGTCATGCTCACGTACTGTATCTGAGCATGTTATGACGTGGCAAAGGTACTCATCCAGCACTGACAGCTCACTCCACAAGGGCGCAGGTGTCCTCTGCAGTATTCCTCTCTCAGATCCCAATCCAAGACATTTGTAGATCTGTGACATGGTTGCCCATTCACATCTTTGTTGCACAGCAAGCCGGAGATCATGCTGCATTCGGCAGTGGTGTATTGCAATGTGCAGGCCAACAAACTCCAGTTCCTTCTCTTACGGATCTGCTTGGGGCCCACCAATGTGGAACTGACACAAGTAAGTACTCAAAGAATTAAGAATGGTTGCTAACCTTCTGTAATTATTCTTCAACATGTGTTGCTCAGGTCTATTTCAAGACCCACCTGCCTTCCCCTTTGTTGGAGTCAGCTGGCAAGAAGGAACTGAAGAGGCAGGGGGTTTGCAGGGCAGGCCCTATATAGACTCCAGGGGCACGAGAGCTGACTCCAGAAATACCAGTAGGGCAGAGATCCCCAGACTGTAGAGCCTGCCCCTCTAGGAATATTTGGAGGGTTCACAGCAGGACCTGGCCCAGTCACTATGGGTGGGTGGAGAGGAAGCATCACCCAGCCCAAGCCCCACTCCCAGCTGTGGCTGCAGCTCCTTGCCCTGTGGTCCCTGGTCCTAGGGTAGCAGCTCAGGCCCCAGCCCCAGTTGCAGCGTGGGTCCCAGCTCCTACCTACGGCTCAGCAGTAGAGCACGGACCAGTTGGGGAGTGTTACCCCCCAAAATTTGGGGACCACTGCACTAGAGGAAAACAGCATGCACACCCCTACTTGGAATGGACCTGAGCAAAACTTCTCAAAGGACAACAGTAACGGAAAATTAGTAGCTGGTTTTTTTTACATTGGTCTTGGAAACAAGCCATTTTTTTTTTTTGTTCTCTTTGTTATCTAATACAAAAGTAGTGAATACGTGCACTGAGGTGGAGTTAATGATGCCTAAAGGAAAATCCATAGCTTTGATTAGTGGTCAAAGTGACCACTGTATGTCTGAGATCAGTCAAAAGTTCATACTTTCGTTGTCGTTATCAGATAAACTGGTGTGGTGAAGCTCAGGCCTTTTACAGTTCATGGAAATGCTGCCATGAGAAATCATGGTGTAATCTTAGCAGCTGCTCTAACATTCCACGGATAACTTCTGAATGATTTCAGGCTCTTTTGGCTAAGAAGCTAACTGCATTTTTATCAGTAGATTTTAAAATGCTGTTTGTTACAGCCTATCAAATATCAAGCGTCTTTTTTTTATTGCCCCCGCAACATAGAGCTGCATTTTTTCCTCAGAGGATTTAACAAAAACAGCTTCCGAGGGTGGCAAAAATCTGCAGAGCACATACTTGCATAGATTTCATTGTTCTTCATCCTATTGAGTTTCGCTGCAATATTAGCATGTCCTGGAATTTTAAAAACAAACATAGCAATATTATTAAAAAAAACTTGCACAGTATAGTCCACAGTGGTGTAACCTGAGTACAGGCCTTTCTGGTTTTCTACTTGACATATTATGCCCAACACTTAGTTAGTGGCCCCTGAATTGTTGTGGTATTTTTCTCATCAAGTTCCAAATTTTAGAATAAGCACTCAGGTCTAATATTTTTTCAAAGTTCTGAGGATCTGAAACTCCAGGAATCTGAGTTTGCAGCAACTCTGCAAACTTGGTCCAAGTTAAGCACCCAAAATCAGAATCTTCAAAAGTTGGCCTTATTATTTTCTCTCTCTCTCCTTCAGGATATCTACTCTTCATATGGTCTGCTTTCTGCTTGTGTCCTTATCTACCAAATATATATATATATATTTAAAGTTGCTTTTAAGAGAAGAACCAATTCACCCACTTGGATTTTATCCAGTTATTTATGACTATTTTGGTAACTTTCATTGAATAAGTTGTCTGCTGCACTGGGCTGCTCTAATAAACTATTTCAAGAAAATCTGATTTAACTTTTAAAAGTTCTGAGTTCAGATTTGGCAGGAAGAGGTTTGAGCAAATAAATCTTGGCACATCAAATGGGTTTTATGCAGCCAAAGCTCTGAACTGCCTCAGTAACTGTGTGCTGCCCATCAAAGAGAAAAAGTTGCACTTGTGAACCACTGTGTGCCTTCTCATTCTTGGCAATATCTAGAAAGGATGATTTCTGTTCTTAGGAAGAGATGAATGAAAACTGCTTCATTTCTAGGGCAACAGTAAGACCCATCACGTCTCACTGAATGTTTTTCCTAGAACAGCTCTCATTGGCCGTATCTTGTACTTAGTGACTTCATGTGGCTATGAGTCTTAGCCTGGAGTGCCAAGGGTCTGAAGGGTTGTATATCCACCATGTTGTGTTGTCTACTCCTAATTATTTTGATCAGTTGACTGAAGTGTCAACAAAATGGCAGAATCGCCTATTCATTAAGAAGTTAATCACTGCAAAAAAAAAAAAAAAAAAAAAAAATCCCACTGTTAACTGAATATGAAGATAGTAGGCAGTACTTTGGAAAGCTTTATGTCCAGACTGGTTTAAATGCAGGTATTTTGTTTGCAAAATGAGCTTTGTTCCATTAGGAGTTTATCTGCTCTTTCATTTGTGGCCGTAATCTTCACAGCAGCCAGCGTGTCGTCATGGACCCTTGCTCCCCTCCTCAGGAGTAGAGTCACTTTTGAAGTGGGAAACATCTATATTACAATAGTGCCTTTGTAGTGCTTTAAGAATCGAGAAAAATAGCTAGAGAAGCAAAACTGCGTGTTTATAAAGTCGTCTTGGCCATTCATCGCCAGTGATAGTTAAGTGTGATGTCTCCCAGGGACGATGTTTGAATAAATAGCTCCAATGTTGACTCCATTTCTACAAAGAGAAATAGAAGTAGAAGTGTTCCCACACTGAGTGTTTAATGTGTCCTGTTTTATTAGCACTACTTGAAGAACATTAAAACACGTTAAGCAAAGGTGCTTAGATATTCTGGGCACTGGTAGAAGAACACAGATGAGGTGAAGGGGGAAAAAAAAAATCTTTTAAGGTACGTTTGACACCTCTTGTATGCAACTTCTAAGCTTCAGCGTAACCTTGTCCTGGAGTGCACCTATTCCTGACAGTTCTTATAAGAAGGATATGTACTTTCACATACTCAAAAAGAATGTCTTCTTCCTTTGGGCTGTGCATGGGTTAGTTTGTATACTCTTGTTACTTAAGGCATTACTGGTAATGTTGGTTTAAAAAACCCACTTTGCATGCTCTAACCCTTCCGTGATTTTTATCATGTGTCATTTCCTTATGAAGAACTAAATAATGCAAGGTCTTCAAGGTTTCCCCACGAATGCAGGTGTTGCACGTTTACATTCCTTTGTATCAGTAAAGTTCTGCTTCGTAACAGGAATTTCAAGTCCAATCATGCTTAGCCAGTGCCAGAGGAGAACTTAAACTTCCCTTTTAAAGGATTGTAATGTACATCGTATGAACAGTCAGATGTTCATTCGAACTGAGGAGAGTTAGAAATTAAGAAGTGAGAATGTATAATCTTATGTAATTTATCTTGGTCATAATATATACTTGTTCTCTGTTTATATATGCCTGTTAAATGATGACTACTTCTAAACTGCTGTCCACAGGACAAAGAAAATAAAAAATAAAAAAAGTAGCTGCCACTTCCAGATTGTCTTCTGCCCAAAGACATTGATGTGCATTGTGAAAATTAATTTAGTTTCACAGTATGCAAATGAGTTAAACAGGTATCATTATCCCCCTTTTACAAATAGAGAACTGAGGCACCTATTAAGTGACTTTATTTCCAATGTCATTCTAAACTTGTGGCAGAGCAAACCCAGGTCTCCTGCCTCCTAGTCCTGTGCCAAAATCAGAGTTCTACCATATAATAAAATCCATGGCTTCTAAATGAAGGTGTGTTAACTGTTCATGGAAATCTCTTTATGCAGAAGAGACTAACATGCAATAATCACTCATTTTTAGTGAAGAACTCAGAGAAAAAATATATTGTCCAAAAATCTTTTTTCTAGCTCTTAAGAATTTGGTTTTTAAAAAAGCTACTGCAAGAGAGAGAATTACTAATGCACTGTGTCCCACCTGCATAAAATGTTACCTGTCATGTACAATTTGCTGGTTACCAAGTACTTTTTCTTTCACTAATAAAGTTACAAGAGAAGAGGTGTTTTTCTAGGGCAAATGAAGCTTGTGCCTGAATGACATCACATTTAAAAGGCATTTTAGTGAAAGAATCGGTTTTAAGTATGAAATACCACAGGATGCAGAAACGCATTTTATTAAACAAGACTTGACAGCTACCTTTTAATTTGATAGGTGTGTGTTTTCCTTTTGATATGCAATATTGCCCTCTGCTGGTTAATGGTATCTTAAATGAATTTCTTGGGCTTTTCCCTTCTTGGTCACAGAGCATTGATTTAACAATTTATAACATTCAAGGATCTTAACATTTACTAGAAAGCATACACCCAGACAGGCAAAAATAAACTTAGATTTTTAAAAATCTTTTATAATATTTCTTAAACTAAGGATGTAGGATATAATCCTCAGGTGCGTTCAGTTTTCTGAAAATTACCCTTCCACAAAAACACACTCTGATATTGTGCCTCTCATTTATTCAGTACAAACACTGCAGCTGACAAAAATCTTCTAAATATATGTGTAAAAACTTGTGTATATGTACAAAAATATTGATTCTTTTTAAAGTCTTGCAATGGATGTTTTATACAGTAGTGTGTAAACACTTGCATTGTATTCACCGCTTATGGATCTTTATTCTGTTTGTAAAAATTCAAACAGCTGCAAAAATTGAAGTAGGTAGAAAAGAATAAAGTATACACACATAATTAAACTTTAATCTGTATTAGTATATTATGGTAAACATATGGAAACATAAAAAGTTGTCTATTGTAGTACAGACACATAGTCACAATACAGTATTTGGTGTACTGTATACATGGTATTATTGGATGTAGCTAATTGTGAGGAACATTCAGATACTTCCAGAAGTCATAACTTCAGGAAGGGGGGAAAAGTTTGTGTCCGTCCCCGTCCCCCTATGTATAGTGGAGTGAAATTTGTAGTGCATTTGGTTCAGAGAAAGATGAGCTGAATCCCTGTATACTGAAATTAATGAACACAAGTTAGTGGACATCCTTAACTTTGGGTGTGGTTTGGGGCAGGGGGAGAGGAAAGCGGTGGTGTGTGTGTGTGTGTGTAGCTTAATGAGAAACAACTAAGTGTATATTTTACTTTTTAAATTCAGGTATATATTTCACATTATGGATATTCAAGTTATTCTTTAGCGTTTAACAGTTTTAACTCTATATGTATTTTCTGTGGTGTACGTTTACTTAACACTGTGTCCTTAGCTGTCGTTACCTTAGGTTGTGTCTAAACAAAAGCAATTTCTTGTAATTCATCACTCACTAAACTAGGTTCAAGATGACAGTTTCTAGAGTGGTGTACAGTATTTCCTTTGTTGGTGGGAACGTAGGAGGCACTACTCCAAAATTCCTTCTGGAAACCTTAATTCTAGGATAGTAAGCAGGACTTGTAAATAAGTGAAAAGTATTTATTTCCATAAAAGTTGCTGTATTGCTGCATTTCATATCCCAGAGCTGTACTCTGGTTTGGTATGGATTGCCATCCCCTTCTAGGCCAGAGATAGGTTTGAGCTAGTTTGGAAATATTCCTTGCTGGATTTGCTCTTTACTGACAGTGCTTAAATATATAATATTGGTTGAGCCAGCTTGGGAAACCCTTTTTGTGCTTCAGGTGCAGCTGCATCACTCGGAAAGCTCCAGAACCTGTTTTGTGCTGCTGACTTGATTTTGGCAGACCAGCTGTGAGGAAACCTTCGCTGTGGAACTTTCGGTGCAGAGCACCTAGTATGGCTGAGAAATCGGCTGGCGTCAGTGAGCCTGTGGCAGTTTGCATTGGCACATCCTTGTGCTCTTGTTAATTCCAGAAAGGCTTCTAATTGTGACAGAGTTTTACCTCCCCCAGGTTAATACCAGAGAAATCTAGTTTTTCATGTAGCACCTAGAAGTCCTAACCAAAATCTAGTCCTTGAAGGGCTAGGTAGTGTACTCTTTGGAGATAGTCCTTCCCAAATTGCTTAGTTTAAGCAGATAAGGGGAGAATTTTACCCATGGGGAGTTGTGGCACAAAGGGTGCGTCTACACTTGTAAATTGTCAACTTAAGCTTGCTTAAGTCGACTTAATTTACTCTGCGTCTACACTACACTTTCCTTAAGTCGACTTAGGCAGCTGCTTAAGTCGACTTAAGGAAAAATTAAGTTGACTTTGTTAAACCTCGTTTTAAGTCGACTTTCTGCTTAAATCGACTTAAGCCAGTGTAGACGAGGAGAACCCCTAAGTCGACTTAGGGGCCTTCAGGGCTTCCCCACTGCCCTCCCTGCCAGGGTGGTTGGCACAGGGAGAGCCTGGCATGCCCACCCACAGGTCAGGGCAGAGCCCTGCCCCTATGCCCTGCCAGGGTCCCTGTCCCACTTTGCCCCATTGTACCCAGGTACAATGGGGCAAAGGCTGAGCCCCCTGGCACTTGGCAAGGGGTGCACCCTCTGCCACCGTGGACCAGTTCCAGGTCCACTTAGCCCCTACAAGACGACCTAGGCGTCCAGTGTGGACGCTATAGGTCGACTTTGTAGGATCCCCTCAAAGTCGACTTAAAATTTAAGTGTAGACACGCTAAGTTGACTTAATTAACAAGTGTAGACGTAGCCTAAGTGTCTTGCCCAAGATCACACTGGTGGTCTGGAACAGCCAGGGATTAAACCCAGGTTTCCTGTATCCTAGGCCAGAGCTTTAACTGAAAACCATCTTTTAGCACCTGCCAGAAGTGAGGTGTAATAAGCACATCTGCCGTGGAATTCAATACAAGCCGGATAGATGTAGCTGAACTTTTGCCTAAAACGTAATGAATTCAATGAAAGTTCAGGGCATTCGGCATCTCTGAGAGTACTCGAGTTCACCTAGAAAATGTGTTTAATATATAAACTATCTTTTTATAATCCTGGAGCCAAGAGAGCTTGTTGGACAACCTCTTTCTGCAGCTTGGTTTGGTGTATTTTAGTGCAGTTGCTAGTTCATTCAATGAGCTGCAATGTCTCTAGGCTGTACTGTGAGGCAGAAAGAAGGAAGAATAACTATTCCCTGGACACGGAACTAGAGTGTTAAGAGGCTGGGCACAAAATCATCCTGGTGTTGTGTGTTGCTAGGGTAGTGAATAATTCTGAATTCCTAGTCTTTAAAACTCTTCCTCCATATTGGCTGAATAAAAGTAGAAATTGTAGAATTCTGAGTATGAGAGGGACCTAGCTGGGAATAATTCCATGAATTCAGTGTTCATGTGTTTGTCTAGCATATAGGTAGGTAATTTTAACACCTACCCCACTACTTACAATAGTGCCCATTTCATTTTAGCCAGTAAAAAGTAGCCTTTCCTGAAAGAGATACAAACAGAATTCCTAAAACTAATGTACATTTCTGATATGTATCTTTCTAATATAAATTGTATACCAGAAACTTAGAAGTACATCAGAGAGAGCTGTGCAGCCCATGTTTCTATAGGAGTGGAGGAATCTTACTGGTCTCTTGCAAGGTAATTTATTAGGAAATCAGTTACCTTGGTCTGCCATAACAGCTTAATTAGTGTATTGAACTTTTCCACTGGGTTTGATTTTTATTCTTCCTATTTTTAAACGGATTCCTCTTAACAGATCTGGTTTAATGAGATAGATACATGTGTAAGAAATGCCTGTATTGAATGCTGTGTAAATGGCATCTCAAAATGTGTAAATGGCATCTTCGCAAGGTTTCTAGTCTCCTGCAGGAAACTCAAGATTTGAGTTGAGGTTTGTTCATCGGCTCTAATCCTGTAAAGTGGAGAGCTCTCCCTCGCCTTTCGTATCAATGGCAGCTGAAGCTGCTCTGGTCCCCTGGCATCAAGGACTTTGAATTTGTTGGTGTCGGCATCCACGCTGCCAGGGAGCAGTCTCCTACTGACCGGACAGTAAAACTTTAGGGAGTAGCTTGCCAGTTACATTTTCTTAAAGTTAATATAACAGGCACAGCTAGATTGCACCTTTGTGTGGAAATATCTGACTCTTTTCACAGAACCTCTGTCTCCTTGTTTGCTTGCGCTTTTTCAAAGGCAGGGAGTCATGGGGGGGAGTTCTGACTGTAAACGCTATAAAGGCCTAGGCCTAACGAACGGTACAATACAGAGATAGAGGTGGGAGAACGGATCTAGTACTACTGATGATAATCTGGTGTATGTTCAAAACTTCAGGCAAGCTGAATTCACTCAAATACAAATGTGATAAACTTCTGCCAGTTTTATATGGTGGGCATCTGCCAGTTGTGTTGGGTTTTAGTTGCTTTGTGTGGCTGAGTGATGAATTGTACCATGAAACAAGTAAAAATTGTACCCATATCCTTTCCCTGACCCCTAAAAAGTAACACTCCATCTGCAATGGTGAGTTAAAAAGAAAACAATTCTTCCATGTGAAAGTGTCATAGAGGTGTTGTAAGGCAAACAAGAGTTGCTTAGGTAACCGGAGGACAATTGGCCCTGGATCACTGTTATTACTGCTTAATGCAGCATAGTGCTTTTCCATCTTCAAAGCATTTTCTAGACATGAACTAATGGAACACACCCGTCTCTATGCAGCTGATTGATGAAATAGTGTGGAAAAAACTTGCAGAATGTGACATGCCAATTTTGAGGCATATAAAATGCCATGTTTCATCAACTATTAAGTGAGCAAATAATCGGATTAATAAAACTTAAAACAAAAAAACCCCTCCATAGTCTCCATTTACCTCCCTCGTTTCCTTCAAACAGTAAGTTATGCAGTAGGAAAAATACTGTTTACCTTATTCAGGTCATCTTTTCTTTCCCATTACATAGATTCTTAGCTTCTTTACCTCTTTCTTTCTGTTCTTGTTTTAGATTTTTCCCTCCTCCAGTACTGATTTTCCTTTCAGTATTTTTACTACTAATGTTGCTTTGATTTGATTGGTTTGATACTCAGTGGATGGGGTTGAATTCTCTGTTTCATTATACTGATGTTGTCCCAGCTACAGCAGCAAGGCAAATTCATTTAAATTTCCACAGTACTGGGACTTGCATTTTCCTGAACACTTATCCTTATTTCCATCATGTTTCTTCTGTGTGTCTTTGTGCGTGTTTTTTCTTCAGTCCTATTTCCTCCCTCCCTCTGATCTCTTTCTACTTTTCTTTCTACAGTTTCAGAATCTCAACTCTCTTCTTTCCCTCTGAAAACCCAAACTAACTCTCTCTCCTCTCATCCCTATAATGAGCCTAACAGGATTTTTTTTCTCCCTTGACACTCTCGACCATTTTTCTTTCTTCTGCAATGCTTACCCCTTCTACGGAGGCTTCCATCAGTGGGATGCTTTTTCAGCTGCAGCAGGGGAACAAAGAAGGAAAGAGTCCTTGATTAGTATGGTGCGGCTCAGGCTCAGTACTCCACTGCTCAGGAAAACTGAGGCAATCAGGCACCAGTAGCTTGAATGCCTTCCAGAATTTGGCAGGGTAACTCCTGTTAAGGGAGATCTACTGTGGTAAGACACTGGGGGGTGGAGGAGAAGGTAGGGGAGACAGGACGCATTCCCAGACTTCCTGTGATAGCTCAGAGGGCAGAAACATGTCTGAGTGGTAGGTGGAAATACAATCCCTGTCTTTACAATGGAGAAGCATGAAGTTTTAAGTGGCTTGCTTAACGCACTAGACTGACTCTGTCGGAACCAGGGTGTAACTTAGTGATTCCTGACTTCCAGCCCAGTTTCTGGTTATTTCAGGTTAAGCTAAAGCCTTGATGTGCATCCAGCTCACTTCTCTTGACTTGTCTGCTTTTCAGGTGTGGCAGATGAGGAAGCTCTTGCTGAAGAATGCAGCCGTAGAGGACAACAGGCCCTACCTTTCCAGTCCACCAATGTCCGCTTCCCGAAGTCCCACAGGCCTGCCACTTACCCCAAACATGCCTATCATAACGATGAGGTGGAAGAACAAGATAGAGCTCGAGTAACAAGCAGCTTGGAGAGCCCTTTGTATTCCTCAGGTGTGCATATAGAGGTTAATGATGAGAAATGTACAGAAAATGACTCGGTGGGTAGTCAACAAAAAAAGTCAAAAAGCCAGAAAAGAAAGCATTGCTGTGTACTGACTTAATGCTAGCTCCCCAGCGGGGAACGAAGGCCATCTTGTGCACTTTCATTCTGTACTAGCTGTGCTCCACAATTCAATCTAGATTCACTAATGCCCTGGAGGGGTGGAGCCCATCCTCCAAAGGAGGGTGGGACTGGGGGTGATACAGTGACCCGTAGGAATGAGCAGAAAGTAATGCTCCCACAAGTAATATCCAGGCTTTTTGCTTAAGACCAGGAAGTCCTTAACTAATCAGTGTGCTTCATATTTATTGAAATCAACTGCTTGGCTTCCTCGAGAGAGAATATGTCTGGATTTTAGCAACTGAATATTCTATCTGGAAGTGGGAATTCTTTGAGTCCAAAGTCTACCCTGGAAATGGTGGCAAGCCTCCCAGCACAGGTAGACAGACGTACACTGGCGTGCTAAACGTCGCAGGGTGACCATTGCCCCTTGGCTCTCAAGGTGTCTCCCCCTGGGCATGTGCTTGGGTAGCTAGCCTGAGTCTCCACCGGCCATGCAGTGCCACACTGCTGTCTTTAGTGCGCTAATGTGAGCAAAGCTAGCACAGATCTGTTGTCCGTCTCCCAGTTGTAGCCTGGATATATACACACACACAACATTCTCATGGAGTCTTGATTTCTGGTGCTGAGAGCTAAGATTTTTTTTGTCCTACAAAAGCAGCCTCCAAAGGTAAATAAGGAAGCCCAACAATTGAAAGGGTTACTTTTTGCCATAATTTTTACTGTGATCCAGTTATTAATCAAATTCTGTATGTGATTAGATTGCCCTATATTTTGGCCTCCTGTAATACTTATGGTTCTGGTACCTTTTGTAGCTTGAACAACAAAGTCCATTTGACTAGTTCAGTTTCTCTAAAGCATAAAGCATGGCCCTTCTGTGGTCAGATATACAAAACCCTCATCAAAGTAAACTGGAGATTTTCCTACCCAAGGCCAGCAGATTGTGGTGTCCCAAGTGAAGGGCCTTTTTTAACAATGCTGAAGCAGGCCAAATACCCTTTATGAATATTTCTCCTTACGAGTCTTTTTTACTTGCTCATCAACACAGCTGGACCAAAAAAAAAAAAATTCCTATCTAGTACCTCAGCTCCTGTTGTTTCTCCACTTGTGATCCTCTGCTTGTGACATTGTTTTGCACCACAGCCTAAGAGATGTCAAACACTGGATTACTTTAGACTGAGAAATAATCTAGCAGAAATGAGTGAGTGTTTGAGATGTAACCATTTCCTGATCTTGGCATCCTGCAGTCCCTGGGAGTTTTGCTTACATAAGAATTGTGGAATTGGGTCTTTAATAAATACATGTATATATGATGTAGCAAAAGCTCTTCTAGGGATGAGTCTGAATCCAACTCTGGAGCTGAAGATCTGAAATGAATCTGGATATGAATTGTGTGACTGTCCCCTGTGTCTGAGAATCCAAAGCCTTAGATCTGATCTTTGAGGGAATTCAGATTCAGTTCCCATGGAATGGAAATTTAACACTTTCTATGAGGTATCCAAGTTTGACAAAACCTCTGTTTGAATTTCCTTGTTGGAACCTTAACTCCATTTACATAGCTTTGAGCTGCAAATCGCCTTACACGCTTAAATGCATTAGGTTGTAATTAAAGTATGTCCCAAGTTAATATGCACACAGACATAAATGTGACCGACATAACAATAGGTCTGCCATACAGAATCCTGTTCTCTCTCATATTATCCCTTGCCACTTGTTTAATGTTCATTTGACAGATGGAAGTACTTGGGGTGAGGGGAATCCTGGCCCTTACAAAGTAAGTTTTGCCAGTCAATATGGCATTCCCCTCTTGCTATCTGGACTGGTGTGCTGCCATGCCCTCGATTCCTCACTCCTGGGCCCCGACTTACCCTGCCTTGCTGGGTGAACCCCAACTCCTGCGTCAGCTCATGCCAGCTTCCTGTGTGTAATCGGTCTCCTAGACAGTGGAAATGTGCTCATACTAGCCACTTATGGGATGGTCCCCCAGTGAGCACCCCCATCTCCCAGATGCAACACCAGGAACTACCGTCCTTTCCCTGATCGCTGCAAGCTCATTTACTCCAGTCTGTAAGTTTGATAAAGAAACTCGTATGCATTACCTTTTGCTCCAAGTTAGGTGTTCACACTTGCACGCTCTTTCCAAAATCCACACCCCTTTACATAAAACAAACATTAGTTATTGATTAAAACTCGATTTTAAGCGTTGCAAAATCAATCAATGCAAAATCAGATAATTAATCAGTCAAGAAGTTTATCACAATCAAGTGAGAACTTGCATGCTAAAGTGAGATTACTGTTTCAGTCATTCTCATTTTACCACACAGGCCTAACTGATGGTTTTCAGCCAGACAGTGCTCCTCCAAGGTATCATTCCTTGAGGTTGCTTGCAAGATGGAGTCCTTGGCACAAAAGCCTCTAACCAGTGTAAAGCGTCTCTCTTTCTCTCTTCCTTCTTGTGGTCAGGTGACTTTTTCCTCCCCAGCCAAAGCCCTTAGTTTGCATTGTTTTTGTTAGGTATACCTTCACTGGGTGCGTCAGATGCGCAGCTCTGGCTGCTGCCCCCACCTAAGCCATGTGAAATATATTTGGGGACATGTTTCATATCTGTGCACATAGATGATGTTGCAGGAAACATGCTCCAATAACAATAATATAGAGCATGCCATGAGCATTCAAAGAACACCGCATGGGACATCCTTTGCCTTCAATGACACAATTACATTGCAAGGGTGAACAGGAAAGATACACAAATCACATGACAGGCGAGGTGGGGTGCAGCACGTCACAGCCAGTGACTGCGGTGGCATCAGGAGCTCACTGTCGTTCTCTAAGTACTTTATGTACACTGCTTGTTCCCTGGCATGCGATTGCAGAAGAAGCTGTTTGTAGGTTTTCATGATAGGATTCAAAGTTTTAAAAAAAGAAACAAAGAAAACCACACTTCTCCATTAAGACTTTGTAGTTGAAGTTTAAGTTGAATTATGAACCTCTTTAGAATCCATTTTCTATCAGTAAGGCTCATTATAATCTATACACCTGATGCCCTTCACATCCTTGGTTATGCAGATAACCTCTACTCTGTCTGTGATCCCAAACATCACTGTGGTATCGTCCACAATTGCTCACATGGGACAATGTTAGGAAACTATCTAATGTCCTACTGGTATCTTGTAGACCCTGGTCCAAAGCCATTGAAGTCAATGGGAGTTTTACCACTGACCTTAGTTAGCTTTGAAATGAGGAGGAAGTAGCACAATCTCACCAACTCTAAATGTCCATAGGCCTCCAGTTGGGCACTGAGCACAGGTTGAGAGCAGGGCACTTGATGTTAGACTAAGATAAAATGATTGTTTGCCTTTTTTTTAAAGTTGCAAATGATTTGTCCTTGATCTTCAAAAGTGGGATTGAATTTGTGCCCATCTTGCAGGATTGTTGCAAACTTCTTTTAAAAAATCCATAATAAATCTGGTTGGGAGAAATTTAGTGAGTTTCCCATTCAGTGGGAGAATTTGTCACACAAACAGAACATAATTTGGTTTAAAGGTGTTGGGATGGAACAAATGTACAGTCACATTTATCAGCTTCCTGGTGCCTTCCTATACAAATGGAATTGTCTCCTATTATTAATGATTTTTAGCTATTTGATGGTTTTAGAATATAGAAATCTGTGTTGAAACCACATTTGCCTTAGACAGATTATAACTAGAACGTGCATAATTTGAAATATCCAGATACTCTCCAGGTAAATCAGAGTCTGAATTTTAAAAAGCTGAGTTGTCCAGTGCAGTGTTTGAAATGTTTCAGTGTTAAAAATAGTGCACAATTAATGAATATAAATTAAAAGATCTTAATTTATAAATTAATACTGCAATTTATATATTAATACTCCCGCGTGATAAAATATCTTGTATTAACCTATATCTTAAACACTAATCCATTCATTACTTGACACCCATTTTCATCTGCTGGCATTATTGAAAAGGAAACCAATTTAAACCATTTCAGACTTATCTTGAACTAATCTTGATCTAATTCTCGCATGGATTCCTGAGCTCTAGGATGTGCTGTATCCACAATTCAGTTTGTCCTTGCAAATATCATGAATTAATGCTACTAAGCAGTAAAATACCAAATAATGTTGGTTACCCAACTTATTACTCTAATTTACCAAGACATTTTTGATTTGTGTACACAGTAGGTAGAAAAATGTTTGGCAACATCCATGAGCAGTGTTACCGGGTAGGAGGGAGGGTGGGAATGGAAACTTAGCCCAAGGAGTCCTGAGAGTCAGGGTGCAGGTGAATAAATACTCCGTCTGCTGGTACAGCCTGCCTGGGGTATGGTAGCAGCTGCACAGCTATATGGGCAGGGGTGGTAGAAAAATTGGCTGATGGATTTAATCTCTGGTTTGCAGCCTCTTGATCTGGTCTCAGAAAGGTGCTTTCAAGCACTGCTCTCTGGTTCTTGTGAGGATGGCACCCCTGCACAACCATCTCCCATGGAGAGCTGTGAATCACTTGTGTGGGTAGGACATCCTAGATTGCCCAGCATGATTAAAAAAGTTTAAATTAAATTTTAAAAAACAAACAAACAAACAAACCCACCCAGCGTTTCTTCATTAGCAGTTTTATCTTTATAAAAGGCAGGGAAGTAGTCTAGGTTTAGGTCATATATTCATGCTAGACTAAACAGGTGGGTAACAAATAGCTTGGTGAACGATGTAAAGGGAAGACCTGAGTAGGTAGTTAAAGCTTTTCTTTTTTTCTTTGGTATTTAGAAGTCTGTTTAAATTAAAAGGGAAGCTAAATTATTTCAAATGGCTGGAGGATGAAGCTAGACAAACTCAGGTTACAAATAAGGTGCAGCATTTGAACAGTGAGGGTAGTTAATTGGAACAATTGACCTAGGGAAGAGATTAATTTCTATCAGTTGAAGTTAATGTAAGAAGACTGTTGTCTTTCTAATGTTACACTATAGCTCAATAAAGTTTTGAACTTGGTGCAGAAATTAGTAGGTAAAATTCTATGGCCTGTATTGTGCGTAGGATCAGACTAGGTCAGAATAGGCCCCTTCTGGTGTTAGTCTCTCTCTCCCTCTTTCTGAATCAAATCATACCTAAATAGCCATTTGTAGGGTAACTTACTAGGTGTGAAGGCTTTATAATGGCACATAGGAAGGTATGGACAATATAAAGTAATGAATGATAACGTACTAAAAGCTTGAAATCATTCCTTGATGGCATTGAATGTGTTTGGATTTAAAACATTAAATACACTTTAAAGCAAAGTAATAGAAAATACTTTTCTGTAGGCCCATCCCTTGCTGTCTTCCCACAGTCGTCTATCCGCCTTGGAAGGCTTGTTACCCAACTGAGCCACTGCTCTTCTGCTTCGCCGGGGGAGGGTGGGCAGGGGGATTCCATCCTCAGGAGAGCCTGCAAGTAGTACTTAAACGTAGCTGTCTCTGAGAGTAGGCAGCAAGCCCGTTAACTGAATCCATTGGCCAATCTGCCCACACAGGAGAGCAGCTGCTACCCTACCCCAAGCAGACAGTGGGAGCAGAGCTGCCAACCTGGAGTAGAGGAAAGATCGATTCACCTCCATCCCTTGCCTCCCCGAGATTCTCTGCAGTAGAGCCTGGGTAAAAAGATCAGGGTGTGCCCTTTGCTGCTGATCACAATGGGTTGGGGGGGGAGGAAGAAGTAGAGAAGGGGGAATAAACCTTGTGTCAGTCACAGGCAGTGGAACCAGCCTGCTTAGTGTATTGTTCCTCGTGGCTCCCTGCCAATCTGCTGGCTCCTCCAGTCCTCTCTGTAGGCCAACGGGAGAGAGGATGAACCGCCACACCATCCCACCTTCCTAGCAGAGCAGAGGAGTTGACACTACCTGTTTTTTTTCTTTTTTCATCCCTCTTGATTCTAGGAAGGTGAAGGTAGCCACAGAAGATCTGGGTAGTAGTACTCAATGCAGTGCAGTAGTGGATTTAGGTATTCATTGGGTCCGTGCATCCCTCTTTGTTTGGTGCTCTGAAACTCTGGACTAAATACATCTGTCTCATGTGCTCCGCAGAATCAGAAACATTGTGTGCTCTGAAGCCCAGTTAAAAGGAGGATACAGAGCCCAGGAAGACTAAGGTACAGCCTTGGACCCAGCAAAGAAGCTGTGAGATTGATTGATTGATCCCTGCCTGGGGAGTTGTTCGAAGTTGTATAGTTTGTGTTACTTCCAGAGAATTTTTTTTAAGGATAAAGCAGCTTTCTTTTGAAGTCTTCCATTAGGGAGAAGCTTTGCTGGGGAATGAAGTAGAAAGTGCAGGTGAGGAGATAGTGCTATGTAACTTTAAACAAAGATTCTACGAATGGGTCACGGTTCCAGATGGTTGGATTGCTTCACCTGGCTCTGTTTGTGACAGGAGTTGAGAAAATCAAGAAAGCACCAAGTTAGTCGCTGCCGCTTGTCTCTTAAATAGACCTTTTTTCTGCATATTGAGGCTTTGTGACGCTCTGACGAACCTATTTTCTTTAAAGCCTCTCTATCCTTCTGTAGTCTCTCTGTTACAGTATGTAACTTTTAGGAAAACATTGTGCTTATTTCTGGAGGTGAGAATTTTATCTCACTTCTATTCACTCCTCCTTCTTCCTCCCCCATCAAAGCAAAGTATTTGACTGAAGAGAGACTGTAAAAACAAGCTGGTTTCACTAAATCTTGAGTGTGTGATTTCTCATCTCATTGCCTTATCTGGTTGGCCACTGACAGTGCCACTCACTTTCCAAAGACATGTATTTCAAATGAATCAAATACTAATATTAGTGAGCCAGCAGTCTATCTCAGCATGATTTGTGATCTGCCTGTTGTTGAATTGCTAAATGGCAGAATTTCAATAATTTTGTCCCCAAATCCAATGGAAAACAGCCTTGTATCTCACTTGTATCTGCTTTGGATCCTATCCCGCTGAAGACTACTAGATACACTTGAGTTGGGAAGGTCTGTTAGACTTGACCTTCTCCTATGAGTTGAAGGGCTGAGCCGCTGTCTGTGAAGCTATGCTGATTTACACCAGCTTAGATTTGGCTCACTTGGATGCAGGAGAAGGTACTTCTTTGTCACAGAAGCTGAGACATGAAGACCTACTACTCCTGTCTTTCCAAGAATGGTACATATTGTACATTCACTAGTGTTTTAACAGGCCAGTTTAAATGTGCTGTGTGGTGTGATGTGATGTGATGAGCTTCCACTGTTTCCCTTGAGCGATGGTTCCAGAGACTAGTAAGCAATCTTGTGGTCAGTCTTCAGTTCCTTAGTGCCATTTTATTTTCACACTTGGTGCTAGTTTTGATCAGTTATTTGCATAGTGAAGCATATTGTGTTCCTATACAACACATGAATTTGCATTGGTTTGCTGGCAGCCTGTTTAAATGGTACAACATTTCTTTGTATTTCTTTGAACGTGTTTTGTTCAAAGCCATACAATGAAATATCAACTTCAGAAGGTCATCTGGATGTGAAAGCCTTTTCAGAACTACTGGCAATCTTTTGAGAAGGGAAAATGAAAATAAGACTGTAAATCATTCCTTTCCAAATATCCTTGCTAACATAGTCACTAAACTGACTAGCTTGGAGTGGCTGATATGCTATTGAATTTGTTTTTCCTACTAAAAGGAAAAATCCTATGAATTCAGCCCATTTTAAACTGATTCTTTTTTTATAGGAGATTCTTTGCTTGATCACTTTATTCTTCATTGTCTTCTTTCTGCTATTCCAAGGGGGCTGATCTCTGATATGCCTTCAGACTGGAGGGATTGTATCTTGGCTGCATTCAGATATAAGGCAAATCAGGAAAATTTTACAATTGTAGGTCTCGTGCACCTAGAGAAGGTGCTTGACTTTCAGAGCGAACCACTTCAGTCTGTGAAGCACAATGTTGACGACAGTGCTACATTCTGAGTAGTAAGCACATGTTTAATAATCTCTGTATGATGGCAGCATCTGTGGACACCAAGGTGGTGGGATGCATTTGAATATGAAAAGCTCTGTCAGCAACTCTGCAAGTTACACTCTGAACACTGCTGGTTTTTCTCATCCTTAAACAGCAAAACTGGTTTCCATTTTAATTTGCCGAGACTAATAACACGTGGCAGAATTGTTAAAAAAGCAGCAATATTTCTTAAATCCTGTGGGTACTAAGCATAAATTATGAATAATGCTGTACGCTGTTTAGGAGCTGAAATAATAGCCAAGGAACAAATTCAACATTAGCATAAATGGGTGCAACTCCAATAAATTCATAACGAGTGTTTTCATGTCCTTCAAGTGAATTTGGCCCAAAGAATATGTGGTTCCACTGGCCTGGAGCTGGAAACTGAACCCGAAGGACTGCATTTGCGATGTAGGCAGAACTCCCATCGATTTAAATGTACATTCTACTTACGAGAGGTCTTTAAAGGCTAGCGTCCACAAAGTGATTGTAAAGCAACATGATTAATTCATAGCTCTTACTTTGTGCTTTTAATCAACTGATCTCAAAGTTCTTACACAGGTAGAAAAGTATCATTATCCATCCTTCCCCCTTAAGGGAAATGGATATAAAAGTGATGCGCTCATAGCGTAACCAGCAAAACGAGGGACGGAATAGATCTCCATGTTCTCACTTTGGTGCTTTATTCTATTTATCTCCCTCTCCAGCCGTATGTCGGATGATGCAGTGGCGAGGCTTTATCTATTTTGTGTCTGTCCTGAACACCAGATGATGTTTCTCAATGACAAAGTATTGCTGAGTTAGGAGTATGTCATTTTTCTTAAAGCTTTGCATAGCAGATCTTTAAGGGAAATGTAAACTGATATCCTCAGTCTTAAATCTATTGTCCTTACTTCAGATTAGAAGTAATAGAATGGAAATGGTTGTTTTCCATGATGGGTTTTGTATGCACCAAAAGTCTGGGCAGCAAGTTCTATTTTATCCGAAGATTGAAATGAACCAGGTGAATTCAGATTCATGATTCTGGTTTTCACGCATCTGTTGAATACATGGTATAGTGACAATGCCAGTTGTAGGGCACGCACCTCATAGAGGGTGATGTACTGCTTGGCCTTTTTACCCTGCTCTGATTGGCTGCCCTTTTTTTCTTGACTGGTGGGATTCGGGCCAAAGCATTTCCCACCCTTGTTAATAAATGGCCAGGGCCACTCCTGCAGTGTGATCACATGATTTGTTAGAGACCATGGTAAAAGCATATGAGCTGCTGCAAAAACAGGCTTGATTTGCATATGCTGTCTTGAGGTGGAGCTAGATAGTTGCTTGAGTTTATAAGTAGCTTAGTTTTGTATTTAATCCTTGTCCTTTAGCACAAGGTTTACAATATAAATCCACCTGACTTAACTAGCTGGTTAAGTAAGAGCAGGCATGTTTGGCATTTGAGGTGGGCTCCAGTAAATGGCATTTGAGGTGGGCTCCAGTGAATGGCATTCGCGGTGGGCTCCAGTGAATGTTAACGTTTGGCACATCTTTTATTTACTCAGGATTAGTATTCCTTATCCTTCGAATGAAGAACACACAGTGACGGTGTTATGGTGCTGTGAACAGGCATTGTCTGCATATGCACTAGGTTGATTTATCTTTTACTTCCATTTTGTAAATTATCTTTAATTTGAGTCTCTTCCTGAATGGCTTTGAAGTCCTTTGGTGAATGTTTTTACATCTTTCCAAACTTCAAAGATACCTTAGCTTTTTCTGTCCTGGCTTTGTATTAGATTTAGTGAAAGTGGTCACTAAAGAAACAAACCAAATTACAGCAAGTCTTCTTGAAAAACCATTCAGAGAACATGTGTGCATTTATTAAGGAAAAGTCAATTTAATATTATGAACAGTGTTTTACAAGCCATATCTCCTCAGGACACAAAGAAGGCAGCAAGCGGAGGAGGCAGAAGCAAAGAGAGGAACAGAAGAAGAAGAAGCCAACCAAAGGGAATCACTAAAATGGACTCATCGGATAGTCAGTACCCTTACAATGACACCATATGTTATCGTTACATTTGAGCACACTTTTGTGTATATTTTTTTGACTGTATACACTGTTAGTAAGGAAGACAACTCATGTTTAAAACTCACTATAATTGCACTGTATTACCCTTTAGCAGCACAGAGGCTTTTTTTTTGCCAGTCAGTTTAGGGACTATTGCTAGGCTGACCTCGGTTAGAGGTGCATTGTATTTGAAGTTTGGAAAACCTTGCAGAATCACTTGCTTCTTCCTTCCCTGCAACTGAATCTGCTGTAATCTAGTGTTTTTCCTCTGGGACATAAGGCGTTGTAACAGTGTCTCTGTATGTCTGCTCAGCCTGGTATCCTCAGGCCTGTTGAAATATCTGAGTTAAACCTTGATTCTATTCTTATTGAAATCAATAGGAGCTTTCACATTGACTTCAGTGGGAGTAGGATGAAGCTTTTAGAAAGCAGTTTTAAGTAACAGTCTAGTAATGGGTATGCAAACTTCATAACTGCATTTTACATTAACTTTTTTCTAACTTGAGCAGAAAAACTCTTCCTCTTACGATAATTAAATATGCTGTCACATTGATGCTGCATTGTGAAGTTGTATCAGCCAAATTAACAAAGCCATTGTGATTCTGATCTCCAGTAAATATTCGTGCTGACTCATTGTGCGCGGTAGACCCCCAGTGAATCACTGTGCGGGAAATCATTCCTTGTATTTGTCGTCATTTAAATTCCTACGAAGTCTCTCCAGACACATTATCTAAATATTTTAAATTTATCCTTGGTTTCTGCTGAGTGGATTTCAGATCCTGAATATTATCAGGTTCCATATAATTCTACCAAGTAATTCTTTGCAGAAATATATATTTAGTATATCAGTCACATAGGAGGAAAGTATATTTACATCAGGTATATTATAGGACTAAATTTCTAATTTGCAAACACTTTCCTCACTTTAAACAAAATATTTTGAGTCTGGCAAGATTACTTCCTTGCTTCCCATAATTGTTTCATGGTCATGATGTACTGCTTCTCCTAACCTTTTAATTTGTATTGAGCACTAAGTAGAATTTTTATTGTCTTAACTACTTCTCTGCATGTTCCTTGCCGGTACATTACCTTTTCTCTTTAACCTATGAATAGTAATTATAAGCCATGTTTTTGTTTTGTTCTTTTGATTTTGCTCTTTTTTGCCAGTATGTTGGTGATGTAATACTTAAACCTGGCACTGTTGGAAACCCACATTTCCTGGAGAAATTCACTCATCTTTGGTAGTTACAGAATGTAGCAAAGCACACAATAATGTAAGGAAGAAGCTAAACAGAACCCTGCTGTTCTAGATTGACTGTTAAAATGTAAGAAATCTTGGTAATCTAAAATATTTAGATGCATTAGCATATAATGCTTGCATTAGGAAAATGTAACCTTATGGCAAACTGTTAGGGTATTTAAATTAGGTTTATCTGAAATTCAAGATTGAGAATAGTTTTTCTTTGTCTCATAAGTACCACTTAATTGTTTTGTGCAGTGTTACTTATATTTAAAAATAAAGATGATTCTCTTTAATCTTTGTCATTTTTAACTGTTAAACAGTTTTGCTCTGATAGTTGTTTATGCCTAAATTAAACTTTAGAGTGATAAGAAAACGGAAGCTCAACATTCATAAGATGCTCAAATGCCTATGAGGAATGGTTTCTTCAGCGAAGATTAACAAGATAATGTGTTTTTGTACATATGGTAGAAATGCTACAACGGGGCATTCTTAAAATTTAATTCTAGTTTTAGGGAATAGAGTTTCTAAAGAGATTTCCTTCACTTAGAATAGGTAATACTGTCAAAGCTAGAAATATCTTAGTGGTCATGCTGATAGAAATATACCTACTTAAACATGGCATTCATATGAACCACCACAGGTTACTTTTGAATTCAGCTATTATGTGGAATTTTGAAAATCGTTCCATTTGGGAATTTCTTTTCTGTTCTTGGAAAATCCCCACTACACACTTTATGGAGATTCTTTCAAATGGTGAGTACTCATGGCTTACATTTGTATGTTGTAGTAAGAAAAGGGGTGACAAGAAGAAGTGAGAACAGCTTAATATATACATTTTTGTGTTACGGCGACCAAGGCAGATCAATGTATGACCTGTTGGGTTAGGGACCTTTTCTCTCCATGGCAGCGTGATCGCTCTGCTCTCTCTCTTCTTATGCTTAGCAGAAATTCCAGTCTGAAGAGCACTAAAAAGTAAGCAAACTGAACCATTTGCTTAGGCTTTTCAAAGGAGCCTCTGTGAGAGAGAGATCCAATTCCTAGTGAATATCAATATAAATATATAGAAATAAAAGATTTTGCATTCAGCCCTAGGAATTGGGGATAAAGGGGAGGGGAGAAGAAGAAAAAGAGCAGATTTGATTTTTTCCAATCCTAATTTCAACTACTTGTTCGTTCAGAGCCTTTCCAAAGCTGGCTGTTAGAATTTGCCCCAAAACGTGCCACAATCTTAATATTTTTACAATATCAAACTAGAAAAAAAAGTATTCTGGGGAAACTTTTTGATCTACCTATATTCAAACTTGTGGTACTTCAGTGATTGTACATCCAGATGTGACTTGGACTTCCTTATCAAGCTCAGCTTTTTAAACATGGTCAGTGTCTGACAAGTTTCAATCTTGGAATAGCAATATATGTTTCATTGCAACAGATGTTGTTTTTTTATTTCCTTGGGTTATTTAGTCCTTGTTTAAATCCACATTGAGGCATCACATAGTTAATTTGGATGATGCTTCGCCTCTTCGTGTTTCATTTGGCCTCATCCAGTTGTATTCTTGAAACCTTCACCACAAAAACAGGATTGCTATCTCAGATATCCCATCTTAACCGCTACAGTTCCAGTGGCTTTATTCCATTGGACTTCTTCGTTACCATTTTTAGATAGCATCCCACTGAACTGTATTAACAGCTGAAGGTCTTTTCTTATTTAACCCCTTTTCTAATGGATTTGTGGAGTCTGTGTGAGAAACATTCTTGTCCATTATATTTACATTCCTGGCATGTTTTAACTAACAGCTGCTCTCCAGTTACATGCATGATCCCAGTGTCTGAAGTGATCATACTCAATTTTGTTTCACGACTCTTTTTCTAGACTAGAGGAAAAGACCATCCTTTAGGTCTCATCATTCATAGCAAGTGTCTATTCTTTTCTTCTATTTTCATAATGTTTGAAGTCATCCTCTTTCTGGGATCTTCCTTTCTTGGTCTTGCTCAATTGTTTACCTCTTTATCTAACTCTTCTCTTCCATGAACAGGATTAGATATTTTGCTTCTTTTCTGTGTAAGAGATGGGAACTCCTTCAGGTATTTTCATGTGGTTTGAATTCAGGGCTGGTAGCTGGTACATCGGGGTTCTGCTTCTGACTTAATCCTTCCCTATGCCTGAGTTACCACCTAGGTGCCATGGCGATAACTTTCTCATTGCTTTGTAAAGGCACTACACTGTGCTTTTTTTTTTTTCCATTTTAATTGGGCTTGACATTTCTGTCAACTGATGATTAAATTATTGTTTTGGATCTTACACAGCTATGTTGCAGCTGAGGACAGGCCTAATATTAGGGTAGTAGAAAACATGCTGTAACTTGAACAGTTGCAGAACAAAAACACGATCACTCAAATACTTGTGTGGAGTAAGTTGGAGGACAACTGGACACTTGCTCATTGATCTCAGTGGCACAAGGCCACTTTCCCTATGCCTGCATCTGAAGTAGCATTGTCTGCTAGTGGGTGTGTAACCCACTTACTTATCCCTAACCCTAACCAATGACTTTAAAGAGAGGCAGAGGAGATATGGATTTTTTTGTTGGGTCCTCTGCACACACACACAGGGCAATTAAAAGGCCTTAAGGAGAGCGCATGATAGGTACTAGTTATACCTAGCAGCTGGCTCTTGAAGATGTTGGAGGGTTTTCATTAAGGAACAAGCCCCCTAGCAGATTATGCACATCCAACAGCTGAGCTAATCAAAGTTCAGTGCGGGAAAGGTTATAAATAAGGAGAGGTGGAGACAGCCCTGGGGATTCAACATTTGAAAAGCATAAGACTCAAGACGTTTGCTGTGAGAACTGTCCATGAGCTGCCAATTTGTATCCAGCCTGTCTTGCTGGAAGCTGGAGATACCAGCTTTGACTCAGGGTTTGGAATTGCTGCTGTCTGTGAAGATCCTTGGGAACCTGCTTTTTCCCCGTCTTCAAAACATCTGACGAAGTGGGATTTTTCTCCCACGAAAGCTCATGCGATAAGTAAATTTGTTAGTCTTTAAAAGCGCCACAGGACTCCTTGTTTGTTTGGCTGACCTAGACTAACACGGCTCCCCCTTTGGAACTTGCTTTTGCTTGGAAGATATTTTTCCCCTGCCAATGTGTTTGGAGGGGCCCTTTTGCCTTCCTCTGTAGCCTGGGACATGACTCGCTTGCTGGTGGATTCTCTGTACCTTAAAGTCTTTAAATCATGATTTCAGGACTCTAATAACTATTCATAGGTTGGAGGTTGATTGCAGGAGAGGGTGGGTGAGGTTCTGTGGTCTGCATTGGGCAGTAGGTCAGACTAGATGGTCATAGTGGTCCCTTCTGACCTTAGAGTCTACAAGTAAGTTGTCATCTCCATAAAGAAATTGGAGGGTGGGTGGGTGAGTAACTTGCCAGAATGTCTGGAACAGTAACCAAACAATTAGTCTGTGTTGGAGGAAAAACATTAGTTAAACAGGTGGTGGTGCCGACTGAGCACTTCGTATCCAAGAGCTTGGCACCAAGAAGACTGCGCCGGCTCTGACACAGGTCTAAAAGCCACTTCTGTAAGCAATGCTTTAAGTTCCCCTCCCTGTCCTTCTGCGTCCCGGCTTTGAAGGACTTGCAGAATTGACATTTGTCCATATGATGAGCTTCCCCCAGGCATTTAAGACACCTGTCATGGAGGTCACTGAGAGGGAAAGCTTTCCCACCAGCTGCACACAGCTTGAATCCTGGAGACCGAGGCCTGACTTCCAGCTAGTGTCCTGGTGGGACTTAACGATCCTAACTACACTATTTAACAACTAACTAACTAAGAAGCAACAAAGAACAGTTCAAACAGGCAATACTGATAAGGGCACTTGCTGTTAGCAAGAAGACAAGCAATTCCAGCGACCATCACGGTGGAAAGAAGGAACTGGAGGCGTAGGGCTAGGGGACACCTGATATACTGCAGTATTTGCACTGGACTCCAGGAGTGTCAGTGCTGGCCCTACAGGAACAAGCTAACTGCAAAAAGCGTCCAGTGATCGTGCATGACAGTGCATGCACACCTATATGAGAATGGGTCTGAGCAGCTCATCTTGAAGAATGGCTATAACAGGTAAGTAACTGCTTTTTTACTGCATCACTGCTTAAGAAAAGTTTTCCTGAGTATTCCAAATACTGGTTCTGTGTTAAGAGTGGATGACTGTGGAGTGGAGGGGTGTGAGAGAGAGACTATATATCATTGGTTCTTAAGAAGTTGAGAGACACTTTTGGTGGTTAACTGTAATATTGAAAGGACTAAGCTGTGGCCTGTGCTTCAGCGGAGAAGTCGACTCACCTACAAGAACAGGGAATGCATTCGTTAGGTGCACAGTGGGATAGACTTACTGCATTCCACTGCCCTTCCTGAACCTGGGGAATGGTTTTCTTGCCCAATGCAAGGTAAGTGGGACCTCATGATTCCAGCCAACAATACACCTTCTGCATTAAGGGCAGCATCATGTTTGGTAACCTGGGAGATGGGACAGCATTTGATCTTAGCAGAATTATCTCAGCAAGCATCTCTGCTAGAGGGCAGTGGCATATTTCCCAAGTTAACTTCCAGTGTTGCATGATCAATATTGCAGCCCTTGATGGTCCATTCACCTCTGTTTCAGGTAGCTGAGTAGATCAAAGACTGACTCAAATAAGTTTTATTTTGTCACCATGGAAGCCCCTACAGAAGTTCCCTTCTTGCTTTCCTTTTGCAGAAAGAGTCTGTGACCTGTATGCAAATCAGGCATATACTGGGTGTTTCTGGAAATGCCACTTCCAGCATTTTTGCATGGAAAGGTCTATTTTTGGAGAAGCCAGATACCACCAGACATATCACATATAATCCCCTTCTGGTGGGTGAAAATGGAGATTGCTCTACATTGCCTCTTTCCAACCTGCTTCTTCAATTCTTAACCTGCCCTCCAGCATGGATTTCATGATACCTACCACCAAATTAGAGCACACCTTTGATCTCTCTGAATCTGTGAGGCTTGGTTTATTACTACATTCAACACCCAGTGTTTTTTTTCTACATCTCAAATGTATTTAATTCTCCAATTTGAGTCTCTTGTGTCTGAGAAATGGATGACATAAATGCGTACGACAGCTGCATTTCTGACCTTGGTTCATTTCATTTGATACACAGTCCTCTGCAGACAGTCACAATCTTTTACCTCCTAGCTTTGTGCACGATTTAGTTTTACTTCCCATATTTTTGTGCATGTTGACTTTTTCCTTCCCTTTGACTCTTGTGTTGAGGCAGAAAACAGAACAAACTAATAACCACGTTTCACACCTTATAATTTCCAAATAAGGTGTTGAGGGGATGAGGTAAATTGAACTAGTTAGTCCCTTTTCTGACATGAGATGAAACACTTTTAAGTGACTTCTCAAGGCCACCTGTGAGTCAGTGGCTGAACTCCATTCATGGTTCTTATTACAACTCAGGTCACTGGATCATGATGCCTGTCAATCTATTTTTAGGAGTCACTGGCTAAGGAAAGGAAACTGCCTTCACATTTCTAGTTTTGGTTGTTTGAATGCATTATCTCAGTCTCAACAAGTGCACAAAAGTGGACATGCAGGTCTGAAACCGTAGCAAAGTCAGTTCTGGGTGAGCATAGTTGAGTTTCTCATTCTTATCCTAATCCCTTTTCTACTTGGCTTTTTTTGGCTCACGTTTGTAAGGTATCCTCTTGGGCATCACTGACTTTAGCACCTTCTTGTTTAATCTATATTACATCCTGAAACAATACTGAGGAGCCAGTTGCCCCCATTCCTGTCAGTTGAGCAGTGTTGACTCTGAAATCTAATCACAAACACGCATCAAATTGAATTATTTAAGTGCTAAGCCCTTTAATTTCTAGCAGATGTGCTTATCCTGAACTGTCTCCAGGGTTGTGTGCAGGGGCGGGGGGCAAGCAGGGGAATCCTCCCCCCACCTCCATTGGTAGGGCCACAAAACTTTTCTGGGGTCAGGGAGGGAAGTCTTCTGGGGCTGGGCTGGGGTGGGGGAGATGATAGAATTTCTGGCCCTGGGGCCACCGTGGGAGAGCCAGGGCCATGGCAGGAGGTAAAAATAGTGCCCCTCCAGAAGCAGCAAAATGATTATTCCCATGCACGCCCTGGCTCCCATATCTCCACTGTTGCCAACGGTCTCAGTTGTCTCCTTCTTGCGTCCTCTGTACCAGTTTCTGCACTGGGGGTGTAAATATGAAAACCAATGCCATGTGCAGAGCTGAAAATGGCTTTTAAAAAAGTATCCAGAATGACATGTGCTATTGTATTGCATAGCTTCATCTAGGGGTTGAATTCAGGAAGCACTGCAGTAGTTTAAAATTCTAAATAAAGCTGCTGCAGAATTTCTAGCTTGCCCCAGTGGAGCAGTGGGGGGGGGGGGACCTTGCTGCATAGTTCAGGTCCCATGAAGCACGTGGTACTTTGCTTGTGACATTTGATGAGAACAACCTGCCTCTCTCTTGTACTCTCAGACAAGACATCAAACCCTGCTTTGGCAACCCCTGATGAGTCACAAATGTCTCAGCTGTTTTGTGGGGTTCAATATGGATTTGACTTGTACTTTCCACCAATCAGGTGCACAGCTCCGACTAAATAACCTTTTTTTGATTTTGATTTATTTTTGTTTCCTTGAGAAGAAATTTGTATGTATTTTGCTAAAGAGCCGTGGCAGAGTTCCTTTCCCAGAGCTGAAGAAGAGCTCTGTGTACCCTTGAAAGCTTTCTCTTTCACCAGTTGAAGTTGGTCCGACAAAAGATATTAACTCACCGTCTTGTCTCTACTAAAGAACATGCTATTTATCCTTTGGCCTGTATTGAGCAGTCCACTCTTTCCTTTACTGTAGGGAGCAGCTGCTTTTAAAATTGTAGCCCACTGCTGTCAACTGCAGTTTTTTGCAAATGGTCTGATATTTGGATTTTTCCATAAAACTCTGCCTTCTACAGTCACGTAATAACTGAGACACGTTTTGTCTTAAGCGTGTCTAGCCCTTGGTGGTGGTGGAGGAAAGCTTGGAAACACGAACCCTGAAGTCTCAAAATCCAGAGGGCAAATAAATAAACTTCAAACGTATTGGCTCTAAAGGAGATTTTCTTTTATAAATATCAAACTCTGGGGAGTTTGAACCCACGATTCTTTGAATGTTTAAGAATGGGTGTACTGGTTGCGAGCGGATCAATGTATATATCATATACTGTCCTTTAACAGACCTCCCGTTCCTGGCATAGAAAAGGTCAAAATAAATCATGGTATTGTAGTGGGCGTGGCCTTTGAGATGGCACATACCGAGAAGTGGAACTGGCTGGTTCTGACTCTGCTGCGCACACAGATGTGCAACATCTTCAGTAAAGGTAGGTTGGCTGGAACCTCTTGCATTGTCAGGGTGTTTGCTGCCTGTATGTCCGATGACCAATTAGAGGCACTGAAACATCATTCTCCACTCTTGTGAGCCAATCATTGCAGGCAATTTAGGTAGTGTTTCCACCTTTATAGTTGGAATTGGAAGGAGTCCAAATATACACTGCAACTATTAACAGTCCCGACAAACCAAACAAATGGTTCACATCAGTTTGGGACAAGAAGTGGGGAATGGTGCATCTGACTGGCAGTAGAGAGACCAGGGAAATTGTAGCACTGACTAATGCGCTGACCTTTGTGCCAGCCCCTCCTCCCTCAGCCGGTGCCCATGGCTGCCTAAAAATTCGGTGGTGGCCACAGCTGGAGTTGGGGGGGGGCCTCCTAGGCATTCTGCTGAAAGGAGATGCTTGCAGAAAGAAGTCACCCGGAATGGCTCCTCTTGGGGGTCCCCAGGCATGCCAGAGAAAGAAGCTGTGTGGAATGGCTCCTTTTGGGGGTGGCACACGATGGAGAGGACTTTCCATGGCACACCTGGCCGGCATGGACATGGTGGGGATTTCCTGTGCCCCAGCTGCCCCTGAAAGAAGCTGGCCAGAGTGGTTTTCAGTGGCAGGAGCATCAATTTCTGTGGTGCCACAGAGGGTGCTGCGTGCCCCTCCAAATGGGTTTGAGTGCCACTTTGGCATGTATGCTGGGGGTTGCCTTAACTCATGCAAATATATCAGGGTCTGTCGTGACCACAAATGATGACACCCCTATAACATGGCATTACCATTCCTCTCTTTCCCTCCCTGCTCCTTGGAAACATTTATGGAGTATTCCTTCAGTGCTCATTCAGCGCACCACTTCTGACTCAGACCACTTCCTGCAGCAGCTAAAGTTTCCTTAGATGTGTCTCATGCAGGTATTGGCTCAATGTCTCCTTGTTTAGTTTGCAAGTGTGGATAGGCACCGCTCACACTATATGGAATAAATATTCTTTAATATACAAAATAGATATTAAAAACACCAGCCTGTCTGGTCCTAGGAAATAGAGGGTTATGACTATCAAGAATACTTAGTAGTCAGGTGCCAATAAAATGTGTTCCCTCTTTTGGAATGTCCATTTCTGCAGGGATCTCCTACTTAGCAATGCTTGCGAGGTAGCATTTCAGTGGAGCTGTGGGTACGGAGACCACAGAACTGCTGTTGCTTGCAGGGAACATTAGGCCAGTTTAGTAGCCTTTTTATTCAGCTCCTGTGCTAGTCCGTAACTGAAGTGATTTGACCGTACCATTCCCCTCTGTCCCAGTGTGCACTCTGTTGGCTATCACCCCTTCTGCACCTGGCAGCCCCCCATGGCAGGCTGTAGGGAAATGGCCAGACATCGGACCTAGTTTCCTAGAACCAGTGAGGGTCTGTGGGGAAGCTATGAGAAGCAGGGGGAGGTGCCAGGGAGCTGAGCCTAATTCCCACTCCTGGATTACAGAAGTAGAAATTGATCTATTGGGGATCTAAAACCCAGAAGATGATTCCATGATGCAGCAAAGCTCAGAAGGTATTTGTCTGACATTCTGGGTCTGACCCATCTCTAGTTGAAATCTGGATTTGCCTTGCATGATTTCAGTTCTAGTATAGGCTAGTCTAATGCCACAGGGCGGTTTCTGAATGTAGCAAATCTGTTCTTGTAAATATTCCATGTTCTGGTTGTAGGATGTGGATTTGACTTTGGGGTTGAAGATGTATTAATACACAGTTGAACCACAGCTTTTTGTTGCGGGTTGGTATTAAGGGTTTTTTTAATTCTCTTCCCCCTTCCCCCAAATCAACAAAATGACTTTTCCCTCCCTTTTCTATCATGAGTGTTCAGGAAAACATTGTTCAGCCAGCGTGTAAGAGTTTGTGTCGCATTGAGGGCTGGAATGTGACTGACTCACTCATATCATGTTCTAGCTAGTATCATGTTTTATTGTGGTGTCAGCTGACAAAGCTGGAGCAATTCAGGCATTTCTGCCAACCCCAGTTATGTACCAAATATGCTAAAATAATTAGATATTTCCGATGCTATTTAGTGAATTGTTTTTGCTCTGTGTGGGTAGAATTGAAATAAGATGGTTTAACAACGGTCTACCTCAACACATTTTTCCCGTCTGCGTGTGTCAAGGCACTTTCGTCAGCTAGAATTCACCTTTGTTAGGATCTGAGTCATCCCAATTAAAATGCAGCCATCTGCATATCCAAAAGCTGCCCAGGTTACTCAGTCTATTTCAGGATTGCTTTCTGCCAGTTCCACTGACTGACTAAAATGAACAGGATTTGGCCCTAGGAGACGGCACTGATCTTTATAGTGCAGTTCCAAAATGTCCTGTCCCACACATGACGTCACCCAACCTTCCTGTGTATCTCGGAGTTGAAAGTCCTGTTTAACAGATTGAGGTCAAATTCATAAAATAGTGTTGCACAGAGTAAATCTGGCCTAGTATCTTGGTTCAGGAAGTGGGAGAAACTCAGATGGGAAAGATACAATTTTCTAGGCACGCTTTTGTATTTCCATTGCTGCTGGCCTCTGTGCTTAGCCCGAGGGGATATGCCGACATGCTGATATATTGCATCCATGTGGCTGCCTGAAGTTGTGGGTCCAGTAGTTAGGTTGCTGCAGTGTCCAACTTTCAACTTGGGTTCTGCCCTGCACTGCTATTTTGAGAGACTTTCGGCAAGACATGTTGCCTTTTTGTGCAATGCTGCGTCTTTGTCGTGACAGTGTGTGCAGATAGTTGGTTAGCAGTTTAAACTGGAATAGCTACTGAGTGCGTGCATTTCTTGTATGTTTGTATGCATGCTGCTGACTCTGAGAATACGAACATGCACACCGAATTCCAGTTTAGATTAGAATTTATTTCAAATGTGCGTGAATTCAGGGCTAGAGCCAATGCTATTAATCCCTCACTTTCACAAGGCAAAGGCAGGTCGGATGCAAGTTTCTCCTGCCCGGGTTCTGCCACTGCCTCCTATTGCAGACTTTCAGCACCCCCCTGTGCTCTTCCGCTCCTAGGCTTCACTGAAATAGAAATGGCCGATCATGCCAAATGCTGTGGGCTGCTGTGAAGACTAGGATGGGAATTATTCAATTCATTTTCACAGCACTGATTGAACTCCCACCTCCAGAGATGAAAAGTTCAGTCTGTTAATGGCTTATGACTCCCTCTAAAGAGAATAAGTACAGGTGTCTAAAAAGATTCACAAAAATGAGATGTCGAGGAGGGTCTGGATAATGGAAGTGTTGACAGACCTTTGTTATATTTCTCATACATAATACCTTATTCTTTTTGCTTTTTCAGCTGTTTTCCCCATGATCAGTAATGTTCATCCTACTCAGGGAACAAGTTTAATTCCTCTTTATCTGATACAAAAATTACTGTTGCTCTGACTGGCTCCTGTTACCAGTTAAGGCTTCCTGGCAGGAAAGAATGACACTTCCTGTCGTTCGGAAAGGGAACTTGATTTCTGAGAGCAGCAATCCGGAGCTGTCTTGCGATCATGGCACACGCTTCACTGAAATGATGTCATTACCAGTGATAGAGTGAGGCGCAGCTGTTTAGCACAGCAGAGGCGCTACAGTGTTGGTTCAAATTCAGATTTTATTAAGAAAACTTTAAATGATAAAAATAAACAAAAGCTGTCGTTTTGAGGGCTTGTTCCTGTGTGCAGTGCAATACGCATAAGTGTGAAGCCAAGAGTGATGGGCAAGGAAGGGAGGGCAGGGAGTAACTGCTCTAGTGTCACTGGGGGGGGGGGGGGCGCCTCTGGAACAGTCATAAGGGCTACACCTGCCTAGCAGCAGGAGTTAAACATGAGGTGGAGGGATACATAAGGGTATTTATGAGCAGGATTATATTCCTGGAATTAACTATCCGGCTTTTGGGTGGAAGTCATAGCTCTGAGGAATGATGTCTTTGCAAAGATATGATAGAGAGAGACATGTTTCCCCAGGAGCTTTGTATGACCGTGATGCCAATCCAATGGGAAAAGAGGTTCGCGCAGCAGTAGGAATGGCCCTAATAATGAACGTGTCTCACCATGGTACCCACTGCAGAGACAGCTTCTCCAGAGCTACATCCAGGTGCAGATCCTCACTGCCATAAATCATTATGGCTCCAGTGATTTCAAGGGAGCAAGAGGTGATTCATGACATCTGAGGAGCTGCCTACCATCTTTAAAATTATTGGTGAAAGGGCAAGTTTGCCACACAAAAAAAAAAGACCAGATTGTGAGAAATCAATCACAATGTGTTGCCAACTCTTTGTTTATCTTAGAGACCCAGCTCCTAGACTCAAGTTATGGAGAAAACCTTGGAATGCGAATCCTGCAGGCTCAAAAGCCAGAAAGCAAATAAAAACTAACTTTTAGAGCCCTGATGACCATTTTTAAATGTGTGTGGTTGATAGTGCCATGGTGCATGGAGCACAACGGTCTGATTTAGGCCTCAGTCCTAGGGTGAGCTTAGTGCAAACGTACATCACTGCGTTCCGTCGACCTCCATCTTCCCACCTGAAACAAGAGGGAGATATTTACCTCCTTTGTAAAGGGCTCTAAGCTCTCCTGTCGTGCTTATGTAGCCCCCATTTCCTGAGCTCCTCATGATCTTTGTTTTTAACTCTATATCTTAGCTTTGTGCCTCAGTTCTCATCTACAGATTCAGGATAACTACTTTTCTATTTACCTAAGGTTGACTGCGTCCTAAACCAGTGCTCTAGCCCATGGCCATCTGTCTTCTCTGTACTGCAAAGCTCTCTGGTAAGAACCTGCTGTTATTCTTCCCTGTGTACACAACTCCTATTCACATTTCATGGCAGAATCTGATCCTAAATCTCAAGTAACTCCATAGATTTCAATGAAACTAAGAACAGAAATTAGCCCTTATTTCCATATTCCATAAAGCATCAGGCACACATCTGGTGCTGTTAAAAACAAACAATGTAGTTTTCAAGTGAGGGGCCACTTAACTAGCCATTTCATATGAAATGTTGTTGTGTGGCTAACAGTAATCTGTTTTATTATAATTTGGGATTCTTTTTCCATAAAACTGAATTTTTGTTTTATATTTTAAAATGTCTGTAAAACACCTGGAGTCACGTATAAGAGGTGAACATAAGTACATGAAATATCTTTGTACACTGCCATGGCCACGCTTGATGGGGATTGCACGAACGGAGGGGAGGGTCAAATAAACTGAATTTTGGCACTTTGGCAACATGGCCACAGCCTGGGTCAAAGAGACTTGAGATTGCATGAGAGCTCTAGAAATAGAGCTGTGCGCACAGCACGTGGAAGTGGCCTTGGGTTCTGAAGCTTGGAGAGGAAATGCTGATACCACTATTCTCAGAGCACTAGACTGATCTACCCAAACCGAAATCTATCCACCCAAGCTCGCTACCATGAGCCTTAGGGACGGGTGTCCCTAAGTGAACAGGAGCTCTCGGTGGGCTTTGGATCAGGTCTGTAAACTTGTAAGCCTTTGAAGTTGTAATTGTACAGTCCAATGGGTCTCCAATCCTGGTGTATAAATAGGAGAGATTTCATAGCCAGAAAGGGATCACTATCATCTAGTTTGATTTCCTGAACGTAATCCCAGCCATAGAATTTCTCCCACTGTCTCCTGTATCTGCCCCAGTTGCTTATGCTTGAAGTAGAACACCTCTTTTTAGGGAGATGTCCAGTTGATTTAAATAAATTATTTCTTCATAGGCATTTGCATGCTTCAGTCCTTCTTGTTCCAAAAAATAAGAGGTTTCTCCCTGCCAATCGGTCCAGATTGTGTAGTTTCTGCCCTTCACAGCCAGAGAAGGTTCAGAAGCTAGGAAGCAGATGGAGAAGTCTAGTGCAGTGTTTCCCAACCAGTGTGCTGTCAGGCCTGAGCAGGTGTGCCACGGAATTTTTTGAAAAACTATTCAGAGAGTTCTGGATTGGCTCATAGGCTCATGAATATTCATGAGTTCATTTGGAAACTATATGGTGGTGTGCCTCAAAATAATTAAAGGTATCATGGTGTGCCATGGCAGAGAAAAGGTGGGGGGTCACTAGTGTCTGATTGGCACAGTCTTTGTACCAATTTAATTACGTCAGTGTGTTTTTTATTTTATTTATTCAATTTACCAGGAATTAAAACCAGAACATCCCTTCATATGAACAATTATATCAGAATAAAGGTGTTATGACTAAATTCCTAGTGGTATAAGCACTTTTATGCCAGTATAAAACTGCATCGACGCTAGAAGAGTTGTATTCTTTTAACTATAATGGTAGAAAAACAAGAGTCCTGTGGCACTTTTAAAGCGTCTGAAGTGGGATTTTCTCCCACAAAAGCTCATGCGATAAATAAATGTTAGTCTTTAAAAGTGCCACAGGACTCTGTTGTTTTTCTACAATAGACTAACATGGCTACCCCTTTGGAAATTGACTATAATGGTAGAGTTAGTGGTAAAGTTTTTGTATATTGGCAAGGTCTCACACATGTAACGTAGACAGACTAACATTAAATAGGCCACCCACCCATCAAGCTAAATTGCTCTTGAGGATGCTATTTTAATTTGACAGACAAATAGAACTGTTTCATGAGGTAACAAATAATACACATTGCCTGATCAAGATCTCTATGTTCCACATGACATAAATTAGAATATTATGGGCACATCCTGTATGAAAGATTGTACTAAATTCTTCCAGTTTGTTATTCACTGCATTCTATACAATACTTTTCTGCAACAAAACTAGACAAGATTCTTTTCAGAGCTGTCACTTGCTGTGTAATTTCTGCTAATAGAGAAGTATTCAGTGAATTAAATCATGCAGTTCCCTTCAACTGCAGTAAAGAGAGCCTGTCAAACCCACATGAACGTAAACCAGCTCTCTTAAACCAATTAGGATTGCGTCAATGCAGAATTTATTACTAGGGTGAGTTAGTTTTTTACTAAATCAGACAAAGTTATGTCCTATCATTTACGAGCCTAGAAAGAGCTGGCTTGCACCACTGAGTTGAATGTACTCTGTTCAATTTTTTGACCTCATAAATAAAGCAGTGGTCTGTTTTGCTTTCCAGTAACTATGGCATTGTGTTCCTGAGACTTCAGATTAAATTGGAATGGCTGCTATAAAAACAGCAGCAACAACAAAAAAAAACCTTTGCTTGGCATCCACCAGGGACCTTTCACTTTGAGATACCTGCCTCTTATTTTGATACAGCTACACAATATTTCAGACATCAAGTCTACAACTATGTTGACATGAAATATTGTTTTCCCCTTTCTCCTTTAGTCTGTCTTTTGCCATCTCTAAGGGTTCAGTGCTGTGGAATTTATCAGTCTGGAGGAATCAGACCTTCAGAAATCTGAAAATAAAGTGAGAAATTCATTGAAGTTAGGATAGCTTGGAGTCAAGTGATTTTTATGTAAGGTCAGTGCCTGGTACAGAGCCACATTGACATGAAAACCTAAATAGCTCCCCAATTTGGAAATATGTTCTTGGGGTTGAGTCTGGACTGCTACTTGAAAGATGTGGGTTCAGTTCTTGGCTGTGCCCTAAACTTTGTGTGAGATATTGGAGCAGGTCACAATCTCTCTGTGCTTTTGTTCCCTATCTGTAAAATATGGTTACTGTTGCTTCCTTTCTCCCACTCTTAATATTTCACCTACTTAGGCTGTTAGCTGTTTGAGGCCGGGCCTGTTTCATTAGTATGTAAAACAAGTCCATAGTATAATAACATGACATAAGCCTACTCCATCACATAGGGATATGGGTTAGTAAATCCTAAGGGATAGGAAATAGGCAGAAGGTGTTTCCCATCATTAGTAATGAGAAGGATGAAACATGTTCTTGGTATCACTGAAACACAAAATTATAGATTGTGGTGGGAGATACCTGTTTGAGATCTTTTGTGTTCTTCTGGTGATGTACATCTTCTAATCCTTTTGTCTAGCAAGTTACTTATTATAACGATCAGTTCAATACCGAAGGGCCTCCCAGAATAATAGAAATATTTTCTCTCATTTTCTCTTGTAGGCAAAATAGCTTGATTAATCTATAGCAAGGATGTATAAGTGAAAAACATAGAGAGAAAGCTATGTTGAAGAGATTAATACATTTTAAGGCCAAAAGGGACTGATAGAATTAGCTAACCAGCCTACTGCACAACACAGGACATAGAATTTCACCTAGTGTTTTCTACATCAGGCCCATAACTTCTGGTTCAGTTAGAGCAGATCTTATAGAAAAGTCATCCACTCTTGATTTAAAGACTCTAAGGCTGTGTCTACACTTGTAAATTGAGTCAACTTAAGTTTGCTTAAGTCGACTTAATTTACCCTGCATCTACACTACAGTTTCTTTAAGTCGACTTAAGCAGCTTGCTTAAGTCGACTGAAGGAAAATTAAGTCGACTTTATTAAACCTAGATTTAATTGTACTTTTAAGGCTTAATTCGACTTTTTAAAGTCGAATTAAGCCAGTGTAGACGTGGCGTAGCCCTAAGTCGACTTAGGGCTACCCCAGGACTACACCAATGCCCTCCCTGCTGGGGGGGGCACAGGGGGAGCCTGGCATGCCCCCCCCAAAGGGCAGGGCAGAGCCCTGTGTGACGCTGTCCAGATTTAGGGAACCATTTATTATAATATTTCCTATTCATATCTCATATATGCTATAATCCATAAGAACTATGTCATGTTTGGTATCAATAGAAAGATAGTAATTTGCTGGGAATGACTATATAGTTCATGTATAGGAATTGTATTTGTATTAGAAATTAGGAATATGGTTGTTATATCTATACTTTAACTTGTGTGATTCTGTGGAAACACCTGAGACAGGCTGTCTACAACCATTGTGTCCTTAATGTTAAGGAAGCTGCCAGGTACAATGGACCTAGGGAGAAACCTGATGAGCCAATAGGACATAAGGAATACAACCATTGTGTCCTTAATGGCTCATCAGGTTTCTCCCTGGGCCCATTGTACCTGGGAACTTCCTTAACATTAAGGACACAATGGTTGTAGACAGCATTTCTCGGGTGTTTCCACAGAATCACACAAGTTAAAGTATAGATATAACAACCATATTCCTAACTTAAACAAGCCAGGATAGCTTCTAGTTGGAGTTTTTTTAGTCTGTGTAGCGTTGTTCCAAGATAGGTGTTATAATAATCTGATGTGGAGGTTGTATGTGTATTACCATAGCCACCAGGTTTTGCCTTAAGTGATGGTGCTCATTGTTCTGCCCAATAACAGGAAGGGGGTGGTGTTAGACGTTTTTGCCTTTTTAGAAGTATGTACATATTTGAGTAGTTAGTAGCACTGGGAAATTTGAAAGGAGATGAAGGGAATGACATTAGTGGAGATGCACTCAAACGTAGAGAATGTTAGAGAAGCAAAGTTCTTTGAAATGATTCCTTCTTCTCTCACTGCTATCACTCGAGTCTTTCCTGGGGTCTCTCTCCACCACAATTTTCATTGTCAACAGCAGACCAAACGTGTATATATACATATTGACTACGTTGGACTAGGGTCTATCCTATGATATGGTGGCACAAAGGAGCTGTAAAACCAATAGATTCGAGAAAATGGGACTTCTCCTTGTGCAGTGGCTTTCAAACTTTTTTCTTCGGGACCCAGTTAAAAAAAAATCATGTATACCTCTGACCCAACAATCGCATCTTTGAGCAATGGATTTCGAATTACGGGTCGGGACCCCTGCTGCTGCTGCCGCCAAAATACTGGAATGCATAACTCAGATGTAATTGTTGGGTTGCAGGCATAAATGATTTTTTTATTGGGGCCTTGAGGAAAAAAGTTTGAAAAACACTGGCTTTGAGCAATGCATTCCAGTCTTTCAGTGGTGGCAGCAGAGGGCATCGCGTCCCAGTACTGATCATGACCCATGGTTTGAAAACCACTGCCCTAGTGTTACTAAAGTCCTTGGTCAGCATAGCAATTCCAGTGGCCCCTTCTCCCATTGGTGGGAGTGTGAGTGGGAGAAGACATGGCCGGAAAGCTGCTCTGTTCCAGCAATTGGAGGATCCTTGACACTGAGGCTATGTACACACGATCAGATTAAAGCACAACATGGCAATTGCGCTATAAAAAACACGTGACCTTTATTGCGGGAGAGCACGTACACACGTCGCTCCTTGCAACGCAACAGAATTCTTTGCAATATCGCGGTGTAGCACAATGAATTCTGGGCACCTATCCCATAGTTCAATTTTCCCTGAATCGGTGCTTGGAATCCTGGGATGAAGGAAAAGAACGCAAAGCGCCATGGGTAAACTCTGTTTCCCGTGGTGCACTGTGTTCCCCTTGCGTCTTCCTCATTGCCAATAGCAACTCGCACCTATTTTCAACAGTGCAGTGCCGCACTACTTGCGAGCAATCACAACTGCGACAGTATGGATCCTGCTCTAATCTCCACTGTCGCCTTCAGCATTCTAAATACATCTCAGCTGGTCGCTCAGTACGCAATGAGCTCCGAATCAGATGAGGACGCTGAGAAGCAGGGGCTGATCGATGCCCTGCAGAGCAACAGCACCGCATTGCTCAGCTCCTTCACCGATCATCTGCACATGGTGCAATGCCGTTTCTGGTCGCGAGAGACAAGCACTGAGTGGTGGGATCGCATTGTTATGCAGCTGTGGGACGATGAGCAGTGGGTACAGAACTTTCAAATGCGGAAAGCAACCTTTTTGGAACTGTGTTCAGAGTTGGCCCCTGCCCTGCGACGTAAAGACACCAACATGAGGTCCGCCCTAACCGTGGAGAAGCGTGTTGCGATAGCTGTCTGGAAGATGGCGACTCCTGACTGCTACCGGTCGGTTGCAAACCGGTTTGGAGTCGGGAGGTCCACTGTTGGATTAGCCCTCTCACAAGTGTGCAGAGCCATCAATCGCATTCTGCTACGGAGGACGGTGACATTGGGCAATGTTCGTGAGATTGTGGACGGCTTTGCTGCCATGGGATTCCCTAACTGCAGGGGAGTAATAGACAGCGCACACACCCCGATTTTGGCTCCAGACCATCTCGCAACCGAGTATATCAACAGGAAGGGCTACTTCTCCATGGTGCTGCAAGCACTCTTGGATCACAAGGGGCGTTTTACGGACATGGATGCTGGGTGGTAGGGAAAGGTGCATGATGCCCGCATTTTCAGGAACACTGGTCTGTACCGGAAGCTGCAAGGTGGTACCTTCTTCCCAGATCAAAAAATTACTGTTGGGGATGTGGAGATGCCCATAGTGATCCTCAGAGACCCAGCATACCCACTGATGCCATGGCTCATGAAGCCGTACACCGGTAACCTAGATCGCAGCAAGGAGTGGTTCAATTACAGATTGAGCCACTGCAGAATGACTGTAGAGTGTGCATTTGGACATTTAAAAGGGCGCTGGTGCTGTTTGTATGGGAGGCTGGACTTGGATGAGGACAACATCCCTGCTGTAATTGTGGCATGCTGTGTCCTTCATAACATTTGTGAAAATAGGGGAGAAAAGCTTTCCCTGGGGTGGGCTATGGAGGCAGCATACGAACAGCCAGCCCCTAGGAGTATTGGGGGGGGCCAGCAAGGAGCTGCTCGCATAAGGGAGGCACTCAGGGAGCATTTCAATGATGCCCTCCCATAGTCCACTTCAAGGACGCATCAAGTGCACCTTGTGAGATTTTCACTGTGTACAAATAAAGCCACTCTTCAAATTTTTTGTTACTGTTTTTATTAAAAGATGAAGGGGGGGTTGGTGGGAGGTGTTACAGGTGGGTGTAGCTGCGGGTCTCTAAAAAGTAGCTCTGTGAGGGACTGGATGTTGCAATATACCAGGGGGACGGGTGGCCTTCGAAGAAATGCTTCAAAGGACTACGGGGTGTGGGAGGCAGACACGGCTGAACTGTCTGGAGTGGAGCCCGTACATTAATCGCCTGGGTCTGCAGAGCAATCATGCTCTTGAGCAGTTCTGTTTGCTCTTTCATGACGCTTATCAGTTCGTCCCTGTGTTTCTGCCTCCTGTGTAGGGATTCCTCTCTCCAGGCTCGATTCTCCCTCGCAGATGCCTCTGTTGTTTTAATCAGCTCCTGAAACATATCCTCCCTGTTTCTTTGAGCACGCTGCCGAATGTTTCTCATGCGGTCAGCTGGGGTAGACACCGGCCTTGTGAAGGTCGAATCTAATAAAAAAAAAATAATAAAGCTATTGTTAACACATAGCATAGATAACCAGTGTAACCTTCCAGTACCACATTCCACTGGAAGGTACAGGGCAGTCAACATCCTATGCTTCGCTGAAGCGGACAAGGTATGTCCTAATAGAAAGCTTACTGGTGGCTAACATTCTGCACAGGGCACACAGATGGAACCCGATATCTCTCTCCTCAGAGTGCCCCTGCCAGCTAGAATACATATCCTACATGCCACCGGATGCCAGCCGGGACCGTATGCTGCCGCATTGTGTGCTGCCATGGTTCCCAGTGCTGTGCTTTGCAGCTGGTGAGACCGAATATCCTTATACGGGAGCGTAGACATGTACACTCTCCCATCTAACTTGAGTAGGAGGCTCTGGAGGTACATCGAGGAAACCTTTAGTGACCTAAATATAGATGATTTTTTGACAATCACTGCTTGTGTTGATGCACTTCTAATGAATGCAGAGTAAAGAGCGTGCACACCGGGGACCAAGACAGCAAGCACCCTCACCCGGGACAATGATATTTTAGCGGGAGCCATAGCTGCACGAAAGAGAAACTTACCTGAATCCCCCTCTGCTGCCTCAGAGGACATGCTGCAATTCATGTCTTGGGTGGACGTCTCAGCGGGGGTGCAGAAGAGCTCCTGGCTACACGCTGTTGCGCTCTCCTCCAGGTCATCCTCCATCTCCTCCTCCTCATCGATCACGTCCTCATCCTGCTCGGCTCTGGCATTCAGTGGATGAGGGGAGGCTAATGTGTCCACAGGACGCTTTGCAGTGGTTGTGGGGTCCCCACTGAGGATGGCTTCGATCTCCTTGTAGTACCTGCATGTAGCAGGCGCTGATTCCGAATGGCGGTTTGCCTCCTTCACTCGGTGATAGGTTATTCTTAGCTCCTTCACCTTCGATCTGCACTGCACACCGTCTCTATCATAACCTCCCTCTGACATGGCCCAAGAAATTATGCCATATACATCGTAATTTCGCCTGCTGCCGCATAGCTGCGCCTGCACAGTTGACTGTCCCCAGATGCTGATCAGGTTCAGCACCTCTGCCGTGCTCCAAATGGGTGCACGTCTTCCACGATGGGCCGCCGTTGCTAGTGAAGATCGGAGCTGCACTCCACTCCACGAGGAGGGAACAGGAAACAGAGGAGAAATTCGAAAATCCCAGGAATCGAAACAGGACGGGGACTGTTTTATCACGGCCATAGAGCAGGTGGGGGAAGACCAGAGAGGACGACTTTGGAATGCTGGGATACTTCCGGAGGACAATCATTGCGCGGTAAGCGTATACACGAGTCGAAACGTGCAACAGCTGTTCTGCGTTAACTGCTACCACCCTCGTCGAGGTGGTTTTCCTATTGCGCTACAATAGGGCTGTTGATGTGCAACAGCCCTATTGCACATGTGTACACTGTTGTTGTTATCGCGCGGTAATGACTGTTAATGTGTGATAAAGTGATCGTGTGTACATGTCCTAAGGCCAACAACATAATTTGAAGTAACCTTAAGACTAGTCTAAAAAATTCCAGGCACCAGGCCAGTATAGAACAAACCCAGGATTGGAGTGCTGCATGGTGGTAGACCCTCTCGGGATACAGTCACTGCCTAGTGTATGCAGATGAGAACATAGGCTGCCTGGGTGCCTGTAAAAGACAGTTTAAACTATCTTTTTTCTGGTTTAGACAAAACAAACAGCCCAAGCTGGCCACGCTGAGTAGTGCTATAAAGCTGCTATGAGACTTGTGAAATCAAGCGTGGAAAAAGCAATCTTTAGAAAGACACTAACAATAGCAACATTTCATGGAATTATGTAGCTTATCTGAATAAGTAAAAGAAGAAGTTATTTCGTATGGCAAAGACTGATATCAAAGATTTCTCTTGAGGCCAAATCAGTAAAGCAAAAAACCCTCTATAAAACCAAAGGGATGTGTCAGCTAGACAGCAGAAATTGGAGAACCCACTCAAGGAAGACGAGGATTTGGCTAACTCCTATTGAAACACATGTGTACCAGTTTGTTACAGTAAGGTGCACAGAAAGCTGTTCTCCCCATCAATTCCAGCTACCGTGAAGATTGGAGGAAGAAGAAAAAATTATATAAATATAATATGCCATCTTTAAACTAAAATCTTCCAGATGGGAGCATTTTTAGGCCCAACAACCTTGACCATTACAGGTCTGTTCTTATCCTGGTAATCTAGAAGAAAGACTGAAGTAGAAACGTGGTAGACACTTCTTCAAGGACAGTGGGAGAGTGGCGCTGAATATGCAAGTGCCTTTGACCTTCTTTTCAGAAAGTATTTGCTTCCTATAGTATTACCAAATTTAGGGTGTGCACTTTGTAGTGGTGCACGCTGTAGAATACAGAGGGGAAGGGACTAACTTCCACTTTCATCTTCTAGTAAAATGAAGCATTGTTTACTTAACCACTCCCACACTATTACATAATTATTTAGTTACTCTTCCATTAAACCAACACTCCTCTCCTCCCCTTGACTTTTTCTGCTTTAAGTCCTCAACGCAACTTGTTCTGTTTTGAAATAACTTACAAGAAGTAAATTAATTCCCACCCTCCCACCCCCCCAAAGATCCTTTATTAAATTCAAATTAGCACAACCAAACCTTTTTCATGGCCTCTTTGTGATTCTGAACTCTACAGCAACACCTTTGTTTGGGCTTTTTAAAAGTGATCATATGCGTCATAATAAACTACTATGCCATCAGAATACATGTCCTTGGCCAGAAGAAAATAAGTTGTGACCTTTGTTTGCCTTTTGAAATCCCTACTTTGCTCTACATAATTTAGTGAGCTTTATTTCCCCTCATGGTGCTGCTGGAACAATAATTCTTTCTCCTCTATCAATCAAGCTTGCCTTGCTAACTAATTTCTTTCTAAATAAGGTCTCAGTTTGTAATATAACTCTGGTTTTTTTCTTTTGACCATTGTTGTAAAATTGTTAATCGCAGTATTTATAAATTTAGGTTTCTGTGCTTGAGTTTCAAATTCTGCTGATTTTGAAGTAATACATATATGTGCTTTCTAAATATATGGCTCCCATCATTTTAATATGACTGCCTCCTCAACTCCTCTATGAATTAAGGACATATTATCCCCATTTTATAGTTGGGGAATGAGGCACAAAAATTAAGTAGCTTGACCATATTTTCACAAGAAATCTGACAATCAAGAATTTAGCCTAGATCTCCAAAATCCCAGGTCAGAATCTTAACCTCAACACTGGACTTTCCTGTATATGAGTTTGTCTTAGTACAAATTTTGTATCCTCAAATATGCTTTAAAGATAACCCCAGTACTGAAGTAAATAGATCAATGCTATCTGTAATGTGTGTATCTGGTTACTCAATTTATATTCCACATGGCATCCATATCTTGACAGCTGTGGCTTCATATATTAGATTGAATGGTACTAAAGACAACTTTCAAGAGGTTTATGATCAATTTCTAAGTATTTATTTTTCTTATGTATTACGTTACCTAGAACTTCCTCCTGCAAAAATTTTCCAACAAGAATTTTGGACAGCCAAGGTACCTCTTGGGTTTGCATCAGAAACTTGAAATTTAGTAGGAGAATATTCCTGAGATCAGTGAGACGCCTTATTGACTATTAGCTCCATGAAAAGCCATTAATATTTGTAAAACTACGAAGTGCTGAAAATGGTCACCTCCCAGTGGAGTTTTGTTTAGAATATCTTGCTTCTGGAGTGCTGCCAAAAATTGGTCAACATTCCACTTACACTGTTCATATACCACTGAAAGGTTTTATTTCGTTGTGTAACACTGCTCTGGATAGGACAGACAAAATGGCCATGGTAGCAATGGCTACTCTCTCCCCCAAAACGCCTTTCAACCTCAAGGAAACTGGTCTGAAAAACCAGGAGACTGAGTTCCACTCACTTCTTCCGTTGATTTGTGCTAGTAATTCTATGCTTTCACATCACTGTTCATTCAGGAAGGCCTCATTCGTCACTGAGAGGTTACGCAAGCTGAGAATAGAATATTGTAGAGCCACATGTCAGGCTTTTAGCCACAGCGTCTCTGAGAGAAACTCTACCAAATCTTTATACTGTCTGCAACTTCCCAGAGACCTTTGCAATTAGTATTTTAAATGTCTCAGAAGCAGACCTAATACCAAATCTCATTCACTTATGCTAATTGTACAGTACAAATTTTATTAAAAGTCACAAGCTCACAGCTTGTCATTTAACTTTACTTGCCAAAATGCCTATCCGCCAACTGACAGATAATTTTTGCTTCTAAGAGCTTAGTTTTCTATTTTAATAAAGTGGGAAAATGTTAATTTTATGGCTTTATTTAAATCTCATGGATCAATGCATATTCATATTTTATTTGGCCTTTCAATTAGAACTATAGAATTAATTAGCCATATTGTGAAGGACATGGGGATGCCTGTAATATTTTATGGATATTATACATTCCATCTGTATGACTGATTGCTAGTATTCCAAAACAGCCTCTTCAGAAGAATGTATTGTTTAACCAGGAACATAGCAAAGGATAACCAAAGGAAAGGTTACTCTGACTCTATAAGGTTACACTCTGTGGCTATGTCTACACTTACAAAAGCTAGTTCAAATTAGTTAATTCAAACTAACTAAATCAAACTAATTTTAGTTAGTTCGAATTAACTTAATTCGAACTAGCATGGCCCCACTAGAATGCTAGTTGGAACTAGCCATGTCTATGCAGGGCACTTGCTTAGTTCGAATTAGTTAGTTGCATGAAGGTCAATCTGCCGATTAGTTCGAACTAAGCAGTTAGTTCGAACTAATATGGCCACATTGACTTAATTCGATCTAACTGTTTTGAATTAAGGGTTAGTTCGAACTAAGCAATCAAATTTATTAGTTCGAATTAAGGAAGCCCTTAATTTGAACTAATGAAAGCCTAGTGTGGCCAAGGCTTAAGTTAGTTCGAATTAAGGAAGCTTAATTCGAACTAACTTGCAAGTGTAGACATAGCCTGTGTGTCTGGGTTAAAGCTGTCTGCTTCTTGCAACAGTCTACATGTCAGTTTTTTTCTTTTCTCCCCTCCCTCCCCCCACCACCCCAGATGCAAGCTTGTATTTTATTAGTGAATTGCAGAGTGTCTCAAAGGTATATGTTTGAGGTGGCCATCAGTCACCTATGCATTAGCTGTCTCAGAAGGTGACTGTCCTGTTCCCAATGAAGTTGATGGGAGTGAAATCAGGCCAATTGTCCTTGAAATGAGTTGAAAAATGAATGAGTTCCTCAGTACGGAGCCTCTCAAATATTTTAAAAAGAGTCTCAACTGCATCCACAATTGAGGCTAATTCTATTTATATGTGCGAAGGAGGAAGAAGAGTAAATCACATCATACCAGCAACATTACCAATATGTATCATGACGTCCCATTGCCTGAATTTTAGACTGGGAAAGATGTCAAGGAAGCAGACCAAAAGAAGGTTCACAAATTTGGTCACTCACCCATGGATAAATAATACTTTTTCATTGAGAATCGTCCCTGTGGGTGCTCCACGTTTGGTGTTGCGTCTCGCTGTGCCCTCGATCAGAGGCTTTTTCCAGCAGTATAGGTGTGGGCAGCGCACACGCTGGCAGTGTCTCGCGTCAGCAGTTGGCGCATCAATTAGTGCGCGTGCGCTGCCCACCACCCTCAGTTCCTTCTCAACCGCCAGTCCAAGACAGAGCATTTTTCCTCGTTTCTCACTAGCTTCTCTTCTACCTTCAGAAAAAAACAAAAAACAACCCCCCCCCAAAAAAAGCCCTCTATTACCTCAGTTTTCCCTTTCATTTCTTCTCTTTACCTAATTCCTGTACACTTACCTTAAAAAAAAAAAAAAGAAAAAAAAAAAGAACCCTCTTCTCCTTCCCTCGTTCTTCCTTATCCCGTTTCTCAAAAAAAAAACCCCAAAAATGAAAGAAAGAACAGTTCTCTTTAAAAAAAAAAAAAAAAAAAAAAAAAAATGGGGGGGAGAGGAGAAAAAAAAAAATTAAGGAAAGAAAAGAAAGGAAGATGATGACCAAGCTTGGTGCTGTTTTGAACACTCCTAACATGCCTGCCATGCCAGGATTCAAGTGTTGCACTTCGTGCGGCAAGACAATGCCAGCCTCTGATGCCAGCCACATTCCTTATATGTGATGTGCTTGGGGGAAAATCATATGCCCCCAAAATGCACCATTGTAGGAGCCTTAGCTCCTGGGTGAGAATGGACAGAGACCTACAGCTTAAGTTAATGCTATGGGAGAAATCACTTAAACCCGCCTCTGACCCGGGACTGAAGAGCCCTTCATCAGCATGCTCTCCGAGTAAGAGGGTTGCATCCCAACATCCAGCCCACTGCCCAAGAGAAAACACCCTTCAATGGGGTTTTCGCTGAAGAAAAGTGCTAAGGAGGCTGCTGGTCCCTCCAGCACTAAGAGATCCGTGCTGAGCAAGGACTCAAAACATCCTAGCCTTTCCACCAGAGACTAAGAGGCTCTGTCCCACGGCACCAAGTAAACATACGGTGTGGAAAGAGCATGACTGCGCCACGGTACCGCCTGCACCGACTACTCCAGCACCGCCAATACCCTCAGCACTGCCCCAGCCCGTGCCTATGGCACCAACACAAGGAGCTCCACAGGCACCGACCCCTGCGACAGTTCCATCCTCCGAAGCTGCACTGATGCCGCCAGCACTGTCGATAGTTTCATCTAATGCAGCACCGGGCTTGACCTTGGTGCCATCCTGCTCAGAGACTCCACGGGATTCGACAGCACCGCAGCCAACACCACCAGCCAAGAGGAGGGCTAAGGAACATCATATTGAACCAGCCCCTCCCATGACTCCACAATCTGCTCTCTCTGCTAGATTGTCCTTCCACCTAGCACACGACGAAGCTCTATCATCACCACATCATCTAAGCTCAGACGACAAAGAGTTCCAGGACTCTCGTTTTTCCTCAGTACACTCCTCACCCACTGGATCACACTTACCTCCCGCTCAAAACCCTTATTAGCCATCTTATGGGCTTCACCCCTACTATGCCCTCCTTGGTACCATCCCCCACTGCCATAGCAACTGACATGCAATCCATACCAAAACCAACTGGGGCAACTTCCTGCACCCTCAGTAGTTGGCACACTACTTTGGCCTCCATGTCACAAGTAGAATCTCAACCACATGAGCCCACCGCTACACTCAATGTGGCAATGTCGCCCACTCTTCATGAGTCGTCATCCTCACCGGACAAAGTGGTTGTGCCCCAAGCAATGCCAGTCTTAGATGACCTGAAACTTCTCAATGAACTCTTAAAAAGATTGGCCCAAGATTTAGAAACCCCACTAGAATAAGTAAAGGAGTCATCACACAAGATGATGAAAATCCTTCACCCAACGGCTCCAATAGCTTTACCCATGGATGCCATAATGGAGCCCTTGGAACTCATATGGACCTCTCCAGCATCCATTCCACCAATGAACAAAAGAAACAACAGGAGCTATTGTATCTCTCCTAAAGGCATGGAATTCCTTTTTACCCACCACCACCACCACCAAACTCCCTAGTGGTGAACACAGCAACCCATAAGGCAAAACAGCCCCCACAAAATCCACACCATTCGATAAGGACTGGAAGAGACTTTGATCTATTGGGAAGAAAGGTTTATTCATCTGCAACTTTGATGTTCCGCCTTTCCAATTATGAACTTCTTCTCTCAAATTACGATCACTCAGTGTATGACAAACTGGCTCTCTTCACTGAAGACATCCTGGAACCTAAAATGGAGCAATTCAGAAAACTTATTACAGAAGGCCAACTCATCGCATGCACACAGCTGTGATTCGTGCTGGGTGGCAGGTGTTTTTATTGATGTTATGCCTCTGACACGGATGTCTGCTTGGCTGTGTGTGTGAGTCTCTGTATGCATGCTCCCTCAGGATTACCCCTGGCTCAGATCTTTAAGTGGGGACTCTGTTAGCCCAGTGATCTAGAGCCTGACTTGGATCTTAAGCAGGGACTGAGTTAGCCTGGTGATCCTAAGCCGAGGTGCTCCTTTGGTTAACACTTTGGGTTACCTTTGGCTCAGGTCTTTAGTGAGGACTCTGTTAGCTCAGTGACCATAAGCCTAGGCATACCCTGTGTGCAAGAGGTAAACTGAGGCACACTCACGATCGAAGAAACCAACACAACCACGGATCCTTGTAGAAATGAAGGTGCCAGGCTAGGCTTTATTGCAACGTAGCACAATGGCAAACAATCTATCTCAACAGATTTGTTGGCAGCATTCGTGCTCTCAATACAACGGAACAGCTCAACTGATGGCAGGACTCTCCGTCACCCACTTGGGCTGCACGAAATCTGGGCTCTCGGACTCCTGCTTTTATACACTACTCAGAGCTACTGACTCGGCCTCCTTTGGGGTAGAAGTGTATCTCAATTGGTTTACCTACCCCTTTTCTGATGCCGCCCATAGATCTGATAGGTGCGCACATCATTGGACATTTCCATCCATCAAGGTATCAGATTTGACTGTGCCATTACCTTTAGACTTGGCCAGAACGTTCCCTTCAGGTTTGACCGAAACCTTACATTCAGGTCTGACTGAAACATCACCTTTATCTCCTTGGCGCTAGGCCGACCCAATGCCTCCTCCCTTTCGGGTGCCTTTCCACTCTTGCGGTAGCTGTGGCTGATTTCTTGCCAATTTCTATGATGTTAGACTACTCCTGTCAACTTGACCATTTATCCAGCTCAGGCCTGCTGGTTTGACCTGCTTCACTAGTCCTTAAGCCTTATTCCTGATCATTTCTACTTGTCTTTTTAATTTAACCGTTTACTTTCTCCTACAACAGCTTCAAGTGGCATTAGATGTATCAGACACAGCTGCTAGAACAACAGCCATAGCCATAGTGATGTGCCATTCCTCATGGCTACACAGCGCAGGAATACCAAAGGAGCTGCAACCAAAGATTGAGGACTTACCTTTTGATAAAACCCACCTGTTTGCCAACAAAATCAACGATGTCTTTCATTCTATGAAAGACTCAAGGACCACCCTTTGTACTCTGGGGGTTTATACCCCTACAACAAGGAGAAAACAATATAACTACTAGCCATTTGCAAAGAAATACTCATCTCAATCACATTACCACTATTACGACAACCAAAAACCTAAACAAAAATCACAGTGCAGGAGACAACCTCAAACCTCGTCTGCACTCCAGCCATTCCAACCAAAACAACAATTTTGAAGGTGTGGTTGGGGGTTCGAGAATACTTCAAACTCCCACAGTGCATGGCCCACAACACGACAGCTTTGAATTTTGCTTAAGACCGTTTTACAACACCTGGCAGTCCATAACAATGGACCGATGGGTCCTTCAGACCATACAGGAAGGATGTATAATCCCAATTCTCTCAAAACCCCCCTATTACCACCTCCCCCATCCCTCTTCAAGGAGCCAGCTCATATAAAGGTTCTCCACAATGAAGTAAATCACCTGCTTCGAATAGGCACAATAGAACACGTTCCTCCTCAGCACGAGGGCCGGGGGTTTTACTCCAGGTATTTTGTAGTCCAGAAAAAAACTGGAGGCTGGAGACCCACCATTGAACAAGTTCATCAAAAGGCAAAAATTCAAAATGACCACTCTAAATTCAATAATTCCGTCATTGCAAAAAGGAGATTGGCTCTTGACCCTCAAACTTCAGGACACATTTTCACATCACGATTCACCCAGCCCATCAACGATTCCTAAGGTTCCAGTTTTCTGGCCAACACTTCCAATACATGGTCCTCCCATTTGGTCTTTCTACAGCTCCAAGGGTTTTCTCAAAGGTGCTAGCAGTCGTTGCAGCACATCTAAGAAGACAAGGAGCCTTCCTTTACCCATATCTCGACGATTGCCTTCTCAGAGTACCTACCGAGCTCATGATCAAAACTACCATGACAACCTTCCAGAACCTAGGCCTAAGACTAAATGTGGAAAGTCAATCATAATGCCTACTCAAAGACTCCAGTTCATAGGAGCAGACTTCAACTCCGTCCTAGCAAGGGCTGTTCTCTAAATACAGAGATTTACAACCATCAGATGTATGGTGATTCAGTCTCTCACCTGATGGAGAAGGGAAGCCAGCCTGATGACAGGAGTGCCTTTTTCACCATGATCTGCATCTGTCATGATCACAACGGATGCCTCACTCCTGGGGTGGGCGGCACACATGAACCATCTATAGTCCCAAGGCCAATGGTCGGACACCAAAGCTCTGTTACACATCAACGTCCTAGAGCTTCAATCAGTCTGCAATGCCTGCGGACAATTTGTTCTATGCTTACAAAACAAATCAATAAGAATCATGACCGACAATGTGGCTGCCATGTTTTACATAAACAGGCAAGGAGGGGCCAGATCTCCTGCATTATGCTGGAAACCGTGAAATTATGGAACTGGTACATAAAGCACAATATAGACAAATCTGCAGCATATGTCCCTGGTCACCAGAATGTCATCACGGACAACCTCAGCAGGAACTTCGGCAACAATCACAAGTGGCAATTGAACAATACCATCCTCAAGGAGTTGTTTCATCTATGGGGTCACCCAATTATAGATCTTTTTGCAACATAGCAGAATCGAAAGTGCCACCTCTTCTGTTCCAGAGTGGGCATGAGGCAAAAATCACTAGGCGATGCCTTCCTACTCAGTTGGAGAAAAGGCCTCCTTTATGCTTTTCCACCCTTTCCCCTATTGCTCAGAGTCCTGATCAAGGCCAGAACGGACAAGGCATCCTTAATCATCATAGCCCTAGCCTGACCTCATCAGCTGTGATAGCTTTTAGTTCTCTTGGTATGCAAACCACTGACGCTGTCACACAGACTGGATCTCCTCTACCAACAGCGAGGGTAGATCTACCACCCAGACATTCGCAGCCTCCACCTCACAGCTTGGAGGATAGATGGCTGTTCTCCTCTGAACGTCAGTGCTCTCTAGACGTGCAATGAATCCTTATACAGAAGGAGACCATCCACAAGGAAAATCTATCTGCAAAAATGGTGCAGATTCTTTGCTTTGTGTGAAAGTAAACATATCATTGGATGACCCCCTAGTTCTTGAGTAATGTAAAGTATTAAATAATATTTCCTTATTTATTTTCTCCATACTAGTAAAGATTTTATAGCCTACGATCATCTCTCCTTTGTCATTTCTTTCCCAAGCTGAAAATTCACAGTTTTATTAATCTTTCCTCAGATGGAGGCTGTCCCATACTCCCAATCATTTTTAGTTCACATCTTCTATACCTTTTACAATTCCAATATGTCTTTTTTTTTTGAGATGTGGCAACCAAATCTGCACATGCTATTGAAGATGTGCACATACCATTAATTTATTTAGTGGCATTAAGGTATTTTCTGTCTTGTCTATCCACTTCCTAATGGTTTGTAACATGCCATTAATTGGGTTTTTTTTGGTGCCACTCCACACTGAGCAGACGTTTTCAGTGAACTATCCATAACAGACTCCAAGATCTCTTTCTTGTGTGGTCACAGCTAACTTAGATCCCATCATTTTATAGATATAGCTGGGATTCTGTTTTCCAATGTGCATTACTCTGCATTTATCACCATTGAATTTTATCTGCCATTTTGTTTTCCAGTCACTCAGTTTTCTAAGATCCCTCTGTAATTCTTCTCAGTCTGCTTTGAACTCAATTGTCTTGAATACTTTTGTATCATGAGATAAATCTAATAAAATGGTCATGCAACAATTTTCACTTTTTACATACAGCACACCTTCACCTTTATGGTCACACCCTTTAAATTCAAACACCTCACTCCCCTAATTTTAGTTCCTGGGGAAAATACTAATATAGTTCATCTTAACAGCAGCATTTCCTGCATGAAGAGCATTAATAAACACCAATTGCTGCTTTTTCAATGAGTGTGCTAATTCAGAGTATTTATATTCACATAACTTTCTCATGTACTTATATTTCTGACTGTGGTTTGCTTCAGGAATGTTGAGTTCTTTTATCACAGCTACCTGTTGCTTAGAAACCACGCACATGGGTTTTCCATTTGTATCCACAAAGAAGTATGAAATTCTGCATTCCTTTTGAAATTCAGGACTATCTTGATCTATCTTTCTCTTCTTCGATAAAGACAGGGTGGCCATTTGTCACAAGCTGAGTAAAGAAATGAAGGGAAAAAAGAGTAGAAAAAGATTATCTCCCTTTCTAATCTTTATTTAAAAGTTTTTCTATTTAAAAGCGAGTCTGCCAGTCCAACAGATACAATAGACCTTATTCTTTGACTTATTTGAAATTTCCTTTTCTTTGAATTGCAGATTGGGTTATCTACTGATCAGCCATTAGATAAGTGCTCTTCAGTGCCGTTTCCTCTTGCCCGGTCACTTATGGGCTTCAGCTAGACTCAGGTCTCTCCAGCGACTCTTGAACGTGACCAATTTGGTTTTACACCTGTATGCAAAGTACTTCACTTAGGAAAGAACAATCAATTTCATACCTACGAAATAGGCAATGACTGTCTAGGAAGGAGGACTTTGGGAAGGAATCTGGGGAATTTTACTGCACCACAAGTTAAATATGAGTCAACAGTGTAATGCTGTTGCAAGAAAACAAACATTCTGGAATGTATTAACAGGAGTATTGTAGGACACAAGAAGTAATTCTTCTGCTTTACTCCATGCTGATTAGGCCTCAGCTGGAGTATTGTGTCCAGTTCTGGGTGCCTCATTTTAGGAAAGATGTGGAAAAATGTGAGGAAGTCCAGAAAAGAGCAACAAGAATGATTAAAGGTGTGGAACACTTGACTTATGAGGGAAGATTGAAAGAACTGGTTAATCCAGAAAAGAGGAATCTGAGAGGGGACATAACAGTTTGCAAGTACCTAAAAGGTTGTTACAACTGCTGCTGATAGGACAAGAGGCAATGGGCCTAAATTACAGCAAGGGATGTTTAGGTTGGATGTTAGGAAAAAATACCTAACTGTCAGGGTGATTAACCACTGGAATAAGTTGCCTAGGGAGGTTGTGGAATCTCCATCACTGGAAATTTTAAAGAGCAGGTTAGAGAAACACCTGTTAAGATGGTACTTGCTCCTGCCATGAGTGCAGGGGACTGGACTCGATGACCTCTCATTGTCCCTTCCAGTTTCTATGATTCTATGCAAAGTTTTGCTAATTGCTGCATCAGAGTCTGGACTATGTGTTGTGATTTGTAGAGTACACCAGTGTGATGCATTCTCACTCCCTTGTGTGAACCCTTCTGCTGTGCACTAAATGTTCCTTAAAGCACCTTGTTGCAGTACTTCTTGAAACAGCGCTACATTAATGCACACCAGTAGGTTCTACTTAAGGGAGTTACAGTGGAACACAGTGGGGCATCCTATAAACCACAACCAGGCTGTACTGGCTCTAGGGTCATGTAGGCAAGCCTCAAGATCAACAGGACGTCTGTGGGCTGGATCTGGCCGCAAGCCATATGTTTGACATCCTTGCCACTCTACCTTTCTGTAGGGGTGTTAAAGGGCTCTTTCCTTGGTCCCTTTCTCTTCTCCTGCTGCATAACTCCTGGTAATCTCATCTTTAAACACAAATACATCTACCCTCTCTATGCTGACAGCTCACAGATCTACCTTTCTTCTCCTGTCCTGTCTCCTGCTGTCCAAGCCATAATCCCAGCCCGTCTCTGACATCTCCTTGTGGATGGCTAGCCCAGATATCCAGCACCACATGGCTAAAATGGAGCTCTTTATCTTTCCCCATCCCAACTTAAAACTCTCACCCAGGCTTTTGTTGCACTTAATGCAACTTCATTCTCTCTGGCCTTGAAAAATGCGGACTTGCCCCACTCGTTTCTGTTCAGAATTCTGCAGCAATGATTATTTTCCTAATTTGTCACTTTGACTATATCACCCCACTCTCTCTGTCCCTGACCTGGCTCCCCCTTCTCAGTCACATCAAATATAAACTGCTTGCTTTCCCTTTCAAGTTCCCCCTGGCCTATCCCCATACTTCTTATGCAGGGGGTTGGATTAGATGACGACCTGAGGTCCCTCCCAACCATAATCTCCTATGATTCTATACCTATCATCTGTCAAAAGGTTGACTCCTACCTCCCATTGACCCATGATGGTAGTCTTCATCACCTGCTTGTTACATTTTCAAGCAAGCACTTTTGTGTTCTGTCCCATGCTGCGCCACACGCTTGGATGGAACTCTCCATAATCATAGAATCATAGGGCTGGAAGGGACCTCACGAGATCATCTAGTCCAACCCCCTGCTAAAAGCAGGACCACTCCCACTAAATCACCCCAGCCAGGGTTTTGTCTAACCGGGCCTTTAATGTTTCCAAAGATGGAGATTCCACCACCTCCCTAGGTAACCCATTCCAATGCTTCACCACTCTCCTAGTGAGAAAGTTTTTCCTAATACGAAACCTTGACCTCCCCAGCTGTAATTTGAAACCATTGCTCCTTGTTCTGTCCTCTGTTACCCTCGAGAACAGCCTAGCTCCCTCCTCTTTGGAGCACCCCTTCAAGTAGTTGAAGGTTGCTATCAAATCTCCCCTCAGTCTTCTCTTCTGCAGACGAAATAAGCCTAGTTCCTTCCATCTCTCCTCATACGTCATGTGCCCCAACCCCCTAATCATTTTAGCTGCCGTCCACTGGACTCTTTCTAATTTGTCCACATCCTTTCTGTAGTGGGGAGTCCAAAACTGGACGCAGTATTCCAGATGCGGCCTCACCAGTGCCGAATAGAGGGGAATTATCACATCCCTTGATCTGCTGGCAACTCTCCTACTGATGCAGCCCAATATGCCCATTGGCTTTTTTGGCAACAAGGGCACACTGTTGGCTCATATTCATCTTCCCGTCCACCATAACCCCTAGGTCCTTTTCTACAGCGCTGCCCAGCAACCTCATTGTTTTCTTTCAAATCCCTCCTTAACATTCCCCTGTGCCTGGAAGCCTATAGAACACCTGGTACAGTAATGGCCAGTCCACAGATGTGCTGATACCAGTGCCTAGCATGCTGACCAATATTTTCATTGTTTCCTGATGCTCCCCCATCTTTCTCTGTATCCCTCTGTCATCTCCTGTCTAAACTGTAAGATCTTTGGGGCATGGACCATCCTTTTATTCTGTATTTGTAGACTGGTGAGCACCGTGGGGTCCTCATCCATCATATGGGCCCCTGCGCACTGTAGTAGTACAAATAAATAATAAATATAAATAAAAGTAATTCTTGTTTACGAGGGCAATATGCCTACATTTCTCCTAAGACTGAATGTCTTAGAACTTCATTCAGAAATGTGAATCTTTACACCACTTTGCTTCTACAATCATCCAGCTAATATTGATTATTTTTTTAAAAGCACCAAAGATTTTGGTTAGCTTTGTGAAATATCACATCACACCTTATTTCATTCTATATATAACATACCAGATTTTTTTTTAACTATGCAGTTTTTTAAGAAGTCACTAGAGGGACACCTTCACTACAAAAGAAAAAACAGTAGCTCCCACACACACACATTTAGACAGAGGACTGAGAAGATAGCAAGTCAGTTCTGGATAAAAAACAAAGGCTCAATGTAACACAGTTATTAATTTAATATGCATTGGGAAGATGAAAGACGGAGAAGCATGCTTCATGGTCAAAGGGTTGTTATTATTAAAGCCCTGACTTACATACAGCAGATGTCGTTGCGCCTGATCATGCAATCTTTACTCACCAGAGCAATCCCTTTTGATTTCGGTGGGATTGTTTCCACGTGAAGGATTGTTCACATGAGTAAAAGTTGCAGCATGGGATCTTTATCATTCATTGGAATAAAGTTTACAATAAAGGGCTGTCTGTAAAAGCAGTTAGGCAAACACAACCTGGTTGTCAAAGATGCAATCTTCTGATGGATGTTTTTACAGTAGAAGGTAAGACAGATGCAAGTAGCAAAGCAGAAATTTGCACATGTTGTCATTTATGCTTCCTGGTAGAACCTCACCTACCACCCCACCCCAGTAACCCTGCTCATGTTCTTGAGAGAGCACATTTGACAAATTATAATTTTCCCAGCCATAGAGAAAATATAATCATGGCAATCATTTCCAGTAGCTTTCATTTAAAATAATTCAATCACCCCAAAATTGGGATCTGAAGAAGACATGTCAAATGTATCCAAAACATATCCCAGAGCAAAGATTATTCTCTCCTTATTTGAAATGGAAGGCAGGAAATTTTCATGTTTGTCTGTGTGTCAAAATTTATATTAGAATGATTTTGTTAAGGTTCTCCAGAGAATTTGGACACTCTTATGCTTATTCAATTTTTTACAAATAATGTTTCCTCCATAGAGGGCTCTGTTAGGTGCCAAATAATGATTGGCTGAAGACTTGTGATAGTCTTTCTTAAAATATTTTTGGTCTTTAAGATGCAACAAATAACGAATCTTTTGCAGCATGAAAATGTACATTTTGCAGAGCCATAGAACTGTTCAGTCAGTTCCTTTGTTTAACTTTTGTTGACCTTACAATATCCACATGAAAATAAAACTACAGGGAAAGGTTTCAACTAGTAAACTATGTTTCATTGTGCTTTATAATTTTGGGGGCATTAAGTTACATTTTGCTTTGTTTTGAAAAAGTCTTTACTTTTAAAATTAATTATAAGACTCTTTGCTAAATTTAGCCTAATTGTTAACATAGATTCTTATGTTAAAGGCCATTATTACTCTGGACTGTGTCAATCTCAAATGACAATAGATGTCCCAACTAGTATTTTTGAAGTCTGATTATTTTAATCAGAGCATTCTTTAAATCACACAGAACCATTTTTCGCTATTCTTTTTTAAACCAAATTCCCCATTCAAGTCCTGCTTAAATTTAATGGCATGCTCTGGCCCATCATCTGCTTTTTTTGTCAAATGTTGAAAATTAAAATCTAGCAAGGAGATCATACATATTTCATGCTCACCCACCAGATTTCTTCCCAGCTGATGAATTGTGTTTAAATACATCTGATGTTAGAAATGTTTTGAGTATAACAAGCATCCTGGAAATACTAAGCACAGAAATAACTTTGTTTAAACACAGTGGTGTTGTTCTTCCTGTTTTATTACTCTGCTCTTGTATTTCTTGTAATAGACAGCTCCACAGCTAAGTGATTGATGGTTAGACAAAAAGAACTTTTTTCAATCAGAAATTGGTATTTAATATGCAGCAGGTATAGCCTGCTTCTACATAACAAGCTCCTATCTGATACAGGATTTTCTGCTATGTCTATGATACCGTATCTATCTCAGATTAACAATACCAAGTTCAATAGCTTACAATATGACATGTTGCATGTGAGTCTCACCTTTACCTATTAAATATATTTTCCAGGTGCACCATTGTAATCCTGTATTCACAGGTTATATTTATCCCAGCTGGTTTAGGCAGAGATGGAATTAATTAGGAAATGTCTCAAATGTCATTTCATTAAATGAAATTGTAAAAAGGTAAATTGTAGTCTTCTGTGAGCAGGCATTTCACAAAATGAATACAGATTCTTGAAACAAATTGCTTTTACTGTAAAATATTAATTTCTTTCCAGCCACTTTTAGGAACAATGTACATGGTTTCAGTTAAAAGCTAAAAGTTTCTAATTTAATGTGAATATTAATGTAGGGGTCATGAACAAGAACTTCTTTGAATCTCTCGAGGAATGACTTCAGTCTGAACAAATATTGAATTTGTATTTTATATTACTCTTGAATAGATTTTTCTTTTCTTTTAAAATCCCTCTACAGTTTATTATAGTTCTTTATTTTTGGTGGAAAAATTACAGGAGTAAGCAGAAAAACAAAGTAATAAAAGGTAGTGTTTGCTTGTTTAATACATGATCCTTCGTTTACTAATTTCTCACCAATTAGACACAGCAATATTGAAAACACAGAAACATACATTGTATTTTTCATCTCCCGTGTTCTTAAAGCCAGACATTTCTCCAGCTGAAATCAGTGTCAAAACTCCCATAAATCTCTAGAGGAGAAGGACAAGTACCATAACATATTAATAGGGGAAACTTGCATCCGGTCTCCAATGACTACGAATTCTGTATCCTTTTAATAAACTATTTGATTCCAGTGACACAGAAAGTTTCTGTATCAAATTGCTAATGTCACTTATGTAAAGTTAAACAAAAAGTAACAATTAGTGCAGAACATTGCTCAGGGGGATAACTTATTGTACTCTTTTCTCTCCCTCAGTTGAATCTGGTTAGACTGAAGCGCCTTTCGTTTTATTGTCAAAGTAATTTAGGCAGCATTTGAGAAGTGGGTGGATTGAAAGAGATCCTGTCTATGTGACTTAGGCATGTGTAGGCTTTCTGGTGAAGGTATGTATCCTTACTGCTAAATCTAGCTCAGGGGTATATAGCGAGTGCCTGGAGTATATGTGTAAACACAACAATGCAAACAAACCTTTCTTCTTCTTCACAGAAGCTACTACTACAGAGCTGCAGTGGGAAGAAAAGTCACTTATATGTGTAAATATTCACATTAACTACAAGTGCTATAATTTCTCTACCCTTTCTGGTACACTGTGCATTTATCAGAACTAGGCCATCACAAAGAGATGCGTGCATGCTTGCAGAAGTGGTGAGTATGTGCTAGTGTTAATTTTAGAATATAATGGGTCATATTAACGTTAAATTTTAAGTACATAGCAGTGAGTTGATGTGTCCTTGAATGTATTTGGAGAACTCCACTCTTTGTAAGATGCTTAGATACTTTTGATACATGAGGCTCTCTCATAGAATCTGCAGTTTGCATTTATAGCCTGCAGGCATCTATCTACCCAGCATGTCCCAGTGGCAAAGCTCTGTTTCAGTGCCTTTAACATGGGGCCATGGCTGCATTAAAATCCAATAGACTGGATCCTTCCTCCCATAAGGCTCACGGGAGGGGGCTCAAAGCTTGGAAATCTCCTCTAAGACCCTCACGGAGTTCAGTCCCAAGCATTGTTGCGCAGATGGGGAGTTTGCCCCTCTTTTCCACTGCAGAATAGGTCTCAGCCCTGACAGATGCCTTGGGAACCATTGAAAGCTGGCGCTATCTTCGTGGAGGTCCCTTGCCTCTATCCAAGCTTTAGGCTTTGGCAGGCCCCTTCCTTCCACTCCAATCCCTGACCTGAGTCCAGTGGACCTGGTGAGGGGCGGAGTGGCTGTAAGAAAAGTTCCTATAGCTCCCAACTGTAGACTCAGCAGAGCTGGCAAGAGGGAGCTGAAGCGAGTGTGGATTGTGCCCCAGCAGTGAGCTCCTCTTCAGCTCTTCCATACACAGCACTGGAGACAATTGTCTTTAGGGATAGGCCTGAACCAGACGTCAACTCCTGTGGGTTAGGGATAGGCCTGAACCAGACATCAACTTCTGTGGGTTTGGAGGCCGAGGATTTTGAAGTCCATGTCTCAGCGTTGTAGCCTGGGACCGTCCCTAACGATATTGTGTTTGTGCACGTGGTCTCTGTTGTCTGATATGACCTAGTATAATGTTCACACTTGTGGTGCTGTCTCAAGGAAATGAACTTGAGAGTTCTCTGTAATGTGTTACAGGTCCTGATGCTTAGTGAGAGAGAGAGAGAGCGAGCATGTGCAATAAAATTGCCTGCACATAAAAACACAATATGTGGTTTTAACTGAAATCCAAATAGATCATTAGTGTCTAATGTCCCTTCTCCATGTCTTTCTGGTTACTTTGAGTTAATCTTCCTTTTTCATGCTTAGGCAATGCATCTGCAGATCTGACAGGCTCTGCTCAAGGGATTGAACCTGGTACCTTTGAATCTGGGTGCATGAGCCTCTACTACAGGAGCTAAAAGTTACTTCCCTTTTAGTTAATGCTGTAGCAGTCTCATCACTCTCTAGCTGGGCTAACTGCCACTAGAGGGGGACAGAGCACCACACCAAGCAGGCCTGGGTTTTACACACACACCGTGTTGTAGTCAGTCCCAAGGATATTAGTAAGACAAATTACCACCTCACCATCCTTTAGGGTGACCAGATGTTCCAATTTTATAGGGACAGTCCAGATATTTCGGGCTTTGACCTGCAGAGGTGTCTCTTACCTCCCACCCTCTTTCCTGATTGTTCATATTTCCTGTCTGGTCATCCTGTTATCCTTACCTAATGCCACATTTGTCCCTCCATGTATATGCTCCTGCTGAAGAAAATCTTATCTGGTAAGAGGGACCAGGAAACACTATATACGAGTGTGCGCTTGGAATATTCTTTTCTTTCTGAGCTGCTATAAATTGCTTCTTGAAGATGGGAATGCCTTTTATGGCCGTCTCCATTTCCACTTCCTCTTCTTCCTTGTTTGGGCTGAAGGTGTTTGAGAAGCGCAGGTCATGTGTGAGAGCATGGGACATATGCCGTTTTGGGATATGAATCACGGATGCTCTGTTTTGTTCATACAAGCAGTATGACTGGGGATTTTTCTGTTTAAATAGAGCTCTTTTTATCAACAGGCTTAGATCGGATATTTTCAAGAGGAATGGGATTGTTCAGACAGTAATATTACTAAATAAGGTCTGGTTGCTTTTTGTTTCATTTTATATGGTGATTAGTTTGAAATAAGTATCAATTATATTTGCACAAGAATATTTTTTTCTCACTGTTTTTAGCCTTATGAGTTGCCCTGATTAAGGGGAATTGATCTTCACTGCCACACAGAAATGGAAAAGCAAACATGAGCTGAATAACTGTATATGCTGGACTCAAACACCATAATTTGAGAGAAGGGGGACCAAGCAGATGAGTCTATCAAACGAACAAGGTGTCATATACAGATTTCTGCTTAGTGAACCTTTCTGTCCCAGTCTCTGCATTTATCATTGTCTCCCTGACAGGAGCTCTGCCCTGTTATCCAGACTTGTATGTCATTTATCAGTGTTAAGTACAACGAAAGAGTATCTCTTTAAACCCCCTTTACCCTTTCACATGCGTCTACCCTTGAATAATGATATCTGTCTCTGCAGCCACAAATACTCCATTTCATCTTTTTTTAATATTCTGTTAGTTGTTCAATAAATGATTAAAATGGCATTGGTGGACTTTAAAATGAGAATTATTATATTATTGCTCAAGTCATGTGTAAGAGAAAAGATAAGAACACCTCAGTGCTTTGGCCCCTTTATATATGCTTGTCAGACAAACAGAATTTTTAAAAAAATGTCTGAGTCAAAAAAACAAAACAGAACAACACAACTTCCAAATAAAATAAAAGCGAAACAGTCAGCTATCAATATCAGCAACTACATCCAAAGCACAGTGATGTTAATAATGTAATGAATGTACAGGTCTTCATTAAAGTAATCTGTAAGTGTGCGAAATAGACCAAATGCACATTAGTGGGATTTTACAACAGCTGGAGCAGTGGTCTTAACCTGGGGTGCGCACACCTCCTCAGGGTGCAAGATGCCCTTTCTGGGGGTGCGAGACATGCCAGATTTTTATAGAAGGTAAATCATCAAAAACACACAATTTTTGATAAGGGGTGCGAGAAGAACATATTTGAGAACCAAAGAGGTGCAGGCTGCAAGAAAGGCTAAGAACCACTGAGCTAGAGTTTGTCTCCTAAAATTTATTGCCTTGATCTGCATCAATGGAAAATATTCTTATCTCCTAATCTGTTAGATCAGTGTTAGATGTACTAAACTTTACAGAGAAGGAATTATTTGGATAAAGAATAAATTGTCTCGCATACTCCTAGAAAAAATGATTTATCAATATAGTCACTTATTTCAGAACTTGCTTCTACACACAGTACATCACCTTCCAACTCTCACTGAAAATAGTGGGAGTCTTTTCATTGACTTTAATGGGGGAGTTGGGTCAGACCACAGCATTGTATAAGTTCTAAAGTCCCATTTTAAGCTAAGATCTATAAGCAGTAAATGACAGAGAAATATGCTGATGTTTTTGAGTATCTCAGTATTTTTAGAGAGTGGAAATTTGTGGCTCTATATTGATCAATGTAACAAAAAAAATATTGTGAATTGCTCAAAGGTGAAAAAAATATGGACATGCATACTCATTTCAGCTGTTCATTTCATTTTATTCCTATGTTATTGACAGTCTAATAAACTGGCTCCTGTGGATGTATAATATCTTTGCTGGATAAAACCATATTTGCTCATTTGTGTGTCATTAGTTTCTCTACTGTTAACATGTAAAGTGGGTTCTCATTTAAGTCAAGTGAGGTGCTTTGTAGCAGGAGATTTTGAGGTCTATCTAGACGTGGAGAAATAATTCACAATGCATAATTTGTCTGAATTTAGGTTTTGGGTTTTTTTGCTTACAGGAAATCTATGATCAAGTGGTAATTTCCTTGAATTATTTTATTAGTCAGTGTTCCATTTCTTGTGTGATATTTAAAAAAAAATATCTGGATGGATTGCAAAAACAGTTCTCTGTGTTGATGAGGTTGTGAGTGGCCCCAGAAATCTTTTGGTGGTATTTCCATTCCTGTGTCAGTGCTTCTGGAGGAAATATTAGAAGAGCAAATTTTAAAATTAGGTTTGTTTGAGAAATACAAATGTAGCTGAAATTCACCTTCTGTGAAGTGTAATTCTGTTGCATGACTATTCATAGAAGAAGAACACAAAAGGAACCTGGACATGGTTGAGGCAAACATATACCAAATTTCAAGCCAGTAGTTGCGGATGTACTTTTTTAGAGCATTGGTCGTGATCTGGCTCCACCGTTTCTATTCTGAACATCCATGGTTTGCAGCATAGAGAATTCCTTACGTAATCGCAGGTTTGAGACAATAGTTTCCAGGCAGGGCTATAGAAGGCGATGGAATCGATGCTCTGAGTTCTGTGGTTTGATTGGTTTGCAGTGGTCACCTCAAATAGGCAACTCTCTATCAGAACTAGATCTGAAAATGGGACTACAATGGAACATCACTGCTCTGGAAAGAGAGATGGTCAAAGGGAAACAATCACTATTATATACATTTTAAAAAGTGCTCATCAAATCGTGACTTAGAACGGGAAAAGAGTGTGTTACATGGGTTCTGTGGGTGAGAGGTAACTGACAAAGAAATCAATATTTCAAATCAACACACTACTATTTGCAGGGGGGTTAAACTTGGGAGTAAGGGTGTGGTTTTTTGCGTTAGTGAGTGGGAAGGGAAAAATAAAGAAGAAGTCCATAGCTACGTTTCTCTTCTTTTTTCTTTTTCTTTACTGTAAGATGTGCCCACTCAACTGCAGCTGTGAGTGGGAGCCTTTTGAAGCGTCACTAAGGCAGGAGTGGGCATGTGAATTTAATTAAACTTCACGAGGTTGATGAGGCTGGAATGCTATGTTTTGTTATTCGTGAACTTCCATGATGCATTTTGATTTCGCCTACAAAGAAATTATATACACTTTCACACTCTCTCTCTCTCACACACACACACACACACACACACACACACACACACACACACACAC
>ML685862.1:3188110-3209950 GCA_007922175.1 Pelusios castaneus
CACACACACACACACACACACACACACACACACACACACACACACACACACACACACACACAGTCTACGGGGAAAGAACATTGGAGGTTATGAACCAAACCAATTAAAACTAAAATGAGGAAATTCAAACATTTGGAAAGCTAATGGTACTTTTATCTTCAAAGCACATCCTGCTTTGAATCTCACCACATTTTTGAGACAGCTACAGATTATGAACCCTCTATTACAGATGGGGAAAACTGAGGTACAAGTAATTAAGGTCCCAACTCAGCAAAGAACTTAAGTAATTGCTTAGCTTTAAGCATGTGAGTAGTTTCATGTAAGTTAAGTGCTTTACTGAACTGGGACCTTAATCACTTGTGCCTCAGTTTTCCCAATCTGTAAAATGGAAATGATGAGACTCTTCATATGTTTAAAGGTGGGCACATACTTAAATATCTTGCTGAAGTGGGATCAAAATCTTTTGTCTAAGGCAGAGAGGGAGACAGGGTCAGCGAAGCAGTTAGAACGCAGAAATCCCCTGCTCAGTCTTTTGCTTAGACCATCAGGCAAAGTGTCATTCTAACCTTGTCCTTGACTGATGGAGGTAGGAGGGGTTAGTGAGGAAAGGAGTGGCCCCAGTCAACTACAGTAGTTGGTACAAATTTGTTATCCTAATATGCAGGAATGCTCTGAGAAATGCATTGCTAACTGTGTTAGAGCTTCAGTAGGAAGGAGGGGCGCAGACTCTAACTAACAGTGGCTGGGGCTCTGGCTATGCCATGTAGGCAGCAGACCACACCTACTACAGAGCAGCTGCTTCTCCCTACTAGAACTCAGCTGAGTGCAAAGTGGAGGTACTTTCTTAATTCATGTGCAGAGGAAACTGAGAGAAGGGCCCTTCTCTAGCACACTTGCATAGCAGAGAGCAGAATTTGGTTGTGTGTGTGTTGTACTCTCTTTTCCACCTTCTCAAAATTAAAGGAAGTGACAGTGATTGTTTAGCTGGGAGCCAGAGTTTGCCATCCTGACTCTCTCATTGAGTCGTGTCTTATCTTCAGATCAGAAATTATTGATTAGTTGTTTCCTTACTAATAAGGGGGCTGATGTTGTAGTCACTCTGTGAGATCCCAATGGAAGCCCCACTTGTTATAGGACTGGCCAGAAAGAAAGTATTCAAAATGCATTCCAAGCAGTTTTCAGATCTACTCTCATTGTTTTTAATGATTTGTGTTGGCGTCTCTAACGGCATGATGACACTGCTGCTGGGAGCGTGTATCCCAGTGTGGGTGGGCAGACGCACAAGAGTGCTAATAATAGAAGTGGAACTAGGGGTAGTACAGGCAGTGGCTCAGGCTAGCTTCCTAATGCTGTTCTTTTGTGATGCAAGAGCGGTGTGCGGGGACTCAAGGAGAACACCTGAGACCACTGATTTTGGAGTACACTGTTTTATGTAACTTTTACTGACTAAATAATTTAAAACAAATCACTGTCTTTTAATTGCCTAAAACAACACAGCAAACATACCAAATCCTACAAACTAAAGCAAGATTATAACTATTCCTCCTCCTATTCCCACAGATAGCCCCGTTGTTAACTCTTGGCTACAGTTAGTGTCATTTGCAGACATATTTACCCAACAACAAGCAGAAGCAGCTGCAATAGCATTCTGGTTACAGGTTTCTTATTCATTTTGATACTTCATCCGCGGGTTAGCATCAGTCAGCAGTGCAGACTGGTTCCGGTTCTCGTGCACGGTTACCAACCCAAACAATTCTAGGGTGGCCTTCTTTCGGTCCAAAGATTCTAGGACCGGGAACTGCCTCCAGGTGATCAGTCCGACGGCTTATCAGGGCGCTACTCCTGTCGACTCCGCCTTTGCTGTTCTCGGGACGCTGCTTTTATAGGCACACCCCTATGCTTGCAAAATCATTCCTTAGTTTTGTTTTTACTTTTGGGTGGTTTTTTTGCCAGTCTGAACCAGCTTCAGGGACTCTCTGCTGCTGCTGATTTTGCAAGGTTACCCGGATCTTCGTCTTTGCATAGCCAATTACTAAGTCTGCTTACATTGCTGGGCAAAACAGTCTCAGGGCCAGATCTAGTCAAGGGCATTTACGTCTCTTTTTCCACACCTAAGTGTGTCCTGGGCGTGCCCAGATGGGTTTGTATCCAGGCAGCTAGCCCATGCATCACCAACTGCACTGCTATTTTCAGTGCTCTAGCTTGAGAAAAGCTAGCATGTCTGTCTCCACGCTAGGAAGCACATGCCCAGCTGCAATGTAGGTGCTCCCCTCAAGCACAGCTGCCGTCGTACTCAGAAAAGGCCAGTTTCATTATCTACTGTAGTTTTCTATTGACACTTTACGCTCGCTCGCTCGCTCTCTCTCTCTCTCACACTTTAAAACATACTGAAACATGTTTGCCACCAGCCTGCAAAGCCACCTCTTTCTCTCACAGATTCCACATGCTCCCCGCGTTCTACGCCATGTCATTTCCAGATTCTTGTCCTCAAAGGGGCAGGTTTGGTGGTGTATCAATTATTTCTTATTTAATGCTCATTATAATTTAATTAAAACAAAGGCCAGTTGCTAATGTTTTGGAGATTTTGCTTCGCCGGCTAAGGTACATTAGTAAGGAATCTGGAACTGCCCAGTAGTTGTTCCGCTCGGACCTAGATCATAGAAGTCAGCTGATGGTGATGAACAACTGATGAATGGCTATTTGAAATGCAGCATTCCCAAGGATCTCTTCAGTTCCCCGTGTGATTGAAGGTATGATGGTACACTTCTTGGTGTGTTCATTTCTCAACCCAAGGCAGAGTAAACCCAGAATGCTGAGGACATTCAGCTTTATAATTTCTTGACCCATAAGCCTGCATATTGGGTCACTGTTCTGGAGCTGTGGATGCATTTGTGCTACCTTGTTCTCAACTTTGGAGAAGTAGAAGCCTTGCTGTTGAGTAGAGGTCCCTGGCGTGAGATCGCTTTCTTTGTGGCCTTGCTTGTTGAGATGATTCCTTGGGATGTTGCGAGTGAGGCTAAGATTCATGGTGCTATTTTCAAGCAGATCTTCTCCAGGGGTAATTGAGTGCGGTGCAACAGTATTGTGTCAGTTGTGTGGTTTTCCTCGTGCTGCGCCCTTTTTGATCCCAATGTGACCCCACAGCAGTGGTACATGCCCTTGTGACCCCACATGGCTCAGTTAACTGAATTCATTCTTTGCCACGCTTTCAGCAGGGCAGCCAATCTCTTGCAGCGTGCCTGGAATGCAACAGCATACCTGTTCATTGATTTGAGTCCCTTTGACTTCTTTCTAGTGGCATACTGAATGTAAGCTGATCCTGTGGGTTCTAGATGGTATGGGCTCTGGCCAGATCAGAGATCTGCTCTCTGATTGTGTGTCTACGTTAGCCTTTTCCCCTCACATTTTCTCACTGGTGGTAGCAATGTAGAGAGTGCTAGCATAGACACGGCCTCAATGGCCACCAGTGTTTTTACTACCATATAATTTGTCAGCTCTTATCAAATCTTGATGGTAAAAATGCCAGCAGATGTTAGCATTTTGTCCACATTAGCACTCCCGGTGCCACCACTCTAGGGCGAATGGTTTTTAAAACTAAATTTTCATGAACAGTTCTTGATTTTTTTAAAAGTGTCTTGACCCTTCACTGAACAAAAAAAGCGCCGGGAGAGCTATACAAAAATATTTTGTGTTTTGGTGTCCTCCTCCCTCACTTTCTCTCCCTCTTCTTCCACTTTTCCAGTGGGAGAGACAAGAGAGGCGGGATCCAGTATTTTGCTGGTTTTTGTTTGGATGAAAAAACCTGCAGCAAATTTTGAATGAAATGGAAAATGCTTGCCATTTTTCTACTCCCTGCCCCCGAATGGAGCACTGCTCTCCGCGCCTTCTCTTGTATCTCCACCCTTTGAGAACTTCTGAATATGTGTGGCAGGAATCCCTTCAGAACCAAGGGTAATAGTCAGTATTATTTCCCACAGGTATCTCCCTGCAAGTACCCAGGGTTCAGATGATGCTGTGCAGATTTACCACCATCAGTTCCAGTCTATTGTCCCAACCAACACACAAAGCTTCCAAGACCTCAGCCACATGGCTTTCCCCATTGAGAGGTTCTCTCTGATGTGCGGAGGGTAACAATGCAAAGGCCCTTTTCAACGTGAGCAGATTTTGGACTGTTTTATCAGACACTTTGTTCCTTTCATCATCTCGGTGCCTAAACACTGAGGATGCTGTGGTTCTTAACCTGCAGGGCAGCCCAGCATGGTGAATTATTCAGCAAATATTTTTTTTCAAATTGGCTCTGCATATCAAATATGTGCTTAGCTGATAAAAGTCTAACAACTCCTTCAGAGTCTGTAACTGTCCATCACCTAAAGCGTTTCCCAAATTTGTTCATGGACCACAATATGGCCCTAATGATCTCCCATTAAAAATTCACTTTTACAAGAAATGACTAAATATGTTTTTCCCAAGAAGTTAGTTTGCTAAGGAAATGCTTTGTGTTTGGATAGATCAGTGGTTCCCAACCTTTTTGGTTTGAGGGCCACAGGTATAATTTTTACAGCCCTGAAAGGCCACCAGCCTCCACCAGAAGACCCCCCCCAACCCCAAAAAGTAGTTTGCTCCCTTGCTCGTAGCTCTCCTGTCTTCCTGGCTGCTGCAGGGAAACTGCACACATCCTGCAGCTCTGCGCACTCTCTCTGTGTCCCAAAGCAGTGGCTCCTTTCTGTAGCCAGGGGGGACAGAAGATCAGCATTCCCCTCCGTCTGGCTCCAGCAAGGACCTGAGCATCTGTGGACCTAGGCAGAGAGCTTTGCTATGCTCCCTGCTACAGACAGGGGGATGGGAGCACTAATCTCCTATCCTTTGGCTGCAGCAAGGAACCTTCATCTGTCTTTTAGCCCTGTGGAAATGCACTCCACCTGGTCCTTAGGCAGTGACTCCATTCTGCAGCCAGCAGGAGGGGAGCTGAGGGCCCCTTTGAAAGCCCCCAAGGTCCACTTTTGGCCCCTGAAACACAGGTTGGGAACCAATGGGATAGATAGCCTGTATACCAGCTTGCCACACAGATTAGAGGTTGTATTGAATCTTTCAGCGCTAATACCATATTTGGTAAACATTATCGTGGTTCAGAATTGTTGTACTATACTGTATACACATCTACCCCACAGGCCATATGGTCTTTCAGATAAATAAAATGTGTCTTCAGTTTAAGTGATGCCTCCTGAAATCTGTATACCTCTGTCTGACTGTAATGGGTACAAAGAAGCCATCATTACTCAAGAATGCATAATTTACACACACAGGTTTGTATTGACATGATAGCAGGTAGATTTCGATGCTGCTGAGGTTTCAAAGACCTTATACGTTTCTAGAAAACCTTTTTGGCATATCATGGAAAGGTAAGGAAATTCACCTATCATGGAGTGGCAATTTATAGTTACAGCTGCATTTTTGTCCACCTGTTATTGCCATTCCATTTTTTAAATCCCTTTGAATTGTTCAGGTAACAGTCCACAGACCCAAAGCCCACTGAAGTGAATAGAAAAACTCTCCTGGACATCAAAGGACTTTGAATCAGCCCCATGTTTTCTTCCTGGTTGCAAGCGTAAGCCCCATTACTACTACTAATTGGTGAAATTCTTCTCCCATTTTCAGATGGCCAGAGGTCAGTGAAATTACTGTAGTTCAGCTGTAAGCAGAATCAGGGAAGGGGTAGAAGCAGAGGAAATTAAATAATTAGTTTTTATATAGAATTTTTCATTCATAAATCTCAAAGAACTTCACAAAGGAAGTCAGTATTATCTTCCCCATTTTACAGATAGGGAAACTGAGGCAGGAGAGGAGAGAAACTTCTCCAAGGTCACCCAGAAGACCGATGGCAGATCTTTGAATTAAACCTAGGACTCCTGAGTCCCAGTCCAGTGACCTAGAGCGTAGGCCACACTCTTAATAGGCAGGGAGACTCCATAGCCCACTCTACAGAAGTACATGATGAAGGGATTGGAAATATGGTCAGTAGATTTGCAAATTTCATGAGGCTCTTGGCCCTGAAACCTACTCAGAAAGCCAGATCGAGGGACTATTCATAAGCCTTTTGTGGCCATCCTATCCAATGCAAAGCTTTTCACAATATGTGTGAACCTTGCCCAAGGAAATACATTGACAATGAGAGGAAAATTTAGTCTTTCTAAATAAAAGCAATGCAGCCTTCTACAGAAAAGACTCAAAAAAACATTACTTAAAAACATTGCAGTAAATTGCTGTGCTTTGGACCAAGACTGTAGAATTCTGTAGTACACTATTTCTTTTAACTATGGGAGACCCTGGAATATAACAGAGCTTGTGCAAATACTGTGGAAATGCAGTCACAAACATATTAACTGAAAACTTCCACTTAAAATGAGATCCAGTCAGGGTCATGCCCCTTTTCTTCACTATTTGTACACATTTGTGTGAATGGGATTTTAATTGGGGAATAGTTGTATACTAATAAGGTACTTGTTCAGATAGAAGAGCATTTATCTGTCATTCATAGGTTCCTGTTTACAGAATTTTGGTCTTCCAATCACAGAGCGTAAACAAAGCCACATGCCCAGCGAACCAATGTGGGTAATGAGTATTGAATAGTTAAAGAACAATTCCCAGGAACTGTTCCTCCTAAACTATCAAACAACTGCAATTGACAACAAAATCATTCATAGTGAACAGAAAAATGCGAGGGAAATCATTCAATTGTAATTGACAAAGAAATTGTTCATAATGTAGAGAAAAATGGACTGAGTCCACTGAATACGTTATTCCAGGGGTTCTCAGCCTATAGGTGGCAGGAGGTTGTGAGCGACCAATCTGCAGTCTATATTACTAAATAGAAGAGCTGATCTGTATCCTGGATTAAAGAGGTGGTGGGTCTTAGTGTGAGAAAGGAGATTGCACTATGGAAACGTCTGAGAGCTCCATTGAATTATTCCTCACTATTAGTTTATGTAGCTGTAGCATAGGCCATCACTGGGTATCTCAGAACCCTCCTATGACTAGGCACCAGTGGGCACATTAAGAATCTGGTTCCACCACGTGAGGAATGAGCTCTGCCATCCCTGCGTGCTCCATGCTTTTTGTCAGCTTAATATTTCGTAAAAGTAGTTTCTCCTTGACTGTCCAAATTAATTCCATAAAGCATGCTGCTGAAATGTAAACATTGCACAACTTTGATTCCCTACAAATATAGAACACATGCTGCTAATGAAAAGAGCAGACACGATTGCGTGCTTTTGGAAATCAAATGCTAATTGAGTCTGGATTGGCGGCTACAATAAGATTTCTGACCATCCAGTGTGGCCGGGGAGAATACCCAACCATCGACTGTACTCATACATTTGAAACGCATTCTCTTTCCATACATTTTCACCTCGTGGGACAAGGAGAGCACCAGCTCCTACTTGTGCTGTGGCCCCAGGGCTTGGCAAATGCTGTTGGTTAGCTTTGCAAGGAAGATGTCCCTATCATTGCCTGCAGCTCTTCTCCCAGAATCAGTGTCAAATTATTCAGCTGAGCTTTTAAAAAGTCTCTGCCATGTTATAAATGTGCTATTGATGCTTTATGGGCTATGTTGCACAGTGCGTTTTTGATGAAAATGTGCTCTCTGCTTATGAGTATTTAGTCTGTATATCAAACCTGGAATCAGAAAACAGCACAGTCATGAACCCGAAGCTTCCATAGCTTCAAAATGAAATCAACGGGTGTGCAGGTACTTTATCTTCCCAACAATTTTATCACAGGCGTCAGTCCCTAGAGTGTGTGTCTGTGCGTGAGCGGGGATGGGGGCCTGGTTTTTAATAGCAAGCAATAAGCTGGCTTTCAGATTTGCTGAAAAATGGAGCTATCAGTATAGAAATTCCTGCCCTAAAATGGGAAATTTGGCTTCTAGAGTTTTTCTTTTGATCCCGCCCACTCCTGCCCGTGACATTTTGAGTGTCTTGATTATATTTAGTTAACTACAAATAAGGGAAAAAGAAGCTGAATCTCAGTAATAATAATAATTTCAAAATCTTGCTGCTTTTAAAGGAAAAATTAAAAATGAGAGAAGGCAGTAGAAAGCTTATCATTGTAAGAATGCATCTTGACTAGTTAGTGCCCGGTATAATGGTCAATGAGCTCCATTTTCTCCAGCACATGGTAGCTCAGAAAGGACTCGTGAGCCTGGCAGAAGAGTAAGTACTAGTTGGAAAAAATAAGTTCTGCTGTCAAACCTTAGGCTATTGAGAGAACTACATTCAAATCAAGCCTTCTTAAAGACCTGGAATTGGGTACATTTCCTTCCTCCCCATTTTTATGTACACTATTGCTCTTTCCAGTTCTGAAAATCACAAACCATCACAAGGAAGGCTGTGCCGAAGGTATTTCCATCCTGAAATGGTAGTGATTCAGGGCAGGATTAACGTAGGGACTGTAGGGGGTGAAGTCCTGGGCCCTGGCTGAAAGGGGGATCCTGGGCTCCAGGCCCTAAGACTCCTGCATTATCTGGCCCCTGCCACCCCGCTCAGCTCTCCTGTCCAGTGGCAGTGAGGTCGGGGGGGGGCAGCCTCTAGCTCCTGCCCTCCCACCCCCCAAGTGGCGGCCCACCTACGGGCTGCTGTGGTGGAGGGGGATAGGGCCCCAGGCCAGGGGAATTTATGGTGCTAGAAAGCCCGGGGCCCTGGGGCTCCTTAATCCAGCCCTGTAGTGATTGTAGAGATCTTATGGAGAAATGATTCTCAGAAGACTTCCAGCACAAAGTTACAATGGTAAAAAGGCTTTGAATAAACATCTAACCCTCTTCAGGACAGATATCCAAATCAAGCCCAAACTCTGAACCTTTTGAGACTCTCCCATTCGTATTATTTGTTTTTATTTATTAAGCACTCAGAACGAATTTTGCCCTCAACAAGATACAAAATAATATGTCCCTGCTCTGAAGAGCGTATGGCCTAAACAATATAGAGGGGATGGGAAGTCCAATGTAGGAAGTAAATAGGACATTTGTAGGGAAAGGTTGATTTTTTTCAATTTGATCATTTAAAAAAAAAAAATACAAATTCTCATGCTTCAGAGTATAAACCAACCTCCAGCTGATAGTGGTCAGAAAATTAGCACCTACTATAGTGTCTTTTGCATCTTCCTCTAAAGCAGTACTGACCACTGCCAGAAATGACTTGCAAGTGTGGTGTAGTGTGTCAATTTGTATGTACCGATAATTATATTACTGACTAATTTGGATATTGTGGAAGAAGTGGATCTTCAGCATGTATTGGCTAGACTGGCTAAAATTCTGAACAAACAAGGACTCCTGTGGCACTTTTTAAGGCATCTCTTTTGCGTGCTTTTCATTTTCATTTATAAGCGTTGCCATTTCCAAATGCTTTCTGCTCATGCCGCTGAAAGAGAAACAAACTTGTTACTTAGAATTTTTTTTGTCCTTGCCTTTTAACCTGATTTTTTTTTTCCAGTGGCCCACACATCCTCCTTTGATCTGTCATTGTTCGGTATGAGCTTTGTCAGGAAAAATCCTGCTGTTTTAAAAATAGAAATAGTTGAGGTGACTTCTGCACTGTTTGCTTTAATCAACACCATTACACCTGATGACTGTGAGTCTTGATTACACATCTTCAAAAGAGACCCCTGGATTTTGCTTTACATCCCTGATTTTATTTATTTTATTTTATTTTCACTCTCTTTCCTGATTTCGGGGTCACCGAGTTGAGGCTCGTTCTTGCTTGAAATGGATTTACTTGTTTCTTAATGGCAGGTTATTTTTCTTACCAGGGCTGGGTAAATTTGCTCCCTTTTCAGAAGAACCCTGAAAAAATCCCACTCATCACATTTTCCTCGAGTCCTTTTTCTTCCACTCCTCCCAACCCCTGTGGAGAAGAAGATTGGAGCAAGAGTCATTCCTCCCGACCTTTCCCCAGCCCCCATGGAGATAAAGGGCAAGGGGTCATTTTCTCAGATTCCCTTTGGCAGAAAGAACCAATGGCCACCCCTCCCCCAGTCCATCCTGTGTGCTTCTGAGACGAATCTAAACCCCTTTGACGGGAGGAGACACAATGGGAGACCCTTCACTTTACCCACCACCCTTGCACACAGAGGAGCTGTGTGCTTGAAGTCCAAACCCATTCAAACTTAGCCTTGGACTCAGGGTTCAATGCTTCTGTGAATTTCAGCAGATGTGGGCAGTGAGTGCTCACCCAGCAGAGAAGCTGGCATAGCCCTTGCCCCACAGCTGGCTTCCCTCGTTTGCCCCCAAATGTGCCCTCTGCCTCAAGCAAGCCCTCAGAGGCCGCCCCCTCCCTTCTTTAAAGGGCTGGCCTGGGGCTTGGTAGGGAATAATGAGGAGTAGCCAGAGCTGCGGGTCAGACAGACTCGAACCTCTCAGTGAACCAGGCCTGCTTTGCCTCCAGGCTTTGTGAACCAAACCGCAGGGTTCATTTACCGAGCCCCTGCGCAAGCCAAACTCTACAGGGCACATGTTTTCCTTGCCCACTGCGCAGTCACTCTTACCGGCGCATTACTCGGGGCCACATGCTGTTTCCCAGGAGGGAAAGAGTAACTAAGGGATATTATTGAGCAGCTGCCCTCCTTAAAGGAAAAGACTCCCTTTTCCCTCTTTCCTGGGTGAAGGAGAAAAATGGAGACTTAGTAATTAATTCCCTTGATTGGGCTTTGGAGGAAAGAAATGGCAGATTCCTCCCGTTGGGTGGGGTGCGGGAGTTACTGTGTGTTAATGCCATGGTGTCTGCTGTGCATGGACAGACCTCTGCCTTCCCTTTGCCCCTCTCACAATTCCTTCCCCCTTCCTAACAGAGGGATTGTTCAAGGCTATCCTCTTTTCTCTCCCTCTGTCTATGGAGAGGAACTAATCACAGCTCATTATCTGGCCTCCATTTTGGAAGGAGACAATAATAACGAAAGGGGAGGTCCTAGTTTTATCTGTGAAGGCTTTTGACAGTGCGAGACAAGCTGCCAGAGCACTGGCTGAGCAAAGCTTTTATAATAAAAAGAAAAGTGACATACAGGTAAAGAGCCACATAGTGTTTTCAGATACACTGGTGCAGGTGCCTGCTGCTGCTACATGTCAAATGCAAATGCTAAACAAGAAATACTAACCTGCTTTCCTAATTGCCCTTTGGGATTCTGACTGGTGTGGATTATTCTTTTAGGGCCTGATCTGAAGCTCAGTGAAGTCAGTGACTGAATGTGCTTTGGGCCAGGCCTTTCTTATGCTGCAGTCTTGATTTCTCCCCAGAACGATGCTGAGGATTTAGAATTAGATTCCTCAGCAAGAGATATGATTGCTCAGATGACTTTCTGAGTTTTAAATCTTTGGGCCAAATTCTACTCAGCGTTACAAGTGTGCAGCAGCAATTACAGGATGGGCCCTGCCAGGGCAGCTTCCAGTCATGTCACCAGAAGCTGCCTCTCTCCCACCCCCGGGGGAGAGCCACTGCTCTGGCTAGCAGTGGAGGCTGCGCATGGGGTAGAGGTGCCAGCACCTCACACAGCTACGGGCCCGGTGGCCACGAGTGAAGCAGAGGTGCCAGCGCTGACACCTTTGTCCTGCTCGTGGCTGTCACGGTGGCTAAGGTGGGTGGGCCTTAGGGCCAAGTGGGTGGGCCCTGGCCCACCAGGTCCATCTGTGGCTTCACTCCAGGTGTGCAGTTCCCACTGAAGTCAAGGATCTGGTCTTTTCTACCTCCAAAGATACTAGGAGCCAAGGGGAACAGGAGTTGTGTGCATATTTTTCTTGAAACCAGAATTTGGGCCTAAGGTTAAAGTGGAGAAAACACTCCTAAATTACCAAGATGTATTAAAAACACAGCCATAGGTATAACTAAGCTGCTCATAAAAGACTCGTGGGCTTGTTCTTCCACAGAGGCTTATAGAGCTCATTGAAAAGGAAAACAAATTAGGCAACATAAATTAAAATGAAACGTGCCTGGAACCTGCATCTATAATGTTCACCAGCTTTTCACTGATTTCTTTGACACACTCCAGGTTTGTTTATACTGGAACCAATTTACAGTAAAGTCATTAAAGAAAAAAAAGAGCACTTTCCCTTTAAGCAGATGTTCATCCGCTAGAACTATGATTGCAATTTGCACATTTCAGTGCACTGTAACAATTCAGGACTTTCATGTTAAATCACTGCTGCCTTCCCTCCGCAGAAGGGAAGTATGAAATGACTTATCCTTATTTCATATCTTTCCTACCTCAGAAGGGATGGTGTGAGGTTTGGTTAGTTAATTATTGCAAAATGCTTTGAGAGACTTGAACAGAAAACTCTAGAAGTGCAAAATATTATTGATATTATTCAGTGGAGTTTCACTATAGCTGAGTTCATCATGGAAAACTTTTAAAAATTGCTTTATGCTCATTTATGAGCAATCCTTAACGTGTGCCAGGGTTTGCCAAGCTTGCAGTTCACAACCCCAGCATCTCTTTCATTACAAATTAAGCAATGCTTACAAGAGAGAATTTAGTCTTTACAAAGAAAAAAAATATATGATTCTAAAAGTTAGTTTGAAGTGGTGCATAGCTTTTTCATAGTTTTCTGCACAGAGTTCAGTTTTCCCCTCTAGACCCACTCACATTCAGGGAATTGTATCATTGACTTCAAAGGGGACAGGTCAGTCCGTCTGTGTTCTGCACTTTTGTCTTGAAGTGAACATAGAAGAATTATTTAGTTAAGATATTGCCATTCACCTACTTGTTAAGACTTATACAATGAATTTAGCCATTGTAGGTTTCCCTCCCCAAATGGAAAGCACAAATCGATTTAAAACACTGAAATCTTTGGACTTCTACCAGAAATTCTTTATTAGTATAAGAGGATGAGAAAATCATTAGTTTATGATTCTAACAGCTGATTAGAGAGCACTGTGATTTACAATAGGGGCATGCCTCTACCTCTGCGTGGAATCTGTCAAAGTTAAGGATGAAGGTATAGGACTGCTTAAGTCTTGGCAATTTCTTATTTTTAACTATGTAGAGACCACAGGGTTCATTAGATGATTTTGATGAACACTTATAGGCCTGATGTTCAAAGCCTCTTCTCATTTTGTGTCTAATGGCAACAAAAATATGAAATTGCTAAACAGAGCTACTCAACCAAGGAAATGAATGTAAATTTCAGTTTACAGACAGGAACTGTTTTCTAGATTCATTGTGAATTATTGTTAATTTTTTATAAGGTAGCATAAACATTTTGATTTCAGTTTGAAACCTACAAAAAAAACCCAAACCAAACAACAACCCCCCTCCCCCAAGCAAACCTGCTGTAAAATAATCTTGAATGGCTTCTCTTGAGATTTGAGGCAAAACAACAAATTTTAAATGAAAGAAAAACATTGTAGATAGGTTTACTGATTTGATGGGAAATTGAGATATTAAATAGGAATCTTAGCCATTTTTTGGTACCAAGTAGTAGTTGGCGATATGATGCTTTTTCATCTGTAGAAACTCGAAAAGCATCACCTGACAAAACAGGTCATTTGCAATATTTTATAAAATATATTTGGGAGGAGATTGAAATATATTTTTCAATCAGCTCCTGGCAGCCTTCACAGCTTTAGTCAATTTGTGCATCATCTGTAAAGTTCAAAATAGGGCACCGGGTCCCAAAATGTACTTTGAAGCATCCATAGCAAATCTTCTAATCTTGGCTTTCACTAGCTGCGCAACGTATGCATTAGAGTGGAATTTAGGATAAGCTTTTAGGTTGAGGGGCAAGGCATTTATTCAGATAACCTACCATATCTTGACTTCAAGTGTAATGTTCAGCTAGGGATAAATGATTGCTTTTCATTTTTCCCAAAGATAAATGATAAAAGATAAAGGTTTATGCCAGGATTTATATCACGCTGTACCTGCATGTCTGTACAGTATATATTGTTTTTTGCATCACTGTTTAACGCAGAGTAAGTACAAATATTCCAAATATAACTATTCTCTTATGCTAGCCATGATTAAAATCATATTTTTACAGATACATGTTTCATAAACCAAATCCTATCTCTTTAATTGTCAGTCTGTTTATGTCCATAGTAACCTTATTTAATTTTAACAAAACTCAGTATCATTCCTCCTTCTCAAAGAACACATGAAGGAAATCACACGCCTTTGAGTTTGTAATAATGTTATGACCTTATTTCAGTCACCAAAACTTCAAGGCAGAATTGCATGCATGAGAGCTCAGAGCTTTCTTTCTTTCTTTCTTTCTTTCTTTCTTTCTTTCTTTCTTTCTTTCTTTCTTTCTTTCTTTCTTTCTTTCTAAACCCTTTTATTTCAAAGATAGATTATACCACAATGGCTTTGTTGCTGTTTTCTATTCCATTTTGTCCCCATACATCTTCTGCAATTTCTTTTCTTTGTTCTCCCCGGTGTCATTTCAGGACAACCAGCATATCACATGATGTAAGATAAATGATTGGCGCTCAAAAAATTCATAGATATAGAATGTTAAAAATTTAATTCACAAACTGACTGTTGCAAAAGCTTTTGTTTGTGAACTGTTCTGACTTGAGTTGTAGTAGCTCGTCTGTTTCAGCTTTACAAATGCCTGGACGAAATAATGACACATTCACAATTATGAGGCTTCTGACAGTTCAGCGTCTCGTGATTTTTTTAAAAAAGAGGTTTCTATAGGCTTTGTGGCTAGTCCTAAAAACAGTGTAAAACATTTCAAGCGTATTTGTTCTCTACAGATTAGTGATTCTCGGGATAAAAGCACATTTTAAAATGAAGCTCCTTGTTTACAATAAAACAGTCAAGTATCAACAATATTATGTCTCTAATAACAATCAAAACATTGAGTATTTTAATATTAATATGCTGTGTATTTAAGGTTTTGTTGAATAGAGAAATAGATTTCAAGTTCACATGGTATTTCCGATTGCACAAATCAGCACATCAACGACATGGCTTCAGATATTTTTGTCCCAGTCGATGTATTAGTTGTTAGTAAGACTTCCAATAGCAGATTAGTAGAAAACCAGGCTCATGACACTATTACCAGTTTGGTTGACAACATTTCTGTCTTGGTCTCTCTCTGTGATTGGTTAAGTGGGATCAGAAAGCCTGACATTGGATTGGCTGGGATTCGCTGCTGTTGCTATGATTCTGTTGCTAGGATCTCTGCTGTCTCCAGGCCCTGCAGGAAACATGTAATGAATTATGGATGGTTGATTTTCTCAAAAAGGCCTGATCTGTAATGCAGATGAGCTCTCCAAGTCCCCCCTTTTCTTCTGGGTTCTTAAAAAAAAAAATAAAAAAAAATCAGAGTTTTAAATCAGAATCTGGCATTTGCGGAGTCCCCAGTCACAGCGGTGACTCCTGAATACTGATGTAAATTCTTATGCAAAGAGAGGGCCAAAGGTTACTATCTATTATTGGTTCAGGAAAAGCGTGTAGGATTTTTCATTGAACTCTGTGACCCCTTGGGAGTATTTTTATTTTTTATTTTTTGTTTGGAGACAAACACTAGAAGTGGTATTTTCTATGACTGTTAGACAGGAAATTGTCATGAGGTGGGGGTGGGGGGGCTAGGTTGGCTGGTGGACTAGCTAACAGAACCTTTTTTTCGCCTCTTGATAAGGACTCTGCTCAAATATGACCCTCTATCTGCAGACTGCAAAATTTGGGTCTCTTTAGTCAATGGCTTCGTAGGCTTTGGCTGGAGAGGGGTGCTCAGTTACTGACACATGTGAAATGTGCCTATTTCATACGGCTGAAAACCAGAGTGTAATTGCATATAGCTCCCCAGCTGCTGTTCACTACATGAACAGTGCATCTGATCCTTTAAGCTTAGGTAGTGGGGAAATAAGCAGGTTTGGATGAGTCATTTAACTTCCGTAATCTCCTGCATGCACATCTATTAGGAGGTATGATGTATACACTATGATACTTAAATGGAAATAGTTTCTATATGCATCAGTGATATCATCACAACAGATGCCTTCTGGGTATAAATAATATTTTAGTAAGATTTTTATTTAATAGTGACAATGATTTATATCAGACCTTAGTGGACAGATATGAACAGGGAAATTATTGATCTGTCTTAGAGAGAGGGGACTGATTCTTCTCTCTAAGTTATTTCTTTGTAACTCCATGGATTTCAATGGAGTTATTTCTGAGGTGCCCCCGCTTAAGGGCTCGCTCCTGCAAAGTGTGGAAGTCATGTAGTTCTCACTGGAAATCAGTTAGGGGAAGGCATGTATCACCTTGAATAATCATGACACTAGTGAGTGAAGAATCAGGTCTGTTTTCCTTTGAAGTCCAGTAATCAATTCAGCCACTCATCAAACAATTTAGTCAGCACTGATGTTAATGTAAACCAATCAGATGCACTTCTGTAGATTTTATAGAGAGGTTTCTGCTTTCACACCCTACAGTTTCAACTGCTTTATGATTCTTCCTCAGGGAGAAGTAAATGACTTAAATAGGAGCTCTGAAATGAAGATGAAATACACATTAACCTCCTATGTGATTCATATGGTGTGATCATGCCCTGTTTTCCAACGTTATTAAGCAAAATGTTCTGTTGTTTAAGAACCAATGAGCAACTAAAAAATAGTAAACCAAGAGAATTAATTAAATACAGTGAATACAACAAAGCCCAGACAATACAAACACCTGTTATTACCTGCTTTGACCATCTGGCAATTTCTAAGAGACCAATTTCTAGACTGACCATTATTGTTCTCTATTATTAAAAGGTTTTCCATTGAAGAAGAGGGTTAAGATGAAAACTGCATCCATTGTTCCACTATGGTGGTGTATTAATCAAATTCCATGACAAAAAAATAAAATTAAAAGAAGCCTGAGATGCGTCATTAAGGACACAATGATGCTTAACCCCCCAAAATGTCCAAGAGATGCAGCTGACTGAAAATATTCTATGCGCGCGTGCATGTGGGTGTATGTGCATGTATATACACAGATGTATTTACGTGTATATGATTCCCTCTTATGCACACTAAAATAGAAAACAGATTAGTAATCTGCAGTCACAAAAATGTAGGTCATGTTTTTATGAACCAAATAATTATATTTTAAAAGCATTCAGTCAGTGGCTTTTATTTTCTGTTGAATACGATACGTCTAGACACAGGAAAATGACAGTTCACACACTTTTATAAATGCAGTATGCCACATGAGATTGGGAATGCTTTAAAAATTCAGCCAGGTCCTGGTACAACAAATGACTTAAGCACATTCATAACTTGAAGCATACCGATAGTTCTACTGACATTAATGGCCCTAACAGCTCCCCATGGTTGCTATTGAGCAGCTACAGGTGCTCAGCCAGTGGCAGAACCATACTGTGGGTCCAGGATGATACAGCAGCCATAACATCTGGGCATCGTTGTAACCATCCCTGCAGAACAGTTCCTATCTCTTTCCTTTATCTGCTGGTAAGATATTAAGGCCTCATCTCAGAGAATTCTGTGGCTCTCCTAGGATGTTTTCTAGAAAATTTCTCAAAGGAAACGTCACCAAGTTTTCCTGAGATGCTATGATTCTCTCCCATGAGTTGCTGGGGGGTAGAGGGCGAGAGAGGCGAGGAGGGACGAGTGAAGAGAAGAAATGGCAGCTATCGCCCAAAGGCCCGGTGGTGGAGCTCATAATCTAACTCAGCTAGATACAATACAGGACAATAATTGAGGTGCCAGGAGGCACGGAGATAAGAGAAGAGCAGTGCAAGAAGCTTTCACAGAAGAAGTGGTTCTTAAGGAAAGATGTGAGTGAGGACAGGGAAGGTGCCTAGTGCATGGGCAGTGAGAAGTTGGGAAGTGAACTGGAAGGAAATGAAGAAGGCCTTGAGTGAGTAGTGATGAAAGGGAATATTTTGAGAGCGAATGCAGAGGAAATCTTTTCTCGTCAAATTTTGTCTTTACAAATGCAGCAACTATGCTGAATCAGATCGATGTTGGCTTCCTTTATTTATGATTTGTAAAATATGTGCCATCAGTTAGAATTGGCTGAAAGATATAAACCCATCACCACCAAAAAATGTTAGTGGTTTTAGTATCAAAGGGTTTGAAACCAACTTTTTTTTTCAATCCTTTTTGTGCTTCAAATTTTTTTATGTACATTTTTTTAAATTGAAAATCCTGTCAACCTTTTCCATGTTCTGTAAAATGGATTTTTGGTAAATGAAAGTTTTAATAACATTTTTTATTATAAACTTGCAAAAGATGATATTTTTCACAAAAAAATAAATTTCACAATTGAGAATTGTTGGCAAAACACTTTGTTTTAGACTAAAGTCTAAATTAATTTATTATTATTTTAAGTTAGAAGAATTTCAGGCAGCCCTATCATCAATAATTTGTGATTGAATTTACAACCAGTTGAAAACATCATATAGTGCAATGAAGTTAATAACAACTGACAAAGGCCAAACAGGATATCCCAGATCACAAAAAGAAACCCACTGCTTAATGCCACCTGCTCAGGAAGTGTTGAGTGAATAGATTGTCCCTACTGTGTGAACTAAAGGTCACCAAATTGCAGCTTTGTTAGACCGAGAGTGAAATGAGTTCCCAGCTTAGAGCATTCATTAGGAATACCTCGACAGCATCTCTAAAATATAAAACTCCACGGATGGGTATAACCAGGTGGATGCATGGAAATAGAAAAGGACTATGACCCAAACCACAGTGTTTTCCAACTCAGGGGCCAGCCCTCTTCGAGGGAGCAGGGTGGATGAGTAAAACTGCATGCTCCTGCTAGATTCACCTCGCAGGGAGTGGTGGGCAGAATGATGGCCAGCTCCTTAATGTCTAATGAGCTCTCCCTACTTATTCTAAATCGAAATAAAATAAAATATGCTAGAGGCTTAGAGGGTCAGGAGGCAGTTTGGCAGCTCTTACTCAATGTCCTTTCTCCCAGGACGGAGTTTAGCTGAGAGCGTACGTGTCCTGACACCCGGAGCAATGAATAGACTCCGCATCCTCCTCTAAAGGACCATTTCAGCCTTCTGGTAAGCAAAGGAAAATAAGAGGGAGGGGGGCAAAACATAAGGTCAAGAGGAAATATAAATATGAATAGAGAAGAGGAAAACAAGCTGAAAAGTGGGGAAGGTGAAAAAATGCCTACAGAAAAGGAGAGAGAGAGGAAGACTAGACAGAAAAAGTAGAGAGATGACAGCAATTGCCTGTCCACTAATATATTACAATAGTTCCAGAGGGGGACCCATGTTAGTCTAGTTCAGCAAAACAAACAAGAAGTCCTGTGCACTTTTAAAGACTAACAAATGTATTTATTGCATTTTCTCCCACGAAAGCTCATGTGATAAATAAATGTGTTAGTCTTTATGGCTATGTCTGCACTTGCAAGTTAGTTCGGATTAAGGAAGCTTAATTCGAACTAACTTAAGCCTTGGCCACACTAGGCTTTCGTTAGTTTGAATTAAGGGCTTCCTTAATTCAAACTAATAAATTCAATTGCTTAGTTCGAATTAACAGTTAATTTGATCCGTTAATTCGAACTAAGTCAAATATGGCCATATTAATTCGAACTAACTTCTTAGTTCAAACTAATCGGCAGATTGACCTTCCTGCAACTGACTAATTCGAACTAAGCAAGTGCCCTGCATAGCCACGGCTAGTTCAAACTAGCATTCTAGTGGGGCCGTGCTAGTTCAAATTAAATTAATTCAAATTAACTAAAATTAGTTTGAATTAATTAATTTGAACCAGCTTTTGTAAGTGTAGACATAGCCTATAAGTGCCACAGAACTCCTTGTTTATCTTACAATAGGGTTTCCAAGAATACAGTGACTGAAAGCCACTGTGAATTAGGGGATTGTAATGGAAAACCAGGACCCAGAATTGCACCTGGAATCAGACTGGTAGTCAATTCAGACCACTGAGCATCGGTACTACATGCTCCATACATGGCAGCAAATGAAATCCCTGAGCTTTGGTGGGAAGACAGGCTGAAATCCAGACCTGGACCTTGAGACCTGTCATTGATCCAGACTGTATTTCTCTAATGGACAGATATAAACCCCTGGATCCTTTAAGCAAGTATGCTTGCCATATTCTGCATTAACTGATTATTTTCAAGGTGATCATCAGGTCATAGTTTCCAGTAAAGTGCATTGAAATGGAGGAGGTGTAACTGTAAATGTTAGTCTGAAATGCATATGACTTCTCTGGCTTTTACTGAAGTCAGTAGCAAAGCTCCCATTGTTGAAAGAAGCAGGACTGGGAACTAAGTCTGCATGTCTAGGAGGCAGATCCTTTGCTTGTGTCAGTTGTCATAGCTCCACTGAAGACAATTTACATCAGCTAGGATCCGCCCCATAGACTTATTTTTTGCCCTTTTTTTAACACTGTTTTCAGAGCTTCCTTTTCATATATCCTGTATTGCCTCAGGCTGAGCACTGCCCATGGCCAGCAGCAGGAGAAGAAATGGGAAAATAGTGAGGCAAGAGGAATGATGACTCCTAGCTTCCTAAAGGCACGGCTTAATGGTCAGCCATTGGTCTGATCTTTGGGAGACTCGTAAGTTGTCCGTTGAAAGGCAAATTTCCAGTGTCAGGAAAATATATAGAAACAAAAATCTTCAGCCCTCACCCAGCCTGCTCTTGAGATGCTGAATAGTGCCTCTGTTTTGCTCCATCTAGTTTGTATGCAGTATGGGGCCAGAGTGCCCCACATGGTACAAAAAAGACATGCTGATATGGTTAAACATTAGAAAATGCAGTAGTGGCTACTACGGATATGAAGCCTCTCTTCATGGTATTACATTCTTTCAACCTCCTGGGTTCCAGTGGGTTTTGAGGGCACTCACATCATGCCTCTGGGGAACTCCACAGCATCTTGTGGGCTCACGTCTAATGAGCTGAGCGTTTAATTGTACCTACAGTGCCGTGCAGGACAAAGGAGTTTATGGGATCTTTCTGTGACGAGATAACATCTCCTGAAATTTGTCCTTGTCCTAGCAGTAAAGAGTCGTTAACAGAATGCTACTTCAGTGTAAATAATTACACATACACTAAGTGCAAAGCCAGTTTTTTAGGCTGACAGGGCCACTTGATTAATGAATCCCATTCATCTTGTTATGTAACTAAACAGAAATGTGTTCAAGCCAGGCTGTTGTGCTCTCTTGGGTTTTTATATTTTATTACTGCGTTGTTCTTTTTGAAAATGTGGATGTATTTTAAAATAAGTAACATACGAGGGGCCAGATTAGATACTTCTTACTCCCCTTGATCATCACTTCCTCGTCCGAATATCCCTATTGCGGCCAAGGAGACCACTGAGATGAGTAACAACTCACCTGCAGGAGCAAGGACTCACAAGCTAACCCTAAATAATTACCCTGACGTGCTCTACACTGAACACAAACTAAGGGTACAATTTCATTACTAATTGTAGATTGTGATTCATAGTTTACTTCCCTTTTATTATACCAATCTATATATGTACTTATTGTTGATCATTTACACTGTGGAATTGCCTAGCGGCCAACCAGATGGAGCCCAATTGTGCTAAGTGCTGTATGGACAGATAGTAAATGACTGCCCCTATCTCAAGACTCCGCAGTCTACAATCTGAGTTATAAAAGGTGAATGGGGCAAAGCAGGTTGGGGTGGAGAGTGAGAGAGGTTCAGTAACAAAAATAAAGGTTGCACGTGATTCTTAATCAATAGGGAGTCATGATCAGAACTCAATACCTGCCAGCCTTACAGTTTACTATGTACATCATGGAAGACAACAGAGTCCAGTGGCACTTTTAAAGACTAACAGATTTATTTATCGCATGAGCTTTCGTGGGAGAAAATCCCACTTCGTC
>ML685862.1:3210350-3222237 GCA_007922175.1 Pelusios castaneus
CGTCTGACGAAGTGGGATTTTCTCCCACGAAAGCTCATGCGATAAATAAATCTGTTAGTCTTTAAAAGTGCCACTGGACTCTGTTGTCTTTCTACAATAGACTAACACGGCTACCCCTTTGGAATTTGACATCATGGAAGATGTGAGTTTTGAAAGAGTGACAACCTGCCATCTTTTTCCTCAAGAAGAACTAAAGGGTTTAAACAACAGCTATAATACATACAGTGGGTTTAATTAAAGCATCCACACAATTCGCACCTTGTATGTTTTATCCCTTTGTTTGTTTGCTATTGGATTTCTTAAACCCTGCTTCTGCAACTTGATCTATGGCCTTGCCCTATCCCACGTAAGTTTCAGTAAGTACCTATATAGAATTGAACAGATATAAGTGTGGACAGCTCCTTTCATCCACAGTGAAGTAATTGGGCTGACTAGGTCTGCACATGTAGCCCTGACAGTAGAATAGGGGGCTTTATTCTGTAAACGTACTGGGGCAGGGACAACATCTTGCTATACATTTGGACAGAGCCCTAATATAACCTTGTGGGGACTTGCATGATATGATGATGATGTTGATAAAAATTAATTGAGATCAGTTATAACAAGAGTTCATTATTTCACCAGTGGAAAAATCATCAAAGTTTTGAAAGCCTGTGCATCCAAACAAGAAATGTTATTAAAGGTGACTTGTGAATCTTTATTGCTTGTCTCTGCACTAGTGTTTTTTGCTATTAGTAGTGTCAATATATTAAAAGGTTTTCATTGATGAGTACAAAAAAATAATGACTCATCTGGGAAGTTAGCCAGCTGATTGGTTTTAGTCTCTTTGAACTTCGACTGTCAACACAGAGCATGTTATATTCCAGAGCTTTTATAAAGTGATACAGGTCCCATTTTTTCCTTTTTTTTTTTTTTTTTGCAGTTGTTTTTTGTTCTGGCACTGAGTGGGTAGACAAGACTCTTGAGCAATCTGTAATTATACAGTGTCACAGCTGATGAAGTTACAAAGAAGTAAATGTGTAGTTGGTATTAGAGGGGATATTTTTAACAATACTCGCACTCCATTTAATGGTGTGCATCTGTGTCCCCTGTGGGCAATCTGCTTTTGATAATGTACTAGGAGGGCAGAGAGGAGAGAGAGTCATAATAAGAGCTGAATAGTCCTTAGTAGAATCATTTCTTGAAAATATATGTTTGAAATGCGAACTCCTTCCCACTGATCCTGCTCCTGTCCATGTCCCATTGTCTTAAATGGGAGCAGGACTGGGCTCTGAGTACCGATTCTCTTATAAAGGGAAATGGAAGTTTCTGTCCTATTAATTAGAGACAGAGAAGTCTTATTAAATCATCTAGTTAATGGCTCTCATCATGAACAGGTTTTGGGTAAGCACAAACACACTCCCCTTCTTCCTGGCTGGCTGAGGATCCCAAAACTTGTTCTAGTATAACATGGGTCACGGTAAGGAAAATGTTGCCAATCTGATTCACACCCCCGCATCTCCTGCTTTCATAGGATTGTTGCCTGTTGTTTTACTAATTTCCCCAGTCTAATTTTAGGCATCTCTGTGATACAGAACACACCATACTGAATAGCACTGTGTCTCTAAAGTCATAAAATCATAGTGCAACCTTTGCCAACCCCCGTACTGGCCCCTCCTCCCTGACCCTCAGATGGTGCTGGCTGAAAAAAAGTGATGGCAGCCTGAAAATTTGGCGGCAGCCACGGCTTGTGTGGGTGAGGCTCTTCCCAAGCACATCACTGAAAGGAGCCACTTGTGGAAAGAAGCTGCCCAGAGTGGCTCCTCTCAGGGGTCTCCAGACACACCTTGGAAAGAAGATGCCTGGAGGTACCTTTTGGGATCCCCCCACGCTGCAGCTGCCCCTGAAAGAAGCCACCCAGAGTGGCTTTTGGTGGCAGGAGTGGCAATTTCTGTGACAGCGCAGAGGATGCTGCATGCCGCTCCAAGTGGGCTCAGGTGCCACTGTTGCCACGCGTGCTGGGGGTTGCCTACCCCTAAACTTATTGAACTACCTTCTGTGGAGGGGTAGTTGTTGGCTCTTCTACTGTAACATTTAAGCAAGACAATGGAAATGTGTGGCTGCTCAAAACCAGCTGGAAAGTTGACCTAGCTTGTTTTCTGAAGTTGGTTGGAGAATTCCTGAGAAATGGCAGCTTATTTTTTTTTGTTTCCTTGCACACTGATTTTCCTTTTTCCTTCAGTTGTGATGGTTTTCAGAGTCTGACAGTATCCCTGCTTACATAAAACAGCAGAAGTGATCAAGGAGTAAGGGGAGTGGTTCGCTCATCTGTTCCTTGAAACAGCCTCTGCTAAGAGGCATCCTTTGTATGAATGAAGCCAGAGATAGAGTAGGAAAAATCAGGTGATAAAGTGTGTTGCTTTTTTCTCCCTCAGCTTCTGTAACTTTAGCCATAGGAATGTATTGAAGGACAGCTCCAGTATTCCTGTGCCTATTGCAGGGTTTATACCTTCCCCAAGCTGCTTTTTGAGTATGGATTATCTGTCATTTGCTTTATTTTCCTTGCTCTGGGTTGTCCGTTCCTGGTATAAATATTCCTTCTGGGTTCCAGCTAGGGAGGCTGCAGCGGATGTAATGTAATTGGGGCTGTGTTCTCAGGACCATGAAAAGCAAAGGGGAGTGAGACTTTTCCCCAACCCACCTTAGCATATTTTGCAGCGTTTCTTCCCTGCCCATATCAACACCACACCCTTTGTCTGCCTGTATTCATGATGGGGTTTTCTCTGTCCACTCCATCATGCGAATCATCCTTCACAGTTCTTCCTCTTTGTTGTTTTTCCCTTGACATTTTATGCGGTAATTTCTGGGTAATATGTTGCCCTATCATACCTTCCTCTCTCTCACATTTCTATTACATGAAAGAGCCAGTTAACAATGGAAGGCGGAAATAAGAAATCCCACAGATTCTCAGAATAATATGGAACAAAATCCTGCAGATGTATAGAGTTTTAAAAAAAACCCCACAGAATGATTCTGGCTGCTTTTACACTGTATTTTTCTGACGTCAAGAGCTGGATTGTTTCAGCAGAGCCCCATGCCATGCAGGTAATTGCTATGCATTCTTTTGTACTGCTTCCATTACCTACAGTACCGTATACTTTCTCAAATAATCATTTGCACAGGCTCACAGCAATCTATCTACCTCTAGACACAAAGATAACAGCACTTTGATATCTGGGGTCCCCTAGGAGCAGGTGAGAACTTTACATCATTTCCTGTAAATCAAATAGAGTGCATTTTTAACCTCCTCTTCCAGATCATTAGCAAAGATGCTAAATAAAACTGGGCTGTCTCTATAACAGCCGCATCCTCTTCTCAATGGCATCTCATTGGCCATCACCTTTGCATGCACACACCGACTTGATACAGTGTCATTTATCATTACCCATTGTTTACAGCCATTCAGCCGGCTGTCACTCCTTGCGACAAAGCCCATATTGAAGCCAATATGAATCTATTTTTCAGGGAAGACTTCCTGAGAGTAAGGCTCAGCTGCTTCTCTAAAGTCCAGCTTTCCCTTTGCTGCCCTTCGCGGATTACATTTGTGATTTGATAAAATAAAAAGCAATCAGGCTCTCTGGGCATGATTTCTACATTTTGTGTTCATGTTGTTTGTTGTTCGTAGTTCTGTTGTCTTCCACATCCTCACAGCTCTCATTTCTACTCAACCTTGAATCACTTTTGTAAAGCACTTTGAGATCTACTGATGAAAAATGCTACACAGGAGCTTGATACTATTAATAAGTGTTAGTACGTTATCGTTTCATGCCACTTTTTTATTAGGCTTCAAAAGGGGGAGCCGTGTTAGTCTAATCCAGAAAAACAAACAAGGAGACCGGTGGTACTTTTAAAGACTAAAAAATGTATTTGCGGCATGAGCTTCTGTGGGGAAAAAATCCTACTTCGTCAGACACTTGAAGCATCTATTACTAGGCACTGTACTTAAATGAGTAATCATTGTCAAGATGTCACTTCTTTTCTTTTATGTCTGTAGGCTATTTTCCCCTCTAGCGCTAAACATATAAACATTTCTATACTCCCTCAGACTGGTGCTCTATCGAGTGCCGTGTCCTGTCTCCAAGTAGGGCCATTACCAGCTGCGTGAGAGAAATGTGTAAAAACGCACAATAGGCAGTTATGAGATCTGACAGCATTGGCACTAACCAGTGTTGAGGTTGGATAAGGACAATACCTGTCTGAGAAATCCGGCTTCTGCATACTCCAGACAGGAGATGCATTGTACCAGGAACAAGAGCCAGTCTTATACCTATATTCAGCCAAACAGAATTCACAAAGCCATCGCCAACTTGCAGACATGCATTTTTTTTCTTTCTGGTCTATAAAAAACTTCCTGCCCCAGGAGAAGCTATTATCTTGCAGCCCTTGGACAACCTACAGGAGAGCAGCTATCCTGCTGCAGACTTGCCACACTTCGAGAAGTCTAGTAGACAGGCTCTGGGAACAGATTCTTGCTTGGGCCCGGCCCTAGGCCAAATGACGCCCCTCCCCCTCCATTTGTTAATTTTTTGATTACTGTATTTTTTACTGTATTTGTAGCCCATTTCACAACTTTGATGCACAATTTGCATGCATGATTTATCCCCATCATATGAGATGATAAATCTGCATGCTAGGATCTGTAAATCTGTATTTATTCATGTCACAATTACACATGGGTCCCAACGTCACAGTGGGGTTCTCACTTCACTTCAGTTCATGTTGACAGCTCACCAATTGATTTGCGGTGCCCTGCCCCTTTTATACCTGCAAGGGCATGGCTGACCACACTCTAGATGGCTTGAGGAAAATGTAGTTCTCGGAAGTCTGGAAGGTTCCAGGAGAATCTACAAAGGTCCACAACGTTCTAGAAGTTTAGTGAAAAATGAATCCATAGATGGAATACCTGAAACATTTTACTTCAAACATTCTATTTTCCTTTGTTGCTAACAACAAAAAACAACACCCCCCCCCCGAACCTGATTCCCCATAAACCGGCACCCCAGGCAGTCACATGCCCCTAAATCTGGCTTTGCCCTCACTTAGAGCTCAGTCCTGGATTGTGTTAGTGGCTGAGCTTTAAGGCAGTCCTTTGGGTGAAGAATATTTTTCCTGATGGCTTTCCAAAGGACATCATGTTTTACATCTCACTTGACACCAAAAATAACTCTCAAAGCCAGTCATTGCCTTCACACACAAGTTGCAAAACTTTAACTAGACTAGCTTAATAACTGGTGCAAATTCTGTGCAGCCGCAGTTACATTTATTTAACTCACACCTGGATCAGTTTAGCTCCAGGCATTTGAGACTATGGTGCTTGACTCATGTCATTAATTAACACATGATAGCTATGAGCAGGATTAGGCTAGTGTTTGGTGTTCAAGTTTAGTGCCAAACAAGCAGTGGGTTCAGGCTTGATATGCCAAAATGAGAATTCACCAATTTGGTAAACGCCAGCTATGAGTCCCAGGAGGCAGGGAATCATGAAGCAGTGGTAGAACATTTAATGGCCTTTCTAAAATATCTAACTTTACACTGAGGAAAACACGTAAGGGAAGAACCCCTAATTGGCGTGTCATAGAGTTGCTAAATTAACCTCTTTTGGTGACAAAGACAGACCTGAGTTTTTATAACAGATCCTTGTACGATCAATGGTAAAACTGCTATTGGACTTCAGTGGACCACGAGTTCACCCAGTGAGTTTAAGAAAGGATATGTTTTTCCTATATCCAGTTACGACTTCATGGACAAAACAACTTTCTCCTTAAAGTTTATGACTTTTCTCTAGAAGGTTTTCTGGATTCCAGTAAAATAGTTCTCTTCCCTTAGGAGATATTAAATAATTTCATCCCTAGAGACTGATTCCATTATAGCTTTGCAAGTGGAAAAGAAAAAACTGAGACTAAGCACAGGGACATGTCACTTGCTAACAGAAGAGAAGCAAGAAAGGGTCACTTTCTTCAAACACTGAGGGTGCATCTACACTTGTAACTTAAGTTGACTTAAGCTTGCTTAAGTCGACTTAATTTACTCTGCATCTGCACTTAAGCAAGCTGCTTAAGTGGACTTAAGGAAAATTAAGTCGACTTTATTAAACCTTGTTTAAAGTCGACTTTAGGCTTAAGTCGACTTAAGCCAGTGTAGACCTGGAGTAGCCCTAAGTCAACTCTAAGTCATCTTATGGCTCTCCAGGATTCCCCCACTGCCCTCCCTGACAGGGGGATGGCACAGGGAGAGCCTGGAATGCCCCCCCAAAGGGCAGGGCAGAGTCCTGCCCACCCTGTCCCTATGCCCTGCTAGGGCCCCTGTCCCCCTTTGCCCCATTATACCCAGGTACAATGGGGTAAAGGCTGAGCCCCCTGGCACCGTGGACCTGTCCAAGGTCCCCCTAGCCCCTACAAGTTGACCTAGGCATCCAGTGTGGACTCTCTGGGTCGACTTTGTAGGGTCCCCCCTAAGTCAACTTAAAATTAGGTGTGGACATGCTAAGTCGACTTAAAGTTGACTTTGTTAAGTCGACTTAGCTAAAGTCGACCTAAATTTACAAGTGTAGACATAGCCTGAATGAGGAACTCTATCAGAATATGGGAAAACAGTATGAGTGTCAAAGCTACTCTGTCTTTCAGCTCCGCTGCAAAGAGTAGAGGTTTTTTTTTTGTTTTTTTTTTTTTGTAAATTTGGGCTCTGGAATGTTTTGGTATTTGAGCAGCCTGGACACTTCTGACAACTTTTCTTCTACTAGTGTTTCTGTGGTACACAGCTCTGAAGGACAAATACACTATGACCATGTCTAAGCACATGTAAAAACAAAACAAAACCCAAAAACCCTGGAAAAAAACCTCACACCAGATTGGCTGAAAAATCACGAGCTATTAAAAAGTAAAAAATGTGGAACCTGTTGTGTTTGTCTTTTGGTTTCTGAGCCTGTAAGATGCATTTCAATAAAGATTTTAAGCTTTTCGTCATAGCTAAAAAGCTGGGTTTTTTACATGAGAGCTGAGAGTCTCATGTATCACTTGAATCCAGGAGCAGGGGCTTTATGAAAAAAAGCCAAAAATCATGACTCTTGGCAAAACTGCAAATCTGCAGGGCAGCTGAGAAAGGAGAATCGTGGCTGTCAACAGATTATGGTCAAATTTAAATCAGAAGTGGGAAAAAAGCTGCTTCTACATTTGGACCTGGTCCAGCAAATTCTGCTCATCTCCAAATAACAAGTGGTTCTAATGTGAGTTTTCAGACTTTTGCTGCTCTCTCACTAATATCTTTTAGTTATACTGATATAACATTCTCATCCCCAAATCCACTATGTACTGTGGGTTCAGGAATCATTCTACTCACCCCTGAAATGTGGCTACTTCTGGCGGCAGTTTTTAGCTTTCAGCAGTTCACAGTTCCATTAAACAACATTTCAGGACAGTAGATAAAATATAAGTGCTCAAAGTGAAATGGGGCCAGGACATTGGAGCTGACACTCTCATTCTTGTGAAGAGGGCTAGGGGATTGCTAATGGCCACACATGATAAAGACCTTACTTTTACAGGTTCCCCATCCGGCATAGTTACCTACCTCCCCATTCAGTAGATGGTATACTGTGAGGTCTAATTCATGAATCATGTTTTTAAAGCACTCTGAGGTCTTCAGGTGGAAGATGCTATATATAAGTGCTAAAAGACAGTGGTTCTGCTCTGTGCTCCCTAACCCCAGGACATTGTCGCAGTACTATTTATGGGGAGAGTGCCACCTACATTATCGCTGACATTATTCCCTTACAGCAAAGGGCTAAGTGTAACCCATATGCCTAAAAAAAAAGGGGGCTATCTCTTTAAGAGACCTGCTGAGGGTGGGTTACTGTTGCTGGGCAGATGAGCTACCCACAACGAGAAACTTCTAGAAGCAGGGAGTGGTAGCATTTTTGAGCATGCTCCACAGGGTGCCCTGTTGGTGTGATGTGGTGTGGTCAGTCGGATCCCATGAGAGCAGCAGTCTGTGCAGACAGCAGGCAGGAGCTGCTTTGAGAAGAGTCCATGTGCTCAGTTTTCAGGAGAGAAGCTGAGCCAGGAGTGAACAAGATGTTTTCTCCCTCTAATGGCGTCATCTGCAACAGATTTTGCAGACATGCATATGGGACTGAGGGCTGGTTGCAAAGGAGAAGGAAAAGCCTGCATGGAATGCTACAGAAGATTCCTGCAAAGAAAGAAGAAGAGGACCCCTCACTCAAAGAAAGACTGTAGCTGAGAGTTGGGTGAACTCCATCTGGACTTTGGGACTCTTGGGTATCTTTCATGCGGGGGTTTCTGTAGGGATTAGTCTTGGTTAATTGTATTTTGTTTTCTTAGGCTAAGGTTTATTTAGTTAGTAGTTAATAAAATTCATTGTTATTTTTGGTTTTAGTAGTATTTTAATGTGGGGTGGTAGCAATCTTTGCTATGAGTCCCATACAGACTGGTTCCTGGGTCTCCAGCTGCTTTCTCCATAGTGATTGGGATTGATTTCTGTGAGGCACTGGAGCAGGGCAATTAAATGAATTTTAGCGCACCCGAAGGTTACATAAGCACATGCTCAGATCTGAGCATGTGAATAATCCCACTGTGATTTTTTGAATTAGGACCTTTGAGACCTTCCTGAAAGGTCTTCCATACATGACGTGTGTAGGACTTGGGTAGTACCACTTTAAAAGGTGTGTGAGCCCTCACTCTCTTCTGTGTTTCAGGAGCCCCCACAGGCTTGCCAGAGCAGCAATGTAGCTAGGGAATTAGGCTTTGAAAGTTATATATGTTAAGTAGACACAAGCATTTGGACTCCACCATGCGCGTGTGTGTTCCTTCATAGATGCATATCGCGTAAAGAAAAACAATACAAATTCAGACTAAGGTCAACCAGGGTTAGGTTGTGACATCTGTCAGGACTACAATAGTGGCACAGCTGTAGAGGTGTTTGAGGCAAACAGAAAGGAACCAGCACCTGAACCAAAGCCCATTGAAGCCAACGGCGATCTTTCCACTGATCTCAATGGAATGGGGAGCAGGTCTGTCCTCGACAGATGTAGATGCATGGTAGACACAGCGGAGTGTAGCTTGTTTAATGCTGCATTATGTTAATATGTATTAGAGTGCATTAACATGGGAATCTTAGATTTAAAATATAATGAACCAGCATACTGTTTTGTAGCAGTATGTACTTTGGAATCATACGCACACATTTTTTTTTATCAAATTTCAGCCCAAAGCAAATTTTCACAGCTAAGTAGCTCTGTAATCCATCTTTCCACAAATATATGTATTTGCTTTTAATAAAACTTGTTAATATTTACCAGACATTTAATGGCACTTTTATTTTTACACATAATGTGTACACTGCCTATTAAATGTTATACAATCTTTCTAATACTAAATTAAGCATAAAGATTAGCATCTAACAGTGGAATTTAGGCATGATTTCTAAAGATCTAGCTGTTTTTAAACATTGGCATGAACTGAAAAATATTGCTTCCTTGACTGTCAAATTATATTTTTATCCTATTGAAGCTAAGTGAGTTAAATTACATGATTAATTAAATTTGCATCTGCACAATTAGGTGGGCATTTTTGTTCCATTAACTTATAGATTTATTTCTGGTTGGGGGAAAAAGGCACCATTACATGACAAAAGAAAGAACATCTTCCAGAGAAAGAAATGCCCAACAGTACCATTATATTGTGGTTTTAAGGATCTGTCATTGTTTCCATTATAGACCTTTGTATTCAGTGGTTTATAACTCAGCCATGAAAATTTATCCATGTTGAAAGATCTCAACCACAGGCAATTTTATGCTACATTTTTTTAATGTAGCAAAAAATTGCATGGCACATAAGTGCCATAAAAATAGACTTTGTTGTTTTTGTGCAGTTTTTCCTTGTGTAACTCAAAGCTGACTTTGTATTTTGTGTTTTCAAATTTATTTTGCAGTAACATAGGTCAGTAACACCTTAAAATTATTTATTTAGGGTTAGATTGTTTACCTGCATGGAACTTGGAGGGAAATATAACAAACCAGTGCAAGGGAGCAAAAGGGAATAGGAACCCCACTTATATATCCTGAGGCCAGATGGATAGGAGTAAATTGGGCTGCTTACTTTTTTTTTATTCTTTTTCTGGAACAAGTGGGAGGGTAGAGGTCGATAATGGGTGGGATATGGGCAAAGAATTCTACTATTTTAGGCTATGTCTACACTTGTAAATTTAAGTCGACTTAGGGGGGAACTTACAAAGTCGACCTAGAGCGTCCACACTGGATACCTAGGTCGACTTGTAGGGGTTAGGGGTACTTTGGGCAGGTCCACGGTGGTGGGGGGCACCCCTTGCCCAGTGCCAGGGGCCTCAGCCTTTGCCCCATTGTACCTGGATATAATGGGGCAAAGGGGGACAGGGACCCTGGCAGGGCATAGGGGCAGGGTGGGCAGGGCTCTGCCCTGCCCTTTGGGGGGGCATGCCACGCTTCCCCTGTGCCCCCCCGGCAGGGAGGACAGTGGGGGAGTCCTGGAGAGCCCTAAATCTACTTTAAGTCGACTTAGGGCTACTCCAGGTCTACACTGGCTTAAGTCGACTTTTGGAAGTCGACTTAAGCCTAAAGTCAAATTAAAAGGAGGTTTAATAAAGTCGACTTAATTTTCATTGTCGACTTTATTTTCCTTAAGTTGACTTGAGCAGCTTGCTTAAGTCAACTTAAGCAAAGTGTAGTGTAGAAGCGGATTAAATTAAGTCGATTTAAGCAAGCTTAAGTCGACTTAATTTCTAAGTGTAGACGCACTCTCAGTTGCTGGACAAAATCATCGAGTCAGCAGATGAAGGGTTGTCATTTACCCTGCCCTAGTTTCTCCAACATCCTCGTAGCTGCAAGGATTGTTACTCAGCAGGTTGTTTTTGTAAGGCTGCTCCCAGGGCTACTCCTGGTCTGGGGAAGTTTAGCAATCTCTCCTTGCTCAGAACTGAGACTAAGCACAAAATCTAACACTTCCGGACAATGTTGACTTAAAGCTTAGGACAACACGCATAATCTTAACAGTTAGCACTTCCATAGCAACTTTCACCAAAGGATCACAAAGAGCCTCACAAACATTGAATTGAGTTTGGCTAAGCCCTGTGCAAAAAGTAATGTTCCTGTCTTTGTTGTACATGTATGGAAATGGAGGCACAGCAAAGTCAACTGACTTGCATGAGCTCCCATGGCAAACTGGTACAAGAAAGGGGAACACAAGGTAGATGTCGTCATTCCTACTCTGGTACTTTAGGAGATGAAGTTCAAAGGCTCAAATGGGAATGAGGCATACAACTCCCATTGACTTTCAGTGGAAGTGGGGCACCAAGGCTATGTCTACACTAGGGAATTAAGGTCAACTTTAAGAAGGTCAATTTTAATAAATCGACCTTATTAAGTCAATTTAGAGAGTCCACACTGGACTCTTAAGTCGACTTAAAGTGGCCCTTAGTAAATCGACTTAGAGAGTCCTCAGTGGACTATCTAAGTCAACTTGTTTGCTCCAGGGAGAGCCAGCCCCGCATGGGGCTGGCTTTCCCGGGGCAGCAAGCCCCTGAGCGGTCCGGGGGAGAAGGGAGCAAGGAGCTCCCTTCTGCCTCGGACTACTTGGCTCCCTTCTGCTCGGGACTTCCCACGTCCCGGGCAGAAGGGAATCCTCCTAGCCTGGACCACTGGGGTCCCGGGGACAACTTCCCCGACCAAGTGGTCCGGGCCAGGAGGAAGAGCCGGAGCTCTGCGCTCCAGCTGCCCGCTGCTGAGCAGCTGGAGCGGGGATCCCAGCAAGAAGGGACCTCAGGGCTCCCTTCTCGCTGGGACCACTCATGTCCCGGCGAGAAG
>ML685862.1:3222637-3270198 GCA_007922175.1 Pelusios castaneus
GCTGATCAGCTGGAGCGCGGGTCATGGGGAGAAGGAAGCAAACCCCGCGGTCCTTTCTTGCCGGGACCTGAGCGGTCCCGGCGAGAAGGGACCCATGCCCTAAGTCGACAAAGTCGACTTAGGGCTCCCCCACGTCTACACTGGCTTAAGTCGACTCTAGAGAGTCGACTTAAGCCTTAGATCGATTAGGAAGGTGGTCTTAGGAAGTCGACTTAATTTTAATTAAGTCGACATTATTTTGCTTAAGTCGACTTAAGCAAGCTGCTTAAGTCGACTTAAGCAAAGTGTAATGAAGATGGAGGGCCAATTAAGTTGACTTAAGCCAAGCTTAAGTCGACTTAATTTGCCAGTGTAGACGCAGCCCAAGAGCCCTTTGTGCTAATAAAAAAAATGTCTCCCTTAACCACAAAGATTAACAAATCCAGTCTGCATATTTCTGTTACCGAATCTGGAATTAGACCCATCTTGCTCTGGTAATGGCCATATACCTCCTTAGAAAGGTATTTTCCAACTCTTTCCAGCGCTCTCAATAATTCACCACAAATACCGCAATGGAGGGGAAGGGGAACAGCCTCCAGTGCTGACATTTCCTTAACCCTTTTCCAGGAATCATAGTCTCCCTGCAAACAGTAGAATATAGGTTGTAACTCCTACCCCCATCTTGTAACTCCTACCTCCTGGGGTGGCAGCTATTGCTCTACTGTGAGTAAGGCTACATCTACATAGGAAAGGGGTTTTTTTTCTGTATAAATTGCCTGGTGCCCACACTCAAATGTTCCTTTTTTAATCTAGCTAGCATCTTATCCCGCTTTACTTAATCTGCTTTGGAAGCGACATAATGCTATTCTGGAGCGAGTTATATTGGCACAAGGTTGCATCCCTATTTCAGATTAGGTATACCACTTCTGGTCATCCTCCCATTGCTACTCCTCATGACATTGCTTCAGGACAGGATCAGCCTACCTGTTTACTTGTATACCCTCTGCTGCTCTGGTTAACCGCCTGGTTAAATATTGGCAAACACCCAGCTTCACTCCTTTACAATTCCACCTTCTAACACATCCACAGTCACATACCCAATATAGCATCCATGCCTCATGCATCTGTAGACCCATCCAGAGGTCCAGGACATCTTTTCCCTCTAGGGATGTCAGTATGTCCAGTCCCATCTGAATAGCAGTCACGGGACTGCCAAGATCTGTAAGTGGAAGCACAGCAAATGCAGGAGAAGGTGGCCCAGGACACAGCACCATACCATATCAAAGCCAATTTGCTCCTGCAGAGCTACAAGGGACAAGAACAAGACCTCTAGTAGTGCTTCCAGGACTATAAAAGGCTGAACCAGATTTCTGCAATGTTTGAGCATCGCTCTGCCTCCAAATACCTCCCCTTATCATGCTCAAAATGACACCCATGCCAAAGCCTTTAGAGTCTAAAGTCTTATTTCCCTGAAGTCTCAAGTCCACAACCAGCAGCTAGCCATTCCCCAATCTCTCTTCCCATGCTGTTTGATTCTCTTTCTCCCTCCCCGTCTGCCATAGGCCCCACTCAAGATGTCAGTACTATGGACAGCACTATATTTAATTAATTAAACATAGAACTAGCTATGTGGAGGAGGTGAGATGAGATATCTTGAGTTCAACGAGATGTGGGGGCCTGAGCTGGCCTGTTCTGACCTTCAAATCTGAGAAACTTCCCTGTTCATCCCCTTCCTTCTCATGTTTCAGGGCTTCGGATGGTGGCCTGTAGGAGTCAAGACGGAATTATTTCTTTCCAAAAGCACAATTGGCTTACAAGTATTCCGGGTTCTTGTTTTCCTCACCTTCCTCTGAAGTGTCATAGGTCGCTCATGGCTGGAGACAGGATACATGATTGTGTGGATATGTGCTCTGAAGTGGTACAGAGACTCTTGCTAGATGCCTGGATCTTGCTCACATGCTCCATCACCAAAATCGAGATTGGGAAGGAATTTTCCCTCAGGTCTGATTGGCAGAGATCTTGGGGGTTTTCATCTTCCTCTACAGAATGGGGCCTGGTTTGTCTGCTGCAAGCAACTGAGCATATCTCACCTCATCAATTCCATGAAATTGCCGGGGCCTCAAGCTTGATAGCAGCTGGTCTCTCTCTTGTGCTCTGTCTATGGCACACAGTGTAGGCTCCTGAACTGTTTTAGCCTAACTGAAGTCTTGGGGCTTAATATAGGGGCAACTGGTGAAATTTAAACGAGTTCCGATGATATGATTGAATGGTCCTTTCCTGCCTTAAACTCTATCAGACTATGAAAACATCAAACACAGTACGTACCTATTGTCATGGCAGCTAGAAGAAGTGAACAAGTCACAGAAAACATAGTTTGCCTCAGAGTTTGATCAGTCCCTTGGAGTTTAACTACGTATGCATAGTATGAGATTGAAGGCCAGAATTAGCCCCTAGACACACTTCAAAATGCAGGGAGAATCTGTGGCTATTTTTAATCACTCTCTCAGCATTGTTAAAACCTTGGGTTCAAACCAATGACTGTAAATGTTTATTTATTTTGCCCTCTGTACTGATACAGTACCAAGTAAGTCTGCCCTACAGGTGTTTGTCCAAACTGTTCTTAAAATGATGGAGATCACATGACCTCCTTGGAAGCCTCTTCCAGATCTTAAATAGAGTTAGGACATTTTTCCTAACTAATTTTCCTAAGCTAATTATTCCTTGCTACACATTAAGCCCATTACTTCTTGTCCTACTTTCAATGGACATGGAGAACAACAGATCACTGTCCTCTTTAAAATAACTTTTAACATATTGTAAAACTGTTGCTTGCTTCCCCCCAGTCTTCTTTTCTCAGGTCTAATTATGCCCAGGTTTTTTCCTTCCTTTGCACTTGTCTTTATTGAATTTCATCTTGCTGAATTCAGACCTGTTCTCCAATTTGTCACAGTTGTTTTGAATGCTAATCCTTTTCTCCAAAATGCTTACAACCCCTCTTAGCTTGGTACTATCTGAAAATTTTATAAACTTACTCTTCACTCCATTATCCAAGTCATTAATGAAAATAATGTATAGTCCTGGGCCCAGGACTGAACTCTTCAGGACCCCACCAATGTTCCCTCTAAGGTTTGGCGGCTTGTGTGCAAAATTTTCAAGCCGTGTGCAAAACTTTTTCTGAATAAAATTTTTGTGTAAACTCACACGACAGAAATTATAGGCATTAATTGAAGTTAAAGTAATTTTAAATAGAATTAATTAATTGTGTTTAATTGAATTTGAATGAATTTTGAATTGAAATTTAATTTTTAGAAAGGTTTTTATTTAAAATTAATTTTTTAAAAGTTTTTTTTTTAAAAAGAAAGAAAGAAAGAAAGAAAGAAAGAAAGAAAGAGAAAGGAAGGACGCAAAGAAAGAGAGAAAGAAAAAAGAGAAGGAAGAGAGAAAGAAAAAAGAGAAGGAAGAGAAAGGAAGGAAGGAAGCAAAGAAAGAGAGAAAGAAGGAAAGAAAAGGGAACCGGAAGAGAAAGAAGGAGGAAGGAAGGAAGAGGAAAGAAAGAAAGAAAAAAGAAGGAAGAGAAGAAAGAGGAAGGAAAGAAGAGAAAGAAAAAAAGGAAAGAAAAAGGAAGACAAGGAAAAAAGAGAAAGAAGGAAGAGAGAGAGGAAGAAAGAAAAAAGAAGGCAGGCAAAGAAGAGAAAGAAGGAAGAGAAAGAAAGAGAGAAGCCAAGGCCGCTGGTGGGGGAGGACCCTACCGCGGCCCTGGGAAGCTGCCGGTGGGGCGGAGCAGACCCCAGCCCTCAGCCCCGGAGGCTGATCTCGGCCCCGTGCTGGGAGGCTGAGGCCGTCGGATGAGACCGGCCCCGGGCCGGGAAGTCGAGGCGGTCAGCGGGCGGGAGCCCAGGAGCCTGCCACAGCCACCCCACTGCCCCGGCCGCGTGGGGCAGGCAGGCAGGCCCGCACACTTGAGCTGAGCCTGAGCCTGCCTGTCCCACCCTGGGGGCGGGGAGGGCCAGCCCAGAGGCCGGGCGCAGGCCGGGTCTGCCACAGCAAAGCCGCAGCCCCGGGGGTCTGGAGGGAGCAGCGGGGGCTGCCGGGCTGCGCAGGGGGTGCAACGGCCACTGCGCGGCCGCGCACCCGCACAGCTTAGAGGGAACACTGGACCCCACTAGATATACCCTTCCAATTTGACAGCAAACAGTTGATAACTTTTCTTTTAAGAATGGTCTTTCAACCAGTTGTGCACCTACATTACAGTATTTTCATCCAGATCACATTGCCTTAGTTTGCATTTTGGAATGACATGTGGGACTGAGTGAAAAGCCTTAGCTAAAATCATATCTACTGCTTCTCTCCATCTACTAAGCCAGTAACCCTGTCAAAAAAGGAAATTAGGCTGGTTTGGCATGATTTGTTCTTGACAAATCTGTGTTGGCTATTCCTTATAGCTCTGTTTCCTCCTGGTACTTACACATTGACTGTTTCCTAACTTGTTCCAGTATCTTTCCAGGTATCAAAGTTAGGCTAACTGGTCTATAATTTTCCAGATTGTCTTTCCGCCCCTCCCCCCCTTTTAAAGACAGGTACCATAGTTGTCCTTTTCCAGTCTTCTGGGATCTCCCCTATTCTCCAGGAGATTTCTGAGATATCTGTTGCTGATTCCAAGATTGATTCAGGTAGTTCCTTAAGTATCCTAGGCCTGGTAAACAGCAGTGGTGCATAGCTTCCCAATTTGCTTATGCTTTTTTGAGCAAGATCCGTTTCTGCTTGTGGGGAACACATCTTGTTGAACATCAGCCAATGTAAAGACCGCCTTCAGAGGTGCACATGCAGTCACTAAACTTGCCCCCCCTTCCAACCAACTGGTTACCCACTTCTTCTGCTCAAAAGAAGCTCATCCTGAACTTCTGAGGCCCACAATGGTTCAAATTTTGGGCAAGTCTCTTTTTGACACACTGGACACTGAACTGAGAGCCACTAGAGCTAAAAGCATGACTTGCTAAAAGTCTGCAGCTGGGGGCTGTAACAACTTCTGTCTTCTGTGGATTGGCAGACAGGGGATTATGTAACACAGGCTCCCCCATGGTTACACAAAGTTCCCTTGAAAATAGGGCAGAGTTTCTAAAGATATTATCATCATGGACCTTTCCAGCCCAGTCCACATTAATATTGGTGAACCTTCCATGGAGATCAGTTAAGCCTTCAGCACCATGGAGAAATACCTTCTCTGTTGATTAATTCTGAGACCTGCTGTGGGGAACAAAGAATAGGCACATAGATTCCTCTCAGTGGCCCCTGTACAATTTCGGAATTCCCAACTGGAACAGGTGCATAGAAGGGCTACAAGGATGATCCACGGCATGGAAAACCAGTCTTACCAGAGGAGACTTCAAGAGCTTGGCTTGTTTAGCCTGATCAAAAGAAGGTTAAGGGGAGATATGATTACTCTCTATAAATACATCAGAGGAATAAACACCAGGGAGGGAGAGGAATTATTGTCCTGGTGTGGGCACACACATACTGAAAAACCTTTCCTAGGCCTAATGGCTGCATGGCTGGAGAGATTCCGGACAGGGACGGGAAGTAGATGGACGCTTGGCTCTCCAATTTATCAGCTACAGTAGCTGGTCAGAAGCATTAAGAAGGTTTCAACTGCAACACAAAAAAGAGTGAAGTAGTTTCCCCCATCCACCCTGAACAACTGGGAAGCATGGGAGGAATTGTGTCTCTGAGTTACTGATTAGCCTCTGCTCTGATGCTGAGACAATGCGTCTGCCCCCTCAGGGCAGACTGTAAAGTGACAATCTAGCCTAGAGGGGCTGCACACAGCAGTAAAAGCTGCACTTGGTTGTAGGCTCAGGCACATGGTCTGTAATCTTGCACAGCCGTGCCTTCCCCCGCCCTCCTTCTACCTGTGTATACATACAGATATCCATGAAGCCTTTTGAGGAAAGGCCCTATCAGAAATCAGGAACACTGGAGATACTATAACATGATTGTTTTGAGACCTGTGGCACTTTTAAAGACTAACAGATTTATGTATCGCATGAGCTTTCGTGGGAGAAAATCTTCAAAGCGTCTGACGAAGTGGGATTTTCTCCCACGAAAGCTCATGCGATAAATAAATCTGTTAGTCTTTAAAAGTGCCACAGGACTCTGTTGTCTTTCTACAATAGACTAACACGGCTACCCCTTTGGAGTTTGATTGTTTTGGTTATGGATGGCCAGGGTTGTCCTTGTTACATGAGTGAATTAGTCTCCACACCACCATTTTGGGGCAATTAAATGGCATAAATCACTTTTAAAATTAAAATATATATATTTTAGAGCTAATAAAATCAGAATGTTTTAGTGATAAATTTGCTAGATTGTTAAAAGAACTCAAAATAAGAATTTAGGCAAATTTGCCTAAAATGACTGGAAGCTAATATACCATTTTGCTCATGATTAAATGATTCCCAGAGTGTCCAGTTTTTTAAAAATGCTGTTTTTATTTATGCCTTCTTGGGTACATTTATTTTAATTTAATACATAAAAAACTGCGCCTCTAATCTGTTTGTGGTTAAATCCCTTGGAAGGCTTCACTCACTTAGAGAGTTATTGGTGTAGTACATTGGTTCAATGATCAGGAAGATTTCTGAATCAATGTAACAGGGGAGATGGTTTACATTACTGCTACCACAAAATATAATCAACTGCCGAACATATTTCTCTTAAGAATTATTAAGGCATAGAATGCAAAGTGGCAGAAATAGAACTATAATTCTAGTAAAATCATCAAAGGATGCAATAACCGAGTTAGAAAATGCAGTGACAGATCTAATTAACGAACTAAATTACAATTCAGTCCAAAAATAATTGTCATTAGAAGGAAAATCACATTTCTGTCTGAAGGAGCTCCTCAGCATGTTTGCTGTGGTGATTGGTAAAACTAGAAAGAAACCCATTCTCATTATTTCTTTAATGCAATTATTACACACAAAAATCAGTCATGAAATCAAATATGCCAGCTTAGCAAACTGTTCCGAGTTGGGGGAGGGGGGGGGAGAAAAAGAAAGAAAGATCCATAGAGTTTTAATCTACAGCTAATAGTTTGTGCTGTTCGCCTTTTATGTTCATGTCAAATTCATCACTATTTTTGTCCCTGTACATTTTTTGTATTTACTTTTATTTTCAGCATTAAAATAACAGAGCAATTAATGTTAATATTCTCCTGACTGTGGATCTAAGTCAGTTGGAGGATGTGTCACAGAAAGAAAATACTAATAGGATATGTGCCAATTTTCAGTTTAAGTTGCTCTGCTTCTAATATGAGCTGAAGAGCTTTTGTATTAACCTCTAACAATGGATAAAATCAGCTGCTGAAGCTGATTACTTAAGCAACCTTCAGATACATTCACACAACAAATTTGAATTCCAATCAGTTTGCATGCTATTGCCACCTATAGAATTGTCCACTGGCCCTTCTCATTATTTATTATGCAAAACTGAATTTTTTTTTGGAAGCATGAAGAATGAAGTAATTTAGAATGCAAACAGTTAAAATTCTCATGTGTATTCCCAGTCCATACGTGTTGATAAATTCACTTATGATGAGTGACAGAGTGAGATTTTTTGGGGTCAGATCGGTCATTCTTTCCATGACACTGATGAAAATGATAAACTAAATGCCAGAAGTGTCCCTGGTGCATCATAGGATGAAATGTGTAAAATGTCAGTGTCTAGCCGGTGTCTATTAATAACTAAATATGATTGCGTGTAATGAGCAGAGATTTTCATGTTGATTGAAGTATGATTTCTTTTGATCTTCCAGATGTTGCTGCTTAGAAATTCATATTGCTTTTTGCTGCTAAATGCATAGTGACCTTTTAAAACCTTTTAACTGTTAAAACCCCTATTGTTTGCAACACTGAAGTCAAGCTTGTGAGCTATTTTTTCAAGTTAATTTGAGGTTTCTCTTTTATTTTATTTCTCTTTGCAGTCTGTTCTTCCTCTCTCTTGTTTCTACTCTGCTATTCCTCTAAACTGTTTATGAGCAGAGGTGCTCACTACTCCTATACACAGACACACAGGTGGAACAACAGGACTTTAGTCAGTTAGTTATGCTGATGGACCAGAGTGAAATCTGGACCAAGCACTGCAGTAAAACTGGTCCCACTCTTTCAAGCCACTGGGAGGAATCTGATGATCATATACTCTCTATGCCCCTCATTCCAGGCTTGAGTTTAGCCACATGCCATGCAAACATGTTGTCACTTCACTTTTATCTTTGAAAATGGTATATGACAGTGCTAAGGTTACAGAGTGCGTTAATTGTTCTAAAGGAACGCCATGACATCCTAACTTTCCTGCCTGAATAATTCATTAGTATTGCTCACTTTGGCACTTGATCACACATTGCATTGCATATTTGCACCCTTAGTGCTTGCACCTATGCATGAACAGTGGATAACTGAGAACTTGGAAGTCTAAAGTCCTCTAGGAAGCCATAACATCGGCAGTAGTGGAATAAGCTTCCCATCTCCAGTCAGTCACCATGACTTTACCATGTTAATGGGAGACAGTGTGTGAGCTTAGCAGTGTTTTACTGATTCATTCATTGGCCCCTTTATTATGACAGCTATTTGTACGGGTATTTTTACTAATGTGACTATTAGGACAGTATTACTGATCTGAAAACCACCACTACATGGGAACCACTCTTGTTCAGAGCTATGTGTATATTGTCATATCTACCTAGGGTCTTACTGGGGGCGACTGCAAAAGAGCCCTAGGTATATATTATCTGTTGCTTGGTACTCTATTGGTTAAAGGTCAAATCCTGCTCATCTTCTTCAAGTGACTATTCCCATTTACATCAAGCATTATTTAAAAAATGAAAATAGCTTTTGTGCTGTGGCAGGGCTAAAGGAACACAAGTTTCAATCCACTTGACAAAATGTGATCAACTCTTTGTTCAATGACCTATTCCAGGCCTCCCAAGGCAGAATTATTTAAACACAGCCACAAACCACGCTGGAAATTGGAGTGCACAAAGGCAGTCTGTCAAATCCCCTTCTGAGGCCCTGGACTTGTGGTGTTGAGTCCCCTTCTACTGATCATGGAAGGCAAAGGTGGTTTAGGGCACTGCTCAGCACCTCAGAGCTTTCTGAGGAGTGTTGTATGTTCTTAAATGTCTAAATCACAGGTTTATATTTCTGTTGTCATGTAACACAGCAAGAAAATTCACCTCTTCTGCACAGACGATATGCAAATGGGGAAAGGATAAGGACAGCCATGCTGGCTGGACAAACCCTCCGGAAACAAAATGAATTCAGGCCAACTGAATTTCAACCAGCTTTTAAAGAAATTTACACTTGAGCCCTTTCCTTATGAATGTTCCACTGTTTTGCAAGTATGTCCAGCTTTGCCAATGAGGCTTTTCAAAGCCAAAATCTCAAGGTCTTGGTAGACTTGGAAAGTCCAGCAGGCCAAATCTCACCACGGTGTGAGCCCGGTGAAACCTCCAAGTGGTTAGTGTGCCTGCTTATCCTAAAATCATTGTGTTCTCACTCAGTCAGATCTTGTGATCTCCATGGTAACAGAAACGTTTCCAGGAAAGTGGCAAAATTCATTACGGGGTTGTGTTATATTGTGGGTTTGTTTTGGTTGGTAGCCTGTATGTCCCAGATGGACTATCAGCAATCTCAGGTCCCCTTTGGTGCCTATGATCTCTGTGGCCTGTGCCATAGATTGTAACATGCATCAGCCAGGCCAGTGCCATCTGGTCTGACGATGGGGCTGTATCATCCTCAATAAAGTTTACAAATAATGATGACAAAAACCTGAATAATTTTTGTTTAGCTCTGAAGGGGACTGTTTTGTGATGTGTGGTGAAATTTTCTCATATCCCCGGGCTTGCAGAATTCCCTTGGGGTAGAAGTTTACCAATCTTCTTCAGTCAGATTCATAAGAGGAAGGGCATCTGGAAGCTCATTTGAGAAGGGAGCAGCCCTCGTTCATCATCCCTGCTGGCTTTCTATGGAAATTTACTATATTGTAATGGTTTCATTAGCTAGCTGCCAGAATACTAAAAAACAAAACAGAACATCACTATTGCTTAGCAGCCTCCCACACTGCATAATTAAGGGTGCATTATTTGGAGTTTATGTTTGTCAGTTTAATACCATTAAGGATTATTAAGAGGAAACAGCATGAAGATGTCATTATCCAACACAACAAGGGAAGGGGAAGACTACAAAAAATTATGTCATTGAATGCTGAAGTTTGGCACAGGTCTTGTTTGCTCCAAGTGGCTGGGGCATTTCATTAGTAACATATTATTTATAAATGATTATTATTTATTTATTTTGATGCACATAGTTTTGAGTAAGTTAAGTGAGTGAGGGTGGACCGGAGGTCTTAGAGATTGAAGGCTGCCTAAAAAATAAAGTATTTGAAGGAGAGACTTGAAGGTGGAAAAGATAGCTGAATAGCCAGGTCAAGGTGTCTACATCACAGGTTTTCCTCTCCTTTGCTTTTTCCTTTTCTAGTTTTGGTAATAAACAGACCCCCTAGTAAGGGCATTAATAAGGCAAGTGAGCTAGTGTGAAGTTACTGATGGGGGGAACTGAAGCAGGTGTGCCAGTACTGCCAGAGAGTGCCACAGGAGGGCGCTCCAGGTTGCTGGTGGGTGGGCAGCGGATCACAAGAAGCTTGAACACTGAATCTTGGTTTTGTTTAAGGGCCACTTTAGTTATGAGGAAAGTAGGCAGCTGCTGAAGGCAGAAAAATCTGCCCAGTGTGGCAGAGGCAGGTTGGTCAGACTTGAGGGGCATTGTGATCCCCGAGCGCCGGGTCACAATGCCACTCATTCAGGTATTCCTTCCAAGCCCAGAGACACTAAGGCAGAGCATACATTCCCTTACTATTTCCTGCAGATCCACCAAAGAAGCTTGTCTCAGAAAACCAACAATAATAAAGGTATTCCTCCCAACACTAAAAATTTTCTCACACACTGAAAAGAACTTGTAAAACTACATATAACAGTGCCATATGGTGACTGCTGATGTAACAGTACCAACCAATGTCATATTGCCTTAATATTACCAATATAATTGCTTTATAGCATTGCCTTTTCATTCTGCTTTTGAAAAACAAAAATTTCTTAAATAAAAAAAAATTGCTTAAAATATTTATTAAACAGTTACAGGTTAGAGAGGTTTTTAATATTGATTGGTTTTTGGCAAGCATACTTTTATTTTACTTCAAATGGTCCATATCTGAAGATTTTTGTCCTGCCGTCCCCCATCATTGTGATGTCTTTGATGCAATACAGAGGTCAATAGAGAATCATAGAATAATAGGGTTGGAAGGGACCTCACGAGGTCATCTAGTCCAACCACCTGCTAAAAAGCAGGACCACTCTCACTAAATCACCCCAGCTAGGGTTTTGTTTAACCGGGCCTTAAATATCTCCAAAGATGGAGATTCTACCAACTCCCTAGGTAACCCATTCCAATGCTTCACTACCCTCCTAGTGAGAAAGTGTTTCCTAATATCCAACCTTGACCTCCCCAGCTGTAATTTGAAACCACTGCTCCTTGTTCTGTCCTCTGTTACCATCGAGAACAGCCTAGCTCTCTCCTCTTTGGAGCACCCATTCAAGTAGTTGAAGGTTGCTATCAAATCTCCCCTTAGTCTTCTCTTCTGTAGACTAAATAAGCCTAGTTCCTTCAGTCGCTCCTCATAAGTCATGTGCCCCAGCCTCCTAATTAATTTTGTTGCCCTCCGCTGGACTCTTTCTAATTTGTCCACATCCGTTCTGTAGTGGGGAGCCCAAAACTAGACGCAGTATTCCAGATGTGGCCTGACCAGTGTTGAATAGAGGGGAATTATCACATCCCTTGATCTGCTGGCAATACTCCTACTGATGCAGCCTAATATGCCATTGGCCGTTTTTGGCAACAAGAGCACACTGTTGGCTCATATTCATCTTCCCATCCACCATAACTCCCAGGTCCTTTTCTACAGCACTGCTACTTAGCCGATCGGTCCCCAGCCTGGGGGATGTTAGAGTAACTGTAGGAAACTGTTTAATTGCTCTTTCTATCCAATAGTGAATTGCCCACACAGTCTGAATCTGAAGAAAAGAAGGAGACAAACCGTGCTTAAGGAGACTTTCAAAGAAGCTATGCTTAAGTCTCAAAATATTGGGCACATCTGCTGAAAAGATACTCAAGTAAACTATCCAATAGAGTGATGTTGACTGTGGCCTAATAAGGGGACATTGGGAATTTTGGAATTGATGTTGGTAGGGTGAGAATTTCATCCCAGATGTTCTATTATATTTCCATCACCTCTATGAGGAGAAACCAGCGCCCCAAGAGATGAGCAAGAGCATGAGCACAACATCAATGGATAGAGATGTTTATTGGCTGACAGGGAGGGATTTGCAATCTGCCACAGCTGGACGCTGAACTCCCCTTTCTGAGGACTCTGGATATGGACAATAGCCTACGATTTTCAGATCTGGAGTCTAATGTATTTTGTGTGTGTGTGTGTGTGTGTGTGTGTGTGTGTGTGTGTGTGTGAGAGAGAGAGAGAGAGAGAGAGAGAGAGAGAGAGAGATGGTAAATGTCCAGGTCTTTTTTGTATGACAGTTGCTTTCTCTGCTTGAATTTTAACACCCACACAAACACATCCTCTTTAAGGAAAATGTTTATCTGTAATTAGATAATAGTGTTCATGAAAGGCCTAATCCCCAAACCCAGTGCAGTCACTAAGGATCTGAACTCTTTCCATTGGGTTGCTGTCGCATGTGCTAGGAGGGTGCCCTTGGGGGGTCAGACCCGTCAAACAAAGGTACGGATAGCACAGAGAGTGTCATCTAGGCTGTTTTTTGAAACATCCAAATCTCTAAACATTTCATTGTCAGCCCAATATACCCTCAAAACCATATGTGCTTTGAATTTGCTCAGCAAACATGGTCCTTTTATAGTTTCATTCTTACTGCTGCCATATTGGCAGAAGAAGTCATTCAATGTATCCTGATAATTCTGTTCCAGAAGGCCCAATACTGCTCCTACTGAGTTCAATGGTAATTGGATTGATATTACCTGCAGGTATCTTTAAGGAGATGTGGTTAATGTCATGCCTCCAAAAGCTTTATCAATACATTACTAGGTGCTACACCGTTGCCAGCTTGCCCTTATGGTTACACGGCTGTAAGTAACCTGAAACTTTTAGTTAATAATATAATTCTTTTATTGCCTTAATTTGTTTTGGAAGATACCGAGCAATAGGAATCAGGTAGATATGCTCTTTAAGGAACATAATCCAGTATGATTAACAGATCCATAATGAAAGAGTTTTATAATTTGTAATGCAGTTGTACCAAAGGGGTTTGATCAGGCTGAAGGTTCCATTGATCTAAGCACTGAGGCCTACACCCACAAAGGTATTTAAGCTCCTAACTTCTGCTGGTTTGTTAATCTGGGACTGTGCACTTGCAACCTAATTCAGAGTTTGTCTCAATTAGATTAACATATATATATATATATATATATATATATATATATATATATATATATATATATATATATATATATATATATATATATATATTTACGACTCCATAGATATCCTTTCCGAATGATCTCAACCATCCTTCCCAATGGAGCCCAAATACAAAGTAAAATGATTGAATGGGACAAGGATAGCTGACACACTTCATACAGAAACACAAACAAGGAGTTCAGTGGCACTTTTAAAGACAAACAAATGTATTTATCACATTGAGTTTTCATGAGAGAAACCGTCTGGAACGAATCAGTTAATACTGGAGATTTCGTACATCCGTAATATTGAAGTAGTTACTGGAGCAAAGTCCCTACCAAAGGCTCCATGAGGGCAAATCTTTGCAATCGAACACACGCTTTGGGAAAATCAAGCTCCAAGGTAGAAATAACTGTGTACTTTTCTGCCTTCAGTAACACTCTCTAAATCTGTACAATGCTGATTCTGACTTTCTGTCTTTCCTGGAGCCACATGCAATTCTCAGAACTTTTAATTCATCATGTACCCCTTGGTATGTCAATACAGGGGAGCTTTGAGCAGTGGTTTTCAAAGCATGGGTCGGGACCCAGTACTGGGTCGCAGACCATCAGGTACTGGTTTGCAGCACCCTCTGTTGCCGCCACCAAAGACTGAAAGATGTAATTGGTGGGTCCTGGGCATAAATTATTTTTTTCAACTGGGTCCTGAGAGAAAAAGTTTGAAAACCACTGGCTTAGAGCACTCCTGAAATACAAATAAGATTTAGCCAAAGAAGTTTTATGTAGCTGGGCTTCAACATGGTTGCAATAAACCAGAGCCTGTTTTGCACACATAGTACAGGCATAAAATTGAAGGTGTAATTATTTGCACTTGCACAGATACAGAAGCATAAATATGTAATTTGTGGCTGCAAAATTGCATCTGTGATATTACAGACCAATTTTGGAGAATTATATCAATGTCTGCTCCTTAAAAAAATCAGTGTGTGGACAGCATATTATCTATCTATCTATCTATCTATCTATCTATCTATCTATCTATCTATCTATCTATCTATCTATCTATCTATCTATCTATCGTCCAATTGTTTATCTCTGATTAATATTAATATTAATTAATAATACAAACAGTTCCCTGAAGTGGAACCTCTTAATAGACAGGATATCTTTCTTACATTTCAGTTCTGTGTCCATATTTTCTTTTCTGATCACCTTAATAAAAGGTTTAATTTAAAAAAAAAACCCACATCTAAATTTTTTATTAAGTAATCTCATTTTCACTATTTCCATATAGATTAAGGCTTTGAAGCTGCCAGTTCTTAACAAGTAAAGCCAGGGGCAGGCCTATAGCTAGCTGGGAGATCACTGTGGGATTCCCACGGAAGCTCATGCGGTAAATAAATGTGTTTGTCTTTAAAAGTGTCTGAGGACTCCTTGTTTGTTTTCCTATTGGACTGTGACTGTAGATGGTGCTGATGATGCGGTAGGTGGCACTCTTTGCTCTTGAGTTATTACTAAACCATGGCCCCAGCAGTGCAAGGAAACACTAGGGCTGCTGAAAGTGCTGGCTTATGGAACTATTCTGTTGGATGTCCCTGCATAAGACATGAAATTAAGTTTAAACTAGTTTCTATTCCCAGTGCACTGGGGTGTTAGCCCTGGGATGCAACATAAAATTCAGATTGAGTAAATTCATTCTGCCTACCTAAATCCTCTTAGCAATTTCAAACAGACAGTTTACTATTCTTTACTTCCTCCCCTAAAAACTGCTGTTATGTTCAATGCACTATACTAAAAACTATCCTAAAACAGTTACGACCTTCAACTCCAGAGGTGGCTGCATTACAGTGGTGGGAGATGTGTCCCTCTGCAATTCTTATTTCAGTATCAAATCATAACTAGTTGTTACTTTAAAAGTGCATTGAGATTTCCCCAGAGGAAGAAAGTGTAGCAGAGCAAAGTGCTGTTATTAATTTAGCACTTTAGAAGCTCAAATTTGGCCCTGATAACTACCCACAACAATACTCTAATTCCAAATTCTTCATGAGAAAACTCAGGGCCACAAGAGAATTTGAAAGGTTCCTAATTAGGCAGAATTTGCAAGGAGGACAAAACCAGAGAAGATGGAGGTTAGACAAAAAGAAGCAAGACTATATTTCATATGACTCTGTGTGTGTGAGAGAGAAAGAGTAACATAGTGACAGACAGCTATTTGGACTAGATACATTCAGCCAGGAGATATGCGCACATTCTGTGCTATAAAACACATTTGGGAAAACTCACCCCGGACATAACTCCATCAGCTTCATTGGCGGGACAGAACTGGGCCCTTCTGTTTAGCTGGTGTCACAGTAACACGGTCAGAGAATTAGTCTGACACTGATAACTGCCTGCATTACTGTTAGAGGAGAACTGATCATTTGTATGTTGCGGACTCTTCCCCGGTGGGGGTTTGAGAGTTGGTTGACTTTTTTTCCCCCCAGAAAAGCTTGCGGAGAAGGAGACAGCAGTTAAATATGTTATCTGTGAATCACAAATGAGTAGCAGACCCAATGTATCTATTGAGATAGGAAAAGCCATCTTCTGCCTCTTTGTTTTGTTTACTGGGTAATGTTAAAGTCTTAAAATAAAATTAGGCACAAAGGACCAAATTCTAGCCTGCAACCTAACTGTAAATCCAGGCTACTGTAAATGAAATCAACAGAGGGAATATTGGTTTTATACTATTATAATGAAGAATGGAATTTGACCCCCTATCTGGCCAAAAAGTAGCATAATTGATACACAGATGAAGCCACCCGTCTGGATTGGTGCCTTATTTTTACAGCTGCCACATTACTCAGTCACAGATCTTCATTACACTTTCAGGTGATCCACAGCTGTGCAGAAAATAAAGGAGAATATTTTGCTTGTTTCATCAATGTCCAGGAAGCAATGGTCTATGCTCCTTTCTCAGCCTTGGCCTCAGATAGAGCAGAAGACAGCAGTTTCCAGAATGGGAGTACACAGGTTAAGCATGTGAGGCTATAGTGTTTGCCATGTATCTATGACCTGTACATGATATAAGCACCTTTTCAGATACTGACACGCTCAGGAAGATGTTGAAATCATAGCCACCTAAGTCCATATTCCTATTGATTAAAGGTTCCGTCACTGCTGGTTTACTGTGAATGATTTTATTTGGCCACCACTCAGCTGACTCTGCACTGCATTTTAATCCCTCTGTCTTGCCGTCTGTTTGCCCGACTTAGATTTTATTTATATTTTGATTCTGTCTCCGTATTCCTTAGTGAGCTTTAATCACATTCTGTTTGTACTGCTGCAGTTCTCTAGTTATGGTCTTCCTAAATTCTCTCATGCAGCAGCCATACTGCTCAACCATTTTAGAAGACCCAAATCCCTTCTTTTATCTTCAGTGGTATTCTATTTCCAAATCCACTCGTATGAGTTTGAGAGTGCTCTCTCTCTCTCTCGCTCACCACCCTAACAAACTGAAGGTTCAGTCCCATCTTTTTTCTCTTATTTTGGCTTCCACTCATTCACCACGATATAGTTCTCCAATATTGCAGGAGAAGGAGGCTGGATAATGGTCATTTGAATCTCTATTGATTTTATGCCTTCTCCACAGACTGATGTGCCTTTGGTATTTTTACTCAATCCACAATAGAAAGAATCTTGATGAATACTGTGGGAGGGAAATGCACAACCCAGGGAATGATGTTGTGTATTACAGGTGCACAGTAATTGTCTTCTTTCTACTGTTGGTCTTCATTGTTCTTCTAAGAGTCTTCAGCAGAAACTCGTGGCCCTAGGGCTTTATCCTGAAGAGGGTGGGGTAGAAGATCCTCATACTAGAACAACAGAAGTAACTGCAGCAATCCTGTGTTCTGCAGATCACTGAATAAGAGCTTTGGGTGATGCTGAACATGCATCTTTGAAGCTTGAAGAGATCCTTGCCAATGAAGAGCAAGTTATGTCTGTACTGCAGAGAGGAAGGGAGCAGAGGAAGCCTCTTCCATGGTGATATTAAAAGAAGCTAAGAGGAATCTCTTGCCTTCTCCCAGATTGCTGAGTGATTGTGGAACATATGTGTAGAGACCAACAAATAAAATGCCTGTTGAATGTTAAGGATGTGCTTGAAGTGCCACGTCTATCTTGCTACTCAAAATGCACATCATATGTGAACTGACGAAGACAACCATTTCCTACTCCTTCATCTGTTTCATTGGAACTTTGTTATTTGAATAAATACTGTAGGTTTTATTACAGACATTTTAATACTAAATCAGATGCAAAAATCTTCTATGCAATACCATGCTCAGTGAGTACATTTGTCTCGTCTCATCTCAAAGGTCAAGCATGTGGTGTGGCCCTCATATAGCGTGTAAGGCTTTCTCAGCCTATGATTCCCCCTGAGACTGCATTTGAATTTCTCTGTGTTTTTCTGACAGTAGCCAGTCAGGAATCTCATCCTGTGCTGTGTTTTCATTGACACAATTCTACTTTAGTTCCCTGTGGCCTTGCAGTTCATTATGCTTTTTGGTTACCATGTGCTCTAGCAGGCTTGATTTACATGGCAGAAAATTATGCGTCTTCCACAAAGGGGCCCATGCTGCTTCCTGGAATTTACCCATGTTTGTGCCGTAAGTCCTTCCGCAGAAGATTCAGCCACTACAGGATCTTTCAGAACAGAAAGAGAAGCAAGAATATCAGGAGGGGTTCTGGTGACTGTTCTCTTTCAGGACGTTATTCTGAATATTTTTGTTTCCATTTCCTTCCCCAAATGTGATTATAAGGTTGAATAATAAAGCTGAATACAGATCATACAAATGCAACTGTGTATTAGCCTAAATGGCATTCTTTCTTACTGGCCCCTACCGCTGTCTGTGATTATTTATGTAATCAGCGGAAAACTGCATGATGAACTAAACTGTGCAGGTCAGTCTGAGATCAGGCTGATTTTGCTGATCAGAGTATGACGTAATCATACAAAGAATCTTGGGAAAGAGATGATCTGCGGGGAGAGAAATGCAGGACCAACATTAAGCTAACACAAAAGAACCCTCAAGCTTGTTTCTCTGCAGCCTTATGTCCTGTATAGTCATTTACAACCATCCAAAGTGAGTGCAGGTGTAACCTTCGGGTGGGCTAAAATTCATTTAATTGCCCTTCTCCAGTGCCCCACAGAAATCAATCCCAATCCCTGTGGAGAAAGCAGCTGGAGACCCAGGATCCAGTCTGTACAGGACTCACAGCAAAGATTGCTCAGAGTTACCCTCCCACAGTAAAATACTACTAAAAACAAACATAACAATGAACTTTATTAACTACTAACTAAATAAACCTTATCCTAAGAAACAAAGTACAATTAACCACGAACAATCCCTACAGAAACCCCCACATGAAAGATATCCAAGAGTCCCAAAGCCCAGGTGGAGTTCACCCAACTCTCAGCTACAGTCTCTGTTCCAGGGTAGAGGCTTGTCTGCAAGGTCTGTTGCAAATGACTCCATTACAGGGAGAAAACATCTTGTTCACTCCTGGCTCAGCTCCTACCCAGAAAACTGAGCACATGGTCTCCTTTCAAGGCAGTTCCTGCCTGCTGTCTGCTCAGACTGCTGCTCCCATGTCATCTGGCTGACAACATCACATCACACCAGCAGGGTACACTGTGGAGCATGCTCAAAATGCTACCACTCCCTGCTTCTGGAAGTTTCCAGTTGTGGGTCGCTAATCTGCCCAGCAACAGTAACCCACCCTCAGCAGGTCTCTCAGAGATAGCCTTTTCAGGCATATGGGTTACACAGGATCCAACCATTTGTGTAAATGAATGGAGAATGGTGAGGGTAGCACTTTACAGCCACTTTATACCAATGTAAACGACTAGCTACAGTTTAAACTAGTGGAGAACCAGCTGCTTTATCTTTTCAGTACGATGAAGTAATAAACACATTATCACTTGCTGCACAGTGCACCAAATAAAGCCAAGGCTGTCACCATGTTCTACATGCTCTTCAGGTGCTCAGTGGTATTACATAAGGCTATGTTTACACTTCTTAATTTAAGTCGACTTAGCATGTCCACATTTAAATTTTAAGTCGACTTTGAGGGGACCCTACAAAATCGACCTAGAGCGTCAGCACTGGACGCCTAGGTTGACTTCTAGGGGCTAGGTGGACCTGGGACAGGTCCACGGTGGCAGGGGGGGCATCCCTTTCCAAGTGCCGGGGGCTCAGCCTTTGCCCCATTGTACCTTGGTACAATGGGGCAAAGGGGGACAGGGACTGTGGCAGGGCATAGGGGCAGGGTGGGCAGGGCTCTTCCCTGCCCTTTGGGGGGGCACGCCAGGCTGTGGCTGTGCCAGCCACCCTGGCAGGGAGGGCAGTGGGGAAGCCCTGGAGTCTTAGGGCTACTCCACGTCTACACTGGCTAAGTCGACTTTCTAAAGTTGACTTAGCCAGCAAAGTCGACGTTAAACGAGGTTTCACAAAGCTGCTTAAGTTGACTTAAGGAAAATGTAGTGTAGATGCAGAATAAATTAAGTTGACTTAGGCAAGCTTAAATCGACTTAATTTACAAGTGTAGATGCACCCTAACAGTCTTAATAATCTGAGGCCATGTGTACACCATGAAATTACACTGATGCACAGTACATGGGCATGAACCTGCTGAACTTAATACATCATTTGTTTACATGCATACTTGGCTCCTTGCGCATGAATGCACCATGCGTGCCTGTGCTGATGCACAGCACGGTGCAGCGTGGGTATGTAGCCAGTGTGCATCCTGCCGCTATCCCCCGCACTCTCTTGTGAAAAATTCCAGTAACGCGTGATGAACCCAAAACAAGTTGCATAGCAGTGACTGAGAGCAATGGGAAGAGATGTCAGCTGCCCAGATTGTAACTGTCGCCATGTCATGATGTCGTCAGAATCCCAAACGTTTTGCCTTTTGTTTAAAAAATCCAACAAACCTGCGCTGCCCTTCTCATTGCCCTGCTCAGCTCTGCCCTCTAGGCATCAGCGCTGCAAATACAGGGCGCACAATCCTGCAGTAGATGCAGTGCCACAAGAGGTGCCGAGCCGATGGTGAACATAACGATTTTTTGGAGGACAGATTGCTGTGGGACATAAGAACCGAATCAAGGTGGGTGGTGGTGTTCACAGAGGAGCTGCAGGGGGTAGCACAGTGGTTTTCAATCTTAGGGGCGGGACCCAGGACTGGGTCGCAGACCCTCAGGCAGTGGGTCACGGCACCCCCCGCGGCCACCACCAAAAGACTGGACTGCATGGCTCAAAGATACAAGGAGCCCTGGGGCACTTTTAAAGGCTAAAAAATTTATTTATCGCATGAGCTTTGCGATAAATAAATCTGTTAATCTTTAAAAGTGCTACAGGGTTCCTTGTTTTTTTGGCTGACCGTCCTAGACTAACACGGCTGCCCTTTTGGAACTTGCTCAAAGATGTAATCGTTGGGTCAGGGGCATAAATGATTTTAGTCAATGGGGTCCTGAGAAAAAGGGTTTGAAAACCATTGGTGTAGTGCACCACTTCTGGCCCTAACAAACAAGCGCTGACTGGTGGGATCACATCAGGATGTAGGCTTGGGATGGCAAGCAGCGGCTGCAGAACTTTCAGATGCACAAAACCATGGTCCTGGAGCTGAGTGCAGAGCATACCCCAGCCCACTGGCACAGGGATACCAGAATGTGTGCTGCCCTGACAATGGTGACGTGAGTGACAATCAGCCTGGGGGAGCTTGTGAGCCCAGATTGACACTGGGCAGTTGGCAACCATTTGAATTTGGGAAATCCATTGTATGAACTGTTGCCATGTAAATATGGAGGGCAATTGCTCTTGTCCTGCTATGCAGGACCCCATGGCTGGAGTTGCAGCAATGAGGTTCCAGAACTGCGGTGGAATAATAGATGGCATACTTTTCAGGTTTGGCACTAGACTATCTTTCCACAGAATACCTCAACAGAAATGGCTCCTTTCCCATGATTGTGCAAGGACTGGTCCATCACTAGGGATGCTTCCCTGACATTATTATGGGCTGATCAGGGAAGGTCAATGAAGCTCCCATCTTTAACAAGACAGGCCTTTTCAGAAAGCTGCAAACAGAGATTTTCTTTCCTGACCAGCGGATTGTCATTGGGAATGTTGAAATGCCCACAGTGATCCTGGGCAACCTGACCTACCACTGGCATCTCTGGCTCATGAATCTGTACACCAGGCATTGTGACAGCTCCAAGGAACACCTTGACGCCTGGTTCAGCAGCATGACAATTGAATGTACTCTTGGGCAATTGAATGATCGCTGGCATTGTTAACTCACAAGATTGGACCTTACTGAGAAGAATAGCTGCCCGCTGTGTCCTGCATAATGTAGGTGACCCAAAGAGTGGTGGGAAGAGGTCTGCTGAGTTTGAACAGCCAAATACAAGGACCATTAGCAAAGCTCAGCATGGAGCTATATGGCTCAGACAGGCCATTTTAACAGCGAGCCACAGAACTATGTTTTGTTATCGTGTGCTATACCTGGTCCTGTTGTGTGGTGTCTGATGAGTTGTGTGGTGATTGCTCTACATGTAGGTCTATAGCACTGTCGGTACAGCTATTCAGTTTGTGGCTTGTATCATATTGTCTGTAACAAGCAGATATTGCAAACTAATAGGGATGAGTTACGGTTTAAATAGACATTTATTTAGTAGCAGAATTCAATGCACAAAAAAACCCTGTGAATTTTTTAAAAAAATATTAAGAAGACTGGAACCTACTAAATTAAGAGACTAGCCCTTATGAAGTCCACTTCAGCTACACAGACACCAATCATGACTTTCACAGGTCATTGTTTGTGACGATGTCCCCCCCCCGAGTGGAATGATAGGGGTTGTTCAGCAGTTCCTGATGCTACATGGAAGGTTGAATGTGGCTATAGGGAGGTCCTACTATTGAGGACTTCATGAGTTTCAGAGGAAGATGAGCCAATGTTGTTGAACCTATAGGTCCATCTGAGGCTGTATCATTTGTGTTTGCTGACTGATAACTCCATAATGTCCTGGTGCATCTCCTCCACCTTTTTCTGCTAGGCCTTTCTTGTCTCCACTCTTTCCTTCTCCGGGCCCAGTGTACACAATCTGATTCAGCCCTGGCTTGCAGGATCTCACTGATCATGTCCTCCTGCATCCTCTTCTTTTTCCTCCTTATCTGGGTCACGTGTTGTACGGCGGTGGAGGCCACAATGGCAGCTGCGGCAGATAAAATACACATACGCACCAGTGTCAGTCTATTCATTAGGGAAAGTAAAACAGACACGGCCGCATTCATGCACCAAAAGTTTGAAGCACTGCAGTCTCCCTTCGGCTTGTGTACAATACCAATCAGAGCACCAGCCAGTGAGTATGGCCTCTTGGGGGCTAAGGAATTGATCAGGGAATTGCTCGATTGGACAAATCCTGTAATAGGGCGAAGCCACTTGAAAACTGGCACAGTTTTCCACAGATGGTGCTGATAGTGCTCCCCTGAGCGTAACAATGGCACAGAGCGCTCAGCTGCCACTGGAGTTCCGAAGCCGCTCAGGCCCATATGCTGCTAGCCTGTTTCCTGCAATAATGCCTGTCAAAGTTATCGCTGATTGGTGTGGGAAAAATAAATTTGTTAGTCTTTAAAAGGGTCACAGGCCTCCTTGTTTGTTTTGGTGTGGGAAAGTGTCTCTCTCACACACACACACATACGCGTTCATATATATGAGGCATGTTTATGTCTAAGAAACATGTTATAGAAGCGAGATGGGGTAAGTTTGCAATTTTTTTCTAGATGCTTCGATATGTTTTGTATAGTAACGTTGATGTTCCAACTCCCCGTGTGTGTGGGGTGGTGATGGGGAAGCTCTCCTTGACACCAGACTTATTAGTGTCATCAATCATCGGGGGTGTCATTTCCAAATTCCTTTTCCCTCACCTAATTTGCTAAACCTAATTCTTCATCACACTACAAAAGCCAGCTTGAGAGATGGAAGTGATAATGAGAGGTGGCTTGTTCATCCATGCTCTACAGTACAGCAATGCAAACCTGGTAACTTTCAGAGGATGGTTTCCCCTTTTTTATGCCTTTAACTGAGGGCAGAAAATAGCATCCACTGTTGGCGTTGTTTGTTTTTATTTTTGGTTTGTTTTTGCTGGCTGGTTGAGTGTGTTCCGTAGTCCAATGGTGCTGGTAAAGGCATTAGTCAAACAGCTTTTGTTGCTGGCTGCGCACAAGTTTGCTGGTGGTAGGGTGGTATTTTGCAGCGCTCCAGAACATTTGCTGATGCAGCCAGTTCAGGATCCCTCCAAAATGCCCCTCATTAATCACAGCAATAAAAGGGCAATTTTTTTTTGTTCAGCTTCAAAACAAAGGTAATTTAAAAAAAAAACAAAAACCCTTGTCACAAATATTCATCTCATTTATTTTATTGCATTTGCTACCTCTTTCGCATTTGGGCAGAAAAATTGCTTGTCCTTAAAATCTGGGGGGGGGGGGGGGGGGGGGGGGGAAGGTGGTGACTGCTGCACCCACATAGACCTCAGTGAAGTCAATGGAGCTTCATGCAAGCACAGCAGCTTGCCAACATGGAATACAAAGCAGAATCAGGGCCTAAGACCAGCTCCCCATAGGTCTTAGGATGCCTAACTTCTGATGAAATCAATGGAAGTTAGGTCTCTAATTACATTTGAAGCTCTAGGCCTAAAAGCTCGCCAGCATGAGCCAGGGTTTCACCTAATACATAGCTCTTTGACTGACATAACCCCCTCTTGCTGGATCTAACAAAGAAAGGTACAAAGCCATGGCAAGAAACCAGAAACAAACAGAATTAATAACAACTCAGGCCTAGCGCCCCAGAGGGATATGACCTTCAAAATCCTGTGGGTGAGGGTGTGTGCGTGAGAGAATGAGAGCGAACATCTTATTCTGACAGATAAAGCACAAGGAATATGTATCTAGCATGTGCACATTTAACAGATGCACAAAGAATCAGTGCTGGCATTGGCTTTTCTAGTTGAAGGAAAATGACTAAGAATCAGGACGCAAAGGACTTTCCAATGAAAAGCACTTTAGTTAGAAAGTCTTATATTTTTAAAAATTGGCAAAGAATGAGCGATTTAGTTTGAAGCAAACAGGAGATTTAAACCAGGTGGTGAGACAGACATTATGGGGGAGTTTTTCAAAGGCACCAGTAGGAGTTAGGCACCCTGCTGCCTTTGTGAGTTGGTGCCTAACCGAAAATTTCTATTTTTCACTGGATGACAACCCTGTGGTTAAAATTTCCTACTGCACCAGGTCCGCAAGCTGGTCCATGGGCATCTGTACCGCCACAGCGCTCCGTTGACTTCAGCGAACCTCTGCATGGGTACACGCCGTAACTACCAGCATCAGAGTCTGAAATATTGAGGTTTCAGAAAATTAGAATCCTCATGCTGGTATTTTTCAGGTAACTATTAGATTCACATAACAGAGAGCCAATTCTATGCATATATAAAGAAGAGGATGAGCCAGCCCTTCATGAATGGAGATAAATATTCAGTATGTACCCGTGTTATCTGAAAATTCACAGTGAACCAGTTTCTAATGCAAACACTTTGGTAACAGGAAAGCTATAACAAAAGACCACCCAAAGGTATTCTGTAAGTATTCCCAGTGTCTTTAGTGGGATCACTTAAGGTTTAAGATATTTACTGGTGTTGAGCTGTAGCACAGTCTGTCCAAAAGTATATAGCTGTGATAATTCCAGCAGTAAACTCAGTTGTTAACAAAGACAGAGATCAAACTCTAGTTACTGCATCTCCCCAGGAGAGACGTTTCCTTTCCAAGTAACTCCCAGAAACTAAAAACTACGTTAAAAGAGAGTTTTATTGCTATTAGAGATTTAAATGATGGTACTCAGGGGATTGTTTTGAGCATAAGATCAACCGGGTAGAGACTGTGTCATATGTTTCTATGTTCTTCAGCAAAATGGGGGCGGGGGGGGGCTGTTCTTAGGTTGGTCCCTAGGCACAACAAGCCATTTGAAAACCCTCCAGCCTATCCAGGGCTAGCCGCTAGGGTAGGATTATAATAAATCAAAATGCCTTCTCCCATAAAAGAGGAGTCGAGTAGCGATTGGACAAATCCCTGAGTGTCTACTGGTAGATATAGATGTCCTATAGCAATAGCTGTCTCTGTGGGGTCATCCTATAACTAGTTATTGAGACATTCAGCAATGACTTCACCAGTAGAGATTACAGGGGGTTGGCCGGATGGCCCCTCTACTCTTCGCTCTGCCTTCCCCACAGCCAAATTTCAGTTTCTTTCCTACAGAAAATACTTAAAAGTCCCAACGCCCAGTTTAGCTTGTCTAAAAAGCAACAATATTTCATTAACATTAAAAAAATCAGAGATAGAGACAAAAAAACCCTCATAAAATAAAGGCTAGATACAAAAGTAAACATATCAAATGGAAGCTAACAGAAGGCATACATCCCTGAATATTAAAATATTACCTACAGCATTCCAAACAAATCCTTTTTCGCTCGTAGGCTGTGTCTACACTTAGAAAGCTAAGTCGACTGTAGTAAGTCGCCTTATTTAAATTGACTTTAAGTCGACCTTACCAAGTCGATGTAGAGAGTCTACACCTCAGTCCCAAGTCGACTTAAGGCACACTTCATCAAGTCGACGTAGAAAGTCTCCACTAGACTCTTAAGTCGACTTAGGGAGGCTGGAGGGGTGCATCATGGGAAGTATGGCAGCAGAGATGGTCTCCCCTCCCCCGGCCACGCCTTCAAAACAGGAAGTGGGCTCAGCCCTTTCCCATTGTGTCTGGCAACTCGGAGCCTGAGCAGGTCACGGATCTGCCTCTTCTCCTTCTCTTCTCTACCTAAACTGACCTCATAGGAGAACTTTATGCTCAAGGTGTTTGGCTGTCAGATGTTTGTACGGACAGTCTCTGCCTGAGACCAGACAGGGCCCTGATCTTGCTTGAAGTTGTTTCAAGATGGAGCGTCCCAGGCAAAAAGCCCCAACTCATTTGACTTGGGGGGGGCGTTGGAGGGGTGCATCATGGGAAGTATGGCAGCAGAGATGGTCTCCCCTCCCCCGGCCATGCCCTCAAAACAAGGAATTGGGCTCAGCCCCTTCCCCATTGTGCCTGGAACCTTGGAGCCTGAGCAGGTCATGGATCTGCCTCTGTTCCTGTGCTTTGTCGGCCAGCTGAGCGACACCTGCCAGCTAGTGGTGAGGCTTCTTCAGCTGTGGAGCAGGCCTGTCCGGCGACACGCCAGCGCGGCGGAAGGCCTCATCACCTCTGGGCACGGGAGGCCCACAGCGACTGGTGGGAGCGGATTGTCCTCACCACCTGGGATGATGACCTGTGGTTGCACAGTTTTAGGATGAGCAAGCGGACCTTCCTCGAGCTCGTCCACAAGCTCACCCCGGTTCTGCACCGCATGGACACCTGACTCCAACCCGCCCTGCCTGTAGACACGTGAGTGGCCATTGCTGTGTGGAAGCTGGTAATACCAGCAGCTGGTGGGAGCTGCCCCTGTCTGGAGTGTCTCCTCTCAGGCTTTTGGTAGCCCTCGCGGAGGTCCTTGATCCTGACCCGGACCTGCTGTGTGGCCCTTGGCAGCCAGGGCCTGGGAGATGGAGGCATCCACCTCCCGAGTGCGATGGCTGCCTCACACTTGAGAGCTGACTGCTTCGTCCCCCCAAATGGCCAACAGCTCGAGGATGTCCTGGTGGCTCCGGGATGGGGCCTGCCTGCGGCGCTGGCTCTGCTCTGCTCTGCCCTGCTCCCAAGCAGCAGGGTGGTCAGGGGTGCGTCCTGCCCTGTGGTTGGCTAGGGCAGGCTCTTCCTGTGCCAGGAACGCTGGGATGGAGGTCAAGGAAGAAGTTCTGGAGGCCATGGAGGTTGACGTAGGGCTACTGTGCATCTGCACTGGCTTAGGTCGACTTAATGAGGAAGCCTTAGGTCGACCTAAAAGGAGGTGTTATTACATCACCTTAACTTTTCCTTACGTTGGCTTAAGGAACTGCTTAAGTTGACTTCAGGAAAGCCCACTGTGGACGCGGAGTAGTTTCAGTGAATTAGACCTCCTTAGGTCAACTTAATTTCTAAGTGTAGACGCACCCGTACAGCCTTAAGCTGTCTGCTTCTGTCCCAAGACAAGAGGTTACTGGTGGAGAGGGGGGGCAGCACTAGGAAACAATGGGGGTTACGGGTCGGCAGTGGCTCAGTTAATCAGTGCCCTAAGCTAATGTGAACTCATTGGAACTATGCTGATGGTCAGTAGCTGAGATTCTCACCCTTGAGTCTCTGACATCAAACCGTTTCATCAGTTTCATACAAAACCTATATATGAAAAATCATAAGAGAGGTGTGTTGGTCAACACAGCCTTGGGACGCAGGCACTCCTGCATCCTAACCCTGGCTCTGAACCACCGCTGTCCCGTGGGGGGAGTGGGGCCCGGGGCCCCACCTGCAGGGGGGGGGTGTGGGGTGTCGGAGCCTGCTCTGGTCCTGGCCCTGGCAGGAGCCGGCTCCAGGGTCACCTATGTGTGGGGGGGTGGAGCCGGAGCTGGCTGCGGGGCAGGCCGGCGCAGAGACCCGGCCCCATGTGCTCTGCCCTTGGGCCTGCCTGCTTTGCCCTGGGGGCGGGGATGGCCAGCCCAGGGGCCGGGTATAGCCCTCCCGCCCCACCCCGCCGCCTTTGGCTGTGTGCCTAAGGCAGCGGAGTGACCGTGGGAGGAGGGGCTGCGGCACATGCCCCACACTGCCCAGCTGGGAGCGGGACAGCGCGGGGCCCACGTACCTGCGGGGCCCGGGGCGATCGCCCCATTCCCCCCCCCCCCCCCCCGGGACGGCCCTGCTCTGAACTCTGTAAACTTGAGCAAGTTATTCAAAGCAGTTTGCCAAGCTGTAAAATGACGAGACTAATGCTTCCATCTCGATGGAACCGACTTAGCGACGGGTTCATTACTTAGCCTTTTAGAGGACTTTGCCAATAAACGGTAGACACCCTTGCACGACAAAAAAGAAATTATTTTTTTTTTAGGTAAGTAAATGATCATTGGTGTTTGGTTACCGTCACTCATGGTACATGCCCAGCTGAGTAGAATTCATGTTGTGTCTGGTAAATTGGCAGGACACCCTTGCACGGGTAAGTGGTCTGGTTAGCGATCACCCCCCCCTGTACTTGGATTATCTGTACTAAGTGAAATCTTATTATTTGCAAATCCACCAAAATAGTCCCTGAGATGCCATGCCAGTTACGACGGTTTTGAAGGTGATCAAAACTCCCTCTCTTGCTCAAAGCCTGTGTAAGAATTTTGTCAAAGCAGCCAGCTGAGCGCGAGGTTAAAACACAGGCAATTTTCACCTTGCAGACAGGTTTAGTGGAACGCATTATTTTTAATTTGCAGCTTTAAGAAGTCTAACTGTCTTTGTTTTATTTTCCCTGGGAGAGACTCATCTCTTCTGACCGTGTAACCACTGAGGCCCTGTAAGGAATTGATAAAATAGGTTACTCACAATAGAACATTAATTAAGGCCTAGTTTCCCAATAAGTGCCCCCAAATCAGTGTCTTTTTTGTAAAATGCTGAGCCGCAATTTCTCGATGAATTACCACGATAAAACCAAGAAAATAGGTGCTATGAACCAGGCAGTTATACGGGCATGTTACCCGTATAAGAGAGAACGAGTTAAAAAAAAATCCAACACAATCATATTTTCATCGCTGCCTGTTCTGGAGTACTGCCGCTGATGGTTACAAACAAGACTCCATGCACATTTATACTGTGTGTAGAGTTGGCCATGTTTCTGGCTGATTTGCTGTAAGTGCAATGAGTTTAGTGCCCTGGGACTCAGGATTCCTGTGTCCAGTGCTTACTGTGCACCAGGGCTGAGCTCCGGCACGACGTGGCGTGGCAGTACACAGTGCTGGCACATCTGGGGTTGCCAAATCAGTTATGAAAGTAAAAAAAATTGCGTGCGCGCGGGCCCCTCTTTCAGTTCGAATGAAGCGCTGCACATGTCCCATATCCAAAGCTGCTGTGTGACTTTAGGAAAGTCACTCATCTCCATGTGCATCTGATTCTCTTTCTCCTGTTTAGCTGTCGTCTGGTGATACTGTAAGCTCTTGGGGGCAGGGATTGTTTCTCACTGTGTGTTTGTACAGTGCCTGGCATAATAGAGCCCCGGCTCAAATGGAACCTTTAGGTGCTACTTTAAGACAAACAATAATACTAAGCTAAAATGGAAGGGCAGGAACGTTTTGTACTGCCAGGTTGTTTAGCGCTCTGGGGCTTACTGGGGCACCCACAGAGCCTTCCGTAGCACTGTGCTGGAGCAAAGGAATTCTACGTGCCTGTGTGAGATACTTTCCCTCCGCCATGCCAGAACACCGTGTCCTCAGACAAAATGCGCTATGGTTTTCTTAAGACTCAGTGTCAGCGGCGCTCAGATTAAAGGCAGCGCAGGGTCTCTTGGCAGCTTACAAACGAGAAACTGGAAAATGTCATTATTTAATGTGGCACGTGGCGTAGCATCCATGCCAAGCTTCGCTGAGGGGCCCAAGACTCCAGACACGAGGGAAAGCTGATAAAAGCTGCCTCCATAAAGTGACTCAGCTCGTTTTTCTTCTTCTCTTGGCAGAAAGTCACCTCTGCACGTGCCGGCTCTTCAGGGAAGAGCGCCAACGAATCCTAGTTGAGTTCTGTACAGTGATGACTTGCAAGGGACAGCCCACTATTTCAAAACAGTGGTGTAGATAGGAGTAATGAAGCTAGTGGGAGTTTATTCATTGAAATCAATGGGCTTTGAGTCAGGTCATTAATGACTTGTCCAAGGCCACACAGGGAGGCAGTTTTCAGTGCTGGGAATCAATCTGAGAGCTGAGGTTAGCAAGCCAGCGTTCCTGGCTCCCAGGCCCATGAAACACTTTAAATGTAGCTCATCTTTTCGTGGGGGAACTATTAGTTTTCCTTAATTCAGAAACCACTTCAAGTTCTCTGTTAATGCCATGCATCTAGTAATAATATGTGTATGGTGCTGTTAACGGGAGAAGCGCTTTTCAGACGCACTCTCAATTGTTTTGTTATATATATGCCCCATGTATAAGCAAGATGAATTCAAACTGCACCAAGTTTGGAAAAGGGCTTCTAGGCTGATCAGAGGCCTGTATCTACGTTACAAGAGGCGTTTGGCATGGTTCGCCTAACCAAATGAAGGCTGAGAGGCAGCACGATTGGTCTCTATAATACATCAGCGAGAGAAACTCCGGGGAGGGAGAGGACTTATTTAAGCAACTGTGTTGGCACAAGACCAAATAAACATATACAGCTCACCAATAGGTTCAAACTTGAAATTAGACAAAGGTGTCTAACCGTCAGGGGCATGAAATTCTGGAACAGCCCCTGCGAGTAGAGCCATGGGGAGCAAAAAAATCCAAACCTGTTTAAAGACCGAGCTTGATGAATTTATGGTTTGTTATGAAGAGATTGCCTACAATGGCACATGGCCCATTTGTGACTGCGACTAGCAAAAATCTCCACCAACCAGACTGGCCTCTGACAGACTACAGAGAACACTTTTCCTGGTGTCTGACTGAAGGACTCACCCATATGCTCATGAGGTGAGGGAGGCATTTACCCCTAGGTCAGACTGGCAGAGACGAAAGGGGTTTTTTTGCCTTTCTCTGCAGTATGGGCCCTGCCCCAGCTCAGGTGCTGTTTTAACTAGCGTATATGGTGTATTCTCCATAATTATAATGCAGGATGTGAGAACTTCAGTAACTCAGCCAAAGGTTCTGGGTCTGTTACAGGAGCAGGTGGGCGATGTTCTGTTTGCTTGCAATGTGCAGCCGATCAGAGTAGCTGATCATGAGAGTCCTTCTGACTTTCACATCTATGGGAACGACATGTCATATCTGCACCACTTGCATTTTAAAAAGTCTCCTAAGTTGCCGCACATCATCAAAAGACTCAGCCACAGAATGCTTCATTCCCAGTCACTTTGAACAACCTTTGTGCACTACGGCTCATAGAGGCACATTTTTTTTCAGTAAGCACGTCCATTAAGGATCATTTGCTGAGGAAATACGTAATTTGGCCCCTTTAAAACAATATTAAAGAGGCATTCAAAATATATTGGGCCAGAGTAGCTCAGTCCACTTTGTAGCAGCACAAAGGGGATTTAACAAGCTAGTGAAGTAGCCTGTGGCTGGGACACTCTGCTCTGGTGCCATGCGACCCCTCACTCGCTCTATCTGAGCATAGGTCTTGCTGAACTACATAGGATTTTCTTAACTAGCTGTCAGGGGGCTACTCCAGTGAGTAAAGTTTCTTTTATGGTTAAGTGCCTGCAGGGTCAGGACATTACCTTGTCCACAACTCTTTTGAAACCATTCCAATCCCCCTGGAAAATTGTGCGGGTTTGGTTGCTTTTTCAATAGCTATAATGGGAATTATTAAAACTGAAGTAGTCTACAAGGGACTCAGAGCATGACTATGTGATCTATGCTGAGACCAGGGCAGACTCTCAGCCTCAGACATGCCAAATTTCCCTCCGTCTTTCTGTTCCCCTGCTGCACCAGCGAGCATGTAAATTGTTCCAGTCTCCAGCCAGCACATGAAATGTGTGTGCGAGGAACTATGCGTACCAGCATAACAGCGAGAGGGAACCAAGGCTTTGTCCACTCCCCCCCCCTCTTCTTGCCTCCTCTTTCAGGGTGAGACTGTAGCATCTGTTGTAGCGCCTGCTACCCTCCCCCACTACTACCCATGATGCAGGTAGCCAGCACAAGCTGAGCCCTGGCTTGGCCCCTGGGGAATAAATAATGTGGTGTTTAAGAGTCTTGTATAATACACAGCTTCGAAAGGTGGCGTGGATGGCAGCCTGTGCAGATAGCAGATGGAGACCATTCAAACACGGGATTTGTTTTATTCTTCTACAGTTGCAATCCATGCATTAAGCTCACGGAATTCGCCCACCCCCTCCCAACCTCATTTTAGTAATAGCTGTTATTTCGCTCCCAGATCTGGGGGAGAAGAGCCCAATAAAGACCTCTTGGGTGGCTTCTGAAAGTAAAGACCATTTCATCTGTCAGTCAGGCCTTGCTTTTCTTTAATTCTATTTCAATGTGTTTTATAGGACCAAGCTTTTGCCTCTGCAGCCACAAGGCTTCTCAGCGGGATGGAGCAGCTTAATCGATTGGCGAGCCCATCACCCAGAAAGAGTGTTAATTGGTTTGACTACTGGAAGCATGTGACACAGACAGATCTAATCAGCAGCACTGGAGGAATCAATAAATAAGAGGCGAAATGCAGGTGGGTAAAACACGGACCCAGTCCCGCAAACACTGCTGAGCTCTCTTGTTAAAAACGAATGGACTATCTGCAAGAAGGACCCGTTTCACATGAGTGTTTGCAAGACCAGGCCCTGGATAGCTAAAAGTCAGACTAATTGGTTAGCTTCACCCTCCTTATCCCGCTAATTATATGTCAGGTGCCTTCGAGTTTTGCTTCCATAATTCTTTCAATAAATCTATGAAAATGATTTGATTTCGTGTCCTAAAAATGTCAACATGTCTCAACTTGTCTTGTGCACACAGCGGGATAGGCATGTGTGTGCACGCAAGCACGTGTGCTCACTCACACAGAGAGCGCGAGACACACACACGCACACACACTCTCTCTAACGGTACCCAGGGAAAAGGGACTGAGTGACTTTGGCGCAGGCTGCTATAAAGAAGCTGTGGAATGGCACGTCTAGGTAGTCATGCTAAAGAGTTGGGGACTACCCAAAAGTTACTATTAGCCAGCAGGTCAGATGCCCTATATGAAATGAGTTGCTCATCGCACCTCACTTCCCGCCAGAGAGCTGATCCCATCACTAAGCATGACCATGGCTGCCATCCTGGGGACAGTCTCATCAGAGGAGCCCGGGACTGAAATAGGCCCACAGGTGGTCCCTTGGGAGACGCACAGAGCTATGTTATGAGCACAGCACTAGATGTACAACACGATTTAGGTACCAAAGTCCAAAATGGCATTCAGAATCGCTCTGCTTCAGGTGGGTAGCTCAAGCAGCGCCATCAATTCAGTGCATTACTAAAAATAAATACCTTAGTCTCCCCTCGCGGAGTCCTGGTTCCAGTGATATGATGCTCCAGAGCACAGCCAGATAAATATTCTTGTGGGCCCAGGGCTGTTAGCTTTTGTGGGACCCTCAGTGGATGCCCAGCTGGGGCAAACGCCCAGGCCAGGGCCGGATTGGGTCAGCACTGTGCAGCTGGGGGCAGGATGGGCCGGCAGTCTCTCCACCAGTGGGTGCAGGTGGCTGCTGACCAGCCTGGGGACGGGTTCAAGCAGGGTGGGCTGGCACTATGGTGCGGCACCTTGGCATGGGCCGATGCAGTGGTGGTCTGGGAGCTCACAAGCCAGCCTGGAGCAGACTAGCTAGCCTGGGAGTGAGGCAGGCCAGCACTATGGTTTGGTACATGGCAGTGGACTTCCAGGAGCTGGGCGTGGTCAGGCTGGAGGTGCTCTGGGGCCAGAGTTATTTTTGCAGGCCCCCCCCCCCCCTTAACCCAAGGCCCTGGGCTCAGGCCCTGGAGCTCCCACATTTTACGCTGCAAAAGTCCCCCAAAGCTTGTGTCCGTTTTCATGAGTAGCGCAATGACTACAATAGTGGCTAGCTTTTCAACAGCCTGGGCTTCTTCCTCCTAAAACATAACTATGTGGTGTTCAGTAAGCTTGTGTTCTGTTTATAGTCCCCTAAATTATGCTTCTAACACAATGGATTTCAGAGGAGACCGAGAAGAAAAACAAATGAGCAACTTGAAGATGTATTTTGGAATTTTTTGTGGGAGGGAGAGAGGCCAGGGAACATATTGGGGATGTCAATAGCATTGTCAGTAAAATGTGTATGAGCTGGAACATGTGATCACATGACAAATATCCTTTAGGTGCTATTATCTCCCAGATGAGCAGAAGAAGCCTGGGGATTGCCTGCAAAAATAACTCTGGCCCCCAGAGCTCCTGCAGCCTGAGTGCTGCCCACCAGCCAGCGTGGTGCGATAGCCCTGGCCCTGACCCCAGACTGGCTGGTCTACCCCAAACAACAAAATTAATATGTTTGTGTACTAACGCAAGGCTTCTGGGCAACAAAATGGAAGAACAAAAGCTACTGGTAGAGAAAGTGAAATCGTATTATAGCAGGGGTTGGCACCTTTGCCGAACCCACCGTGCCAGCTCCGCCCACCGGACCCTCAGCAGGTGTCAAAAGGGGCTGGGCCAGGGCTCCGGTTCCCGGCCAGGGCCATGGCCAGAGCTGGGGCTGGCTCCTGCTGGCAGGTGGCTTCTGGTTCCCAGCCCTGGAAACCGGCTTCCGCCGGCAGCGGCAGTTCCGGATGGGCCAACCCGCCCTCTTCCTGGCCATTGCCGGGGCCAGCTCCTGCAGGGAGTGGCAGTTCTGGGCAGGGCCAACTCACCCAGCTCCCTTCCAGCATCCCTGCCCAGCAGTGAGGAGGGCCTGGAGGGGCCAGGAGCCCCGTGCCACAGCTTTTTCCTGCTGGCCACGCTCCCCAGTGGGAAAGCGCGGTGAGGAAGGTCCTGGAGCTTGGGTACATGGCTGTTATGGTCCCAGGCCATGCTGAGGAGTGGGGCCAATGGGGGAAGCCTGAGATGCGGCACGTGCCGCTCAGGCTCAGCCCGTGTGCCATGTTTGGCCACACGTGCCGGGGGTTGCCAATCCCTGTATTATCGGGATAACAGAAACGTGGTGGAATAGTAGTCAGGACTGATATACGGGTATTGATGGGTATGTGATGTTCAGGAAAGAAGAAACAAAGGCAAAGGTGGTGGAGTAGCATAATGGGGTAGCCTGTAAGGAAATTAGAAGTGATGGATTAGATAAGATGGAGTCTGGGCAAAAATAACATTGGGAAAAAAACTACTAGAGAGTCCACAGAGATCATGCGTGGGGTGTGCGGCAGACCACCAGGATCTGCTTGGGACAAAGGCCTCACAATGTTCTTAAGGATGTAAATGCTGCCAGGACTTGTGTGATTATGGGACACTTTAAAGTTCCAGATATAGACTGGAGGACAAGTGCGAGTGGTAATAATAGGGCCCAGATTCTGCTGGATGTGAGAGCTGATGGATTTTTTTGTCACCAAATAGTTACTGAACCAACAAGAGTTGGTGCCATTTTATATTTGGTATTGATGAGTAGTGAGGACCTCATAGAAGTACTGGTTATAGGAGACAACCTTGGTCTGAGTAACCATAAGCTAATTCGGTTCAAACTAAATGGAAGGATAAACAAAAATAAATCCGTGACTAAATAAATCTTTGACTTCAAAAGGGCTAACTTCAAAAAAATTAAGGGAATTAGTTAGAGAAGTGGACTGCACTGAAGAGCTCATGGATCTAAAGATGGAGGCAGCTTGGAATTACTTCAAGACAAAGTTACAGGAACTATCTGATGCCTGCAGCCCAAAAAAGGGGGAAAAAGTTCATAGGCAAGAGCTGTAGACCAAGCTGGATGAGCCAGCATCTCATACAGCTGATTAGGAGAAAGCTTACAAGGAGTGGAAGATGGGATGGCTCAGCGAATAAAGCTACCTCTTGGAGGTCAGAACACGTAGAGATAAAATGAGAAAGGAGAAAAGCCAAACAGAGTTGGACTTTGCAAAGGGAATTAAAAAGTAAATGTTTCTCTAGCCATATAAATAGGAAGAAAACAAAGAAAAAAGAAGTGGGATCACTAAGCATTGAGAATGGGGTGGAGATTAATCAGAGAACTGGAAGGGACAATGAGAGGTCATTGAGTCCAGTGTCCTGCACTCATAGCAGGATCAAGGACAATCTAAGCATGGCAAAATATCTAAACAAATACTTTGCTTCTGTTTTTAATTAGGCTAATGCTGAGCTCAGGGATAGTGATAGGGTGGCTAATGGGAATGAGGTTATGGAGGATGAAATTATCACAGCCGAGATAGAAGCCAACCTCGACTTGCTTAATGAGACTAAATGGCGGGGAGGGGCTGAATAATGTCCATCTAAGAATATTAAAAGAACTGGCACATGAAATTGCAAGCTCATTAGCAAGGGTTTTAAACGAATCAGGGGTTGTACCGTATGACTGGAGAATTGCTAACATAGGACCTATTTTTAAGAAAGGGGAAAAAAGTGATCTAGGTAACTACAGGCATGTGAGTTTGATCTTAGCAGTATGCAAGGTCTTGGAAAATATTTTGAAAAAGAAAATAATTAAGGACATCAAGGTTAATGAAAATTGCGACAAACTACAACATGGCGTTACAAAAGGTAGATCGTGCCAGACCAACCTGCTCTCCTTTTTTTGAGAAGATTTTTTAGACAAAGGGAATGCAGTGGATCTAATTTACATAGATTTTTTAGTATGGCATTTGATACAGTTCCACATGGGGAATTATTAAATTGGAAAAGATGGGGTTTAATGTGAAAATCGAAAGGTGGATAAGGAATTAGTTATAGGAGACACCACAATGGGTCATACTGGAAGGTGAATTGTCAGGCTGGAGGGAAGTTACTAGTGGTGTTCCTCAGAAATCAGTCCTGGGACCAATTTTATTTAACCTTTTTATTACTGATCTTGGCTCAAAAAGTGGGACTGTATTAATGAAGTTTGCAGGTGACATGAAGTTAAGCGATACTGCCAACACAGAGAAGGATTGGGGTATCAGACAGGATCATCTGGATGACCTTGTAAACTGGACTAATAGAAACAGGATGAAATTTAACAGTGGTAAGTGCAAGGTCATGCATTTAGGGACTAATAACAGGAATTTTTGCTATAAGCTTGGAACGCATCAGTTGGAAGTGACAGAGGAGGAGCAAAACCTTGGACTATTAGTTCTTCACAGGATGACTATGAGCCACCAATATGATGTGGCTGTAAAAGAAGTGAATGAGGTCCTAGGATGCATCAAATGAGGTATTTCCAGTACAAACAAGGAGGTGTTAGTACCATTATACAAGGCAGTAGTGAGACCTCCTCTGGACCACTGTGTGCATTTCTGGTCCCTCACATTTGAGAGAGAAATTTAAAACTGGAGCAGGTGCAGAGAAGGGCTAGTTGAATGATCTGCAGACTGGAAAAACCTGCCTTATGAGAGGAGACTCAAAAAGCTTGACCTATTTAGCCTAACCAAAAGAAGGCTGAGGGGAGATATGATTGCGCTCTAGAAATACATCAGAGGAATCTATACCAGGGAGGGAGAGGAATTATTTAAGTTCTGCGCCAATGTGGACACAAGAACAAATGGCTATAAACTGGCCATCAGGAAGTTTAGACTTGAAACTAGACAGAGAGTTCTAACCATCAGGGGAGTAAAGTTCTGGAATAGACTTCTGAGAGGAGCAGTGGATCAAAAAAATTATCTTGATTTTTGCAAAATAACATAAGCCTTCTCATTAGGTGAGGATTAGCTTTCTCCCACTGGTAGACCCACTGCAGGTAAATGTACTGTAACGAGTGTTTGTGAGTGAGCATAATACATTATTAGACATAGTTGTGTTTTTAATACCTCTTGATATATGTTTGCCTCCTGTCAGGCATACGCTATGTTAAAAATGGCTTGCTTACGTGGTGGTCTGCTAAAGCTTTCGATGACGATGTAGTGGTCCACATAAAGGAAAACGATGGGAACTGCTGCATGGTTTATAAGAAGATATGCAGGGGTAAGCCTCTTAACTAGTCACTAGACCAGCAAGATACTGCTGGTTAAGATGCTCTCCTGGGAGAGCTGGGTTCTAGGCCCTGCTTCAGTAAAATGACATCAATTGCACCTTCAAAGTAAGTGTTTTTAAAAGGAAAGCTGGGCCAAGAACCCCTTAAAAATTTAGCCCTTAGAGCGCCCTGTTAGAGAAAGACTCATTTATTGATGTTGTCCTTCTTGTACATCTCCCCTCTTTTTTGCTTCATGTGTGAAATAATTTCATAGGCAAGGCTACTGCAATTATACACCATCAAGAGCTATATATAACAGAAATTGTTTGCGCTTACTGGCTGGAACCGTTTCTTCATTTGTAATGAGCCATGTACACTTGTGCTTGACTACTAAATAAATAATAATTAGCAATAACATTTGTAGGCTTTAAAGACAATGGACTCCAGCCCTGCCATTAAAAAAGGGGGTCATAAGCAGCTTGTTGACTATTTCATTTCTGGTCTGACTCAGGAATTTACATTTCTGCTGTCTCTTGCTCTCTTTCATTATTATTAGTGGTCAAATGCTCTGGCCAAATAAAGCAAATCTGGGAATTTTCTCACCATTAGCCTCCCTTTCCATAGTTTGCTCCAAACAGCTGACAGCATCTTGTCCTCCAGGATGCCAATGCAGAAAGCTAGTAGCATATAACAGGCAGTTTATGCTCTTCCTGCCAGACTCCCCAAACTGATGTAAGCGTTGCCAGACTGGATCAGCTCCATAGTCCAGTATCCTGTCTCCAGTAGTAACCAATACTAGAGATTGCAGTGAAAACCATGGGGTGGGCTATTATACTACTGCAACGTTGAGAAGTGAGTCAGCCCCGCCACCGTCCATCCCTCAATTCATAAGATTGACTTTAAAATAATGAGATTTAAAAAAATACATAGGAACAGCCGTACTGGGTCACACCAATGGCAGAACTAAAGCAGTACCCTGTTTTCTGACAGTGGCTAATGCTAGGTGCTTCAGCAGGAATGAACAGAACAAGTGATCCATTCCCTCTCACCCACTGCCCGCTTCTGGAAAACTTGAGAGCATGGTTTGCTCTGATGGTTACACGATGAGTTTTTATTTCCTGTCTCTTTTTTGTATTTTAGTCATTTCTGTTAGGGTAGATCCAATGCTCGTCTCCACAGCCATGAAATCTAGGCACTTACTTTTTAAAAACCGAAAGCCGAGATTCTTACATATTCACAGGGCTCCAGGAGCCAAGACTTTAAGAACAAGACTAGTTGACACAAGACTCATGATAAAACTGCAAGTTGAGAACACTGGCTAGGATAATCTGTTCTTAAAGGCATCTCCTCTGAGCTGGTTAAAATTTGTTAAATTTTTAATTTTTCAATGACATTCTTCATCAAAATTCAATATTTTGATTAAGAAGCACCCAGAAAATTTTTTGGCAACGTTTGCCAAATGGCAAGCTGGTTGACATTTTTTGACACTTTAAATATTTTGTGGAGATTTCAAAAAATGAGTAACAAAAGTTCCAGGTACCTGTTTCTACTTTAAAAAAAAAAGCCAACCAAAAACTAACCCATTCTATCAGCGCGCATGACATGCCAGCTCAGCTAACTTGATGCCACGTATTGTGCTGTAACAAAGTTATGTCCCTGCAGCCCCTGAAGAGCTGCTTATACCAGTAGTTCTCAACCTTTTGTGGGTCATGACACGACTGATGGCCTCTTGCGATCCTACAGGACACATCAGCCCACCCACCCCAGGTCAAATCCAGCCATTTCCCTGGCTTTCCACCACACACTTACTGCTGCGTGGCAACACACTAATGCATCCTGACACAGGACTTGAGACCCACTGGCTTATAGAATAACAGGGATTCAGTGGAACACTGCAAAAACCAACTCTAGCCCCTATAGGCAGGATCTAACTGCCACCCCCCCCCCCGATCTGATACAACACTATACGAGACAAAACTCTTAACTCTAAAAGAAAGATAAAGCACCATCTATCGATGGGTGCATCTACACTTAGAAATTAAGTCAACAAGCTTGCTTAAGTCGACTTAATTTAATCCACGTCTACACTACACTTTCCTTAAGTCAACTTAAGCAAGCAAGCAATGAAAATTAAGTCGACTTTATTAAACCTCCTTTTAATTCGACTTTAGGCTTAAGTCGATTTATGTCAGTGTAGACCAGGTACAATGGGGCAAAGGCTGATCCCCCTTGCACTGGGCAAGAGGTTGCCCCCCCACCACCACTGTGGACCTGCCCAAGGTCCCCCTACAAGTCGACCTAGGCGTGCAGTGTGGACGCTCTAGGTCAACTTTGTAAGTTCCCCCCAAGTCGACTTTAAATTTAAGTGTGGACATGCTAAGTCGCCGCAAATTTACAAGAGTAGACATAGCCAAGGGCAGTATTGTCCGTGCCAACACTGTAATATGTTTAATACTAAGCGTACTTACCACCCATATGGACCCGTCAAGCTGTAGGTATAAGGGGATTTACAAATGATAATGCATCATTATCACCATTTTACAGGTGGAGAAACGGACTCGCAGTGAGGCAAAATTCCTATGGTCACATGACAGTCCAAGTTTCTTGATGGCTACTTCAACACACTATCTACTAGCCCAACTTGTCTTTCTATTTTAATTAGATTTAAATGCATTCAAAAACTGCTGCACACACAGGGTTAAAAAATGAGCAAAGCGCTAGTGATAAAGGTAGTGCAGGGGTGGACGGCATCCACACTGCCATGCGAAGGAGTCACAGATGTACAATCGTGAGTAAGGGAACATGTGCTTGGAAGGCGTGTTCTGAAGCCTCCCTATCCATAATATACATCTCAAGGCGCACGTCCCCATCTGTTGTACATGGAGTTGTGGTCTGGGGGGTTTGTTTTTTTAAAAAAAAATTCACCACTTTAGAGCGTTTTTAAGACAGCTAAACATCTGCAGTTAAGGCCTTGGCTGTACTGGTTAGAAAAGATGTTAATTCACAGGCTTTAACCAGCCCACTCTGTTGTGGTAGTTAATTTTTTTTCTAACACAATTTCTTTCCTAGCATAGACCAGGCATCGACCCTCCCAGCTAAAAATTAACAAGGGGGTATGAAATGGCAAATTGTCTTTTTAATAATGAGCGGGGTTATTAGCTAATAAGAGACCCCATAAATGAAATGAGCTACATAAGGGAGGAAGATTAGATGAGCATATAGGCAGGACAGACAAACCAGAAAGACACAGGGACTAGAAGTTAGCTAACCAAACCGTGAAAACCCTCTCTCTTCCATTGCCTGTCGTGTTTAATTTTTTCTGGCGCTAATAAAGGGGAGCCACACATCACGTCACTTTCATCTGCTGGCCTTTCAGTAGACGATCTGACTGTTTAAAAAACAAAACAAAGCCAAGTTTTCTGTTTGTATTTTAATAATGAAACAGACCTTTTTATCAGATTACTGAACCTGCCATGAGTCACCCTTAATTTGGCTAATGAATTTATACCCCGCCCTCTAGGGGCAGAAGTGCTTGTTGTTCACAGACTGAGGCCATTAGCAGCCTCTCTCATGCCGAGGCAAGGAGAGGGGGAAAAAGATTCAGATGTGTTATTATTTGTGCCAGCTTCTCATTATTGCTGGGCCTTCTGCCTTAGCAGCAGAGATTGATGCTCAGCCTTAGCATTGGCCTCAATCCACTCAACAGGCAGGGATTTTGCTCCCCTAGAGTCATAACTTTTAAGGGCAGAAGGGACCATCTAGCCTGACCTCATGTCCCTTTTAGATGGGATTCTGCCTCTACCACTCACTGCCCCCAAATATCATGGGGAGCACATAAAGACCCCTGAATGAAATCCTGCATCTACTGACATCAAAAGGCAGTCAGCCATTGCCATCAGTGGGGTCAGGCTTTCACCCCAGACCTCTATGATGCAAGCAGAATGTTTTCGGTTAAGATCCCCAGGCACAGAGCCTGTTCTTGGCTAAAAAAGAAGGTCTCATGCTGTTACTGCACACAAGAGAGATGGCACTGGTTTTACATTTCCAGCAGCACTGTGCTGTTTAACTCCAGGCCAGGGTCGCTCTCAGAACAGAGCGCCAGCTGCTGCGCATCCCCACGGCCTGCAGCATTGGGTTTTCCGTGGAGGTTGCTCACCTGAGTGCTGGAACAACCTGCAGGTGCTGAGCTTACGGGACATGAGACACATGACACAGTCCTTAGGGTGTGGTTCAAAGTCTATTTCATGACACAAGCTAGAACCCATTTAGTCAGAAAGCCAGGGCGTTACTGCGCTCTACTTTTAGTTGTTTGCTGAACATGTTTTTTTTAAACATTTAAAAAAAAATCTATACATTTGTAAAACATCCAAAAGCTTCATCTCTATTTTAAAATCTCTCCCAGCCCCCCCACTCCCCTTTTCTTTCTGCTGTCATGTGCTGCAGGCTCTTCGGATCTCATTGCTTCTGCAGGGTTGCTGCATGAGGGAGACGCTGCTGAACCTCTGCAAGTGGTTGAAAGAACCGGTGTTGGGGTGTGGTGTTTCCTTCTAGTCACTCCTGGCCTGGTTCCGGACCCGCACTGGGGGCATGGGTAGAGACGCCGTCTTTCAGGTGAGCGGTAATGTTCAGTCTCTGGCTACACTGCGATAGAAAGGTGTGTTTTCCAGCTCAGGGGCTGTAGACATGCTAGCGTTCCTTGAGATAGTAGAGGTGTAACAGGAGCTGCAAGGGGAGGGGCTAGCCAGCGGATTGCAGTGGCCGCGGCCCTCGGCGCCCAGCTATGTCCTCGTGGCTAGCCTGGCCTGCCAACATGGCTCCACTTCTCTTTTCGTGTGTTTGCTCAATAAAAGTTAGTTCCTGTGAATCTACCTGAGCTGGCAATTACACCTGCAGCAAAAGCAGAGCTGTGGCCTCAGGGCCTTCCCCACCTGTGGTCACTAACCATCTCTGGGAGGGAAGCTATTTGAATTACATTCTGCCTAGCCAACGCCTAGCCTGTCATTTCAATTGGAGCCAGGAGTCTGCACTTCCAGGCCCCAATGGTTTTGCAGTGTTGCTGAGGCTGCTAAACCGCTATTGCACTCCACATAGGTTGGTGCTGGCTGTGCTTCCTACGCATCTTAGCCATCGTGAATAATTAACATTAGCAAGATGCTTAGAGATCCTGGGGTGGCCGGTTCATTATGAATGCTACAGATCCTTATGCCCTCATTTTAAACCTCTTACATTCTGGTTTTCCCCAATATTATATTTACTGCAGCACCAGAAGTACTTGGAGGAAAGTATTGATGGGATAATGTTGCGTTATTCAGCCACTCCAAAGCCTTTCTTCCGCCGTTTAATTCTGGTTATAGAATAATTTCATTATGGTGCCATCAAACTTGGCTAGTGACATAAAACGCAGCCTCTAGAAAGTTATTACAGGGTTTTGCCACTACAGTGCGGCCTGTTACCATCCATCCTCGGGATCATCTAATCGTCTCTAGGTTTTCAATGACTTTGGCTACCTCAGGCCTATTCTGATTCATACAAATGGTTTTATTAGAAGCCTTACACTAGATTTCCGCCTCCTCCCCTCCAACCTCAACATACACCCACTAGGCAAGTTAAACAGCTTTGCTAATTAAATGGCTTTTCCTTCACTTAAAAATGTTATTATGAAATGAGCTTTAACAGCCGGCAAAAGTAAAAATCACTATGGAATTTGGATTTTTCAACCCGAATTTAATTGTTAGTTAATTGACATAAATGCTTGGATTAGAAATGGGTGTAAGACACTTTCATTCAGCCTAAGCCTTTCAAGTGCGACTGCTTCAATTCAGCACACAGGTCAGAGATAGCCGTGCAGATGCTCCAATCTGGGGACAAGGGAATGGGCATCAATTCTGCCACAGCTGCTTTCTGTGCATAGGTGGGCATATGCTGCCGCGTCTAAACCGAGCAGGCTTTTTCTTGTATGCTGCAGCTGCTGGTGTGTGCTGCAGAGAGGAATACGGCTGGTCTCTGCGGCCCGCCAGACTGAATTTCCTCAGCTGTCTTGCTTAATGCTGAGAGAACAAAAATGATTCACTGGCATGCCCATATACTGAGTTGGAGAAGGATCCGGGGAAGCCAGTTCTTGTCAGAACAGCTACATGGATGGGTTGGCAGCTCCCTCCCCAAATGTGTGGGAGTGGCTCTGCTTTTTTTGGTGGATGCCAGACAGTGGTGTAGTGACAGGGGCGGGTGTGGGGGTGGAGGGCCAAGCCCCTGGCCACCGGGTGAGGGGCGCCCGGGAAAGCACAAATGTGGGCTTGGCCCCTGGGTGTCTGGACCCCATTGCTACACCACGGGTGCAGTAGGAACTGGAACAGGAAAAGAGACATTAGCATCCAGCAGGATGGCAAATTATCCACACACAGGTACCAAAAAACGTCTCATGCTGCATAAACCCTGCTACGCAGGCTGAGGGGAGTGGACCATCACCTCGCTCTTCTATGGGCTCAGGCAACAGGGTGATTGTGCTGTGTATGGAGCATAATGTGAGTGGGTTTGGCCATGTATCTCTGGTGGCAAACGTCACGGCTTTCCCCTGCAGGCATTCCTCGCAGTGCCAGAATGGGTCTACTTCACGTTTCACAAGCCAGTGTTTTGAGGCAAGGTGCTGTTAGGGGATATTTTTTTTTTTTTTTTTTTTTTATGATTTGCTGCAAATTGGGCATGTTGGCAACTCACAGAAGAACAAATTAGAGTGGCATGGAATGGGCGAGGGGTGCAAATTTACCCAAAAACCAACCGGCAAAACCATTTATAGAAGTTTTGCCATCATGCGTGTTAGCTGAGCAGAGCAATTATGTCTCAGAACGGGCCCTGCACGGACAGTGAGGGGGAAAAAGAAACGCTGAAGCTCCCTTTTCACACTTGGCTGTCCCTAAGGCTATGTTTACACTTATTAATTTAAGTTGACTTAGCATGTCCACACTCAAATTTTAAGTCGACTTAGAGGGGACCCTACAAAATGAACCTAGAGCGTCTACACTGGACACCTAGGTCAACTTCTAGGGGCTAGGTGGACCTGGGACAGGTCCAAAGTGGCGGGGGGGGGGCACCCCCTTGCCAAGTGCCAGGGGGGCTCAGCCTTTGCCCCATTGTACCTGGGTACAGAAAACACATGTGCTCTCTGCTTTTAAGTCCTGCTTTGAGGATTCACTTTGTTGCAGGCCTTGGGTTTGCACTCACAGTGGGTGTGGCCTACAGAACACCAAAAATGTCTCATCAGTTTTCATGTCACAGACATATCACTTTGGGAGCATCCCAAGATGGTCTCATATCCTAAAGGTTAAGGTATTAAAGCCGCCAGTGAGTGTCTGCTTCCATAAAAGTGAGATCTTATTTGTAAAAAGCTGTAAGATCCACATATAGCAAGCTAATGCCAGTGAGATAGGAAATCAGTACTGGAAAGGGTTTTTAGCCTGCACAGCACATCTTAAGCAGCTTACCTCATGGCTCCTCTTCAGGACTATGCTCGGTTCCAGTAGGGTGGCCAGATAGCAAGTGTGAAAAATCCAGAAAGAGACCGGGGGAGGGATTTAATAAGCACCTGTATAAGAAAAGAGACCCAAATATCAGACGGTCCCTATAAAAATCAGGACAGCTGGATTCCAGACACAAGCAGCCACGAGTAAGTGCGCCAGACAGAATCACCTATGTTAATTTTGCAGCTGCCAAAAAGCAATTCTAGAATTTTCCTTCAAGGCTGCTTTTATTTCTGCTCCTTTAAACAACATCCAGACATGAGCCAAAAACAAATGAACTCTCTGCAAAAGGCTTATTTTCCTGCAGGCACATTTTGGGAATCTGATGTTTTTCTCAGGATCCCGTAGTTATATGGATCCAGTTCGGTTACTGACCAGCAAATGGGTCAGCGGTAGCCATAGCAAATGATTTAATAGTGACTAATCTTGAGCACACGTCTGCACCCACATGGCAGACTGAAATTTACAATGCTGTGTTCGGACGCACTTGGAACCCACCAGAGCAATGTGTCAGAAAAAACAGCCAGTTTCCTGCAGAAAAGAAACGGATGCTGCATTTCAAAAAAGGGCTTGAGGACAATGTTCAATAGATTTATGTGACATCAACCATCCAAATGTCTTGCTTTTGGCCAGTTTTCCTTAGGTTAGGAAGCTACAGCACCTCCTCCATTGGGCTCTGCTGCCATAGGCTATCACATGCACAAAGTAGTTACATGGACCCAGCATAAATCCAAGTCTCCAATTGGCCCTTTCTCCTGTTATCACTGTACCTCCTGCTCTGGGTCAAAGGACACTTGCGGAACACATTTTGCAGCTGGAGCCACATTTTTCTTCCATGAATTACATGGGACGGGCTACTAAGCCTCCAAGCCGTGTGGCATACAGCTTGCCTCTGGAGCACGCTGCCCAAGGCCAACAGACCTAAATCGCTTTGCGTAGCTCAAACTCTCTAGAGTAAGGCAGTGTGGACAAGACCTCCAGCCGTAATTACAGTGGAGGGGTGAAAATATGCTCCCTAATGGCAATCCATCGTGCCTATGGGGCTTGCACAGCTGATATGTGCAAACAGAAGCTGGCCAGCAAAGCTAGAATGGCAAAGGTATTGATGCGGTTCGTTTCAGCACAGTACCTGAGAACTTCAGTCGTCCATGGAGTTATTCTCACAACACCCTGTGAGGCATAGAGAGGCTAAGTGTCTTGCCCAAGGTCACATAAGAACATGGAATTGAATCCAACTGCCAGATTAATGTCCTAACTACTAGAGCAGGGGTCAGCAACCTTTACTATGAAAAGAGCCATTTCGCCCCCTCTTCCACTAAAGAAAAGTAGTCGGGAGCCGCAAAACATAACACAGCTTATAAACTATTATTTGTTTACTTAATTGAATTGGAATGAATTCTGAATTGAAATTTAATTTTTAGAAAGGTTTTTATTTAAAATTAATTTTTAAAAAGCTTTTTAAAAAAGAAGGGAGAGAAAGAAAAAAGAGAAGGAAGGACGAGAAAAAGAAAAAAGTAAGAGAAAGAAAGGAAGGAAGCCAAGAAAGAAAGAGCAGGAAAGAAGGAAGGAAGGAAGACGAAGAGAAAAAGAAAAAAAAGGAAGGAAAGGAAGAGGAAGGCAAAGAAGGGAAAGGAGGGAAGAGAAAGGAAGGCAGGGAAGAGAAAGGAAGGCAAAGAAGGGAAAGGAAGGAAGAGAAAGGAAGGCAAAGGAGAGAAAGAAGGAAAGAAAAAGGAAGGGAGAAAGAAAAAAGAGAGAAGGAAGGAAGAGAAAGGAAGAGAAAGAAGGAAGGAAGAGAAAGGAAGAGAA
>ML685862.1:3270298-3413789 GCA_007922175.1 Pelusios castaneus
AGAAAGAAAGACCGCTGGCGGGGGAGGACCCTACCGCGGCCCTGGGAAGCCGCCGGTGGGGTGGAGAAGACCCCAGCCCCGGAGGCTCATCCCGGCCCCGTGCTGGGAGGCCGAGGCCGTGGATTAGCGTGGCCCCGGCCCCAGCCCCGGCCCCGGGGCCAGGAAGTCGAGGCGGCCGGTGGGTGGGAGACCGGGAGCCTGCCCCAGCCGCGGCCACCCCGCTGCCCCGGCCGCATGGGGCAGGCAGGCAGGCGCACATGCCCCGGCCCTGAGCCTGCCTGCTCCGCCCTGGGGCAGGGAGGGCCAGCCCAGAGGCCAGGTTGATGTGGGATCTCCGCAGCAAAGCCGCAGCCCTGGGGGTCTGGAGGGGGCGGTGGGGGCTGCCGGCCTGCGCGGGGGTCTGTCTGTGCTGCGCGGGGGTTGCAACGGCTGCTGTGCGGCCGCGCACCCGCGCAGCTTAAAGGGAACACTGCCCTCCCCATCCCCCACCAGTCTCCTTGTCCCCATGTCCCCCCCACCCCTCTCCAGGCCTCCCTCCAGCCCCTTCCCAGCCCCCTTACCTGGCCAGAGGCTCCGAGCTGCAGGGACGGCCGGCAGAGCTGCTTCTGGGCCAGGCCGCTCCCACCCTGAGCACGCTCTGTCTGAGCATGCTCAGGGCGGGAGATTTGAATCTCCCCAGCCCGGCCGCAGCAGGAGTCTGCACAGAGGGAACAAGGCCGAAGGGAGCCACAAGAGGGAGGCTGAAGAGCCGCATGCGGCTCCGGAGCCGCGGGTTGCCGACCCCTGTACTAGAGCATCCTTCCTCTCAATTTTATCTGTCTTTCCAATTGCTGGCTTGTGGCTGTAGGAAGGTTTGCTGTCAGTTGGGATGCTTATGCAGTGGACCCCATTCATCTATGGTGTAACACCACTGTAGCCCAGAGTCAAACCAGGGTGGAATTTGGCATGAGCTGTCCCAGTCCCATCAATGGAGTGAGCATAAATATTATACCTGGCCTTGGATGAACGATGGATGTATTTGTTCAGCCTGCAGCAGAAATACATCATGTCTCATCAACCCCCACCTGATGTTTTATGACAAGTGCTCAAATAAAGCCAGACTTCTGGATTTGTTGAACAGACGACTACAAAGCTCCCTTGTTTTTATAGCAGGCACAGGATGAAATGTTTCACTTCTGAGGCCGTGACTGAACATTGCTGCAAAACCGCAATCAGCTGAATCAAAAGGTGACAAATTTATTACTGTCTGGATTGTACCATAAGAACACACTGTGCTGTGGCCTGTCAAACACCAGCCAGCAATGTGACAGGACAATGTATCAGCTACATGAGGCTGGTACGTTTAGTGGGCTAGGCGTGTTACGCCAGGCGTGTTTTACATTTCTTCTGCGATTTATACTTAGAAATATTAGAGGTCCATCCCATGGTCTTTTGCAATCCCCACCATAACACATTTCTCAAAATAGTTTGAGAGTCAGATCTACTGCTGTCAAGAGACGCAATGCCAATGTACACATCAGCTGCATATCTGGCTCATGTAATAAATACGCGTATGGCGTGAAACCCATGCAAACATTTCACTGCAAATGAAGCTCTGTCTGTGTAAGCTTCTTGCTTACCTATGCGAGGGATAATGCTGCAGTAGTTATAAAGTTACATGCACTTCCATTTTTCTCCTCCCGCTGATGTCACCAAAGGCTTTAGAAAGCTATATTGCAGATGAAAGAATTGTTAAATTACACCACAAGGAAAAATTGCTATAATGGTGCAAATATGTTGTTTCTAAGATGAAAGTCACCTTCCTACACCAAAAAAACTGCAGATATTAAAATGCACAACATAAACAAGGGTAGAGAATGTAACCCAGGGCTCTTGTGCTCTGCTAGAAAGCCTATCCAACTTTCTGCACATTAACATTTTTACAGTTATTTTAGGGAAACATCAAAGTATTTTGATTCTTCTGCAAAGGACAATACAAAAAACAATATGGGGGACATGAAACCCAAGCCCCATGTAGGCCCATATCCTGTCTCTAGCCAGAGGTTTCAGAGGCATTTACAAGACTTCTTAAAATGGCGAATTATGGCAAAACTTGACTGTGGGGAAATTATTTCCTACCTCCAAACATTTACTGGTTATCTTGACTGGGCAGGTTTACAGTCTTTATTCTTTTTCAACCTCATTTGATATAAACAGTGGATATTATCATTAAGTAATTTTTTTCAGTCCTGCTAATGTCTTGTGGCTATGAGTTCCACAGGTTAATTATATGTTGTATATAAAGGCATTTACTTGTATTAGTTTTAAATTTGTTACCTTTCAGCATCCTTGCATGGAAGTCTAGACTATTTTACCTGTTCCTATAGAGTTGATGGTTTTGTATGATACAACTCCTATCATACAACTCCTGATTTGTCTCATCGCTACAGTACAGAGGCCTAATCTAATTTTTTTGCGCTCTCGCCACATGGGACATCTTTTCATACTGCTGATCAGTTTCCTTCCGTCTCTGGCTTCTTTCCTGATCCAAACAAGGGTTGCGGTTCTCTGTCTTAATCTGAACAGTCTCCGCCCAATTCAAGATGGAGCAATGCCAACTGGATCATGTTGTCTTTACAAGATATACATTCACATTAAAGTTGAGGGCGGCTCTACTATGTTTTGGGAAAATTAGATGCAGCCCTTTGGGCTCCTATCAAGATGCCACTGCAGCTCACAGATGGCAAAGTGTGAGTGTCCCAGATATACAGAATGCAGCTCAAACAAACAGTAACTTACACATAGATAGAAAAAGGCACCAGACGCTATTGCGGTATTCACAATACTCCACAGACAATGTGACTTTATTAACAAGTGAGATTTTTACAGAGGTAGAACAAAATACTTTGTATAATCTTTTTGTCTTAATTATATACATATAAAGAATCTATTAGAATCCAATAAACATGAAATTGTGTGCCATCAGATGCAGTACAAAGAGCATGCACAAGAACATGTTCAAATAAGATCTTGCTGGTGTCATTTTATTATATTTTTAACATGGTAAATGAAGACCAGTGGGAAAAGTGTCATGCTTTAACTCGATTAAGTATCCCACAGTTTTGTAACTTTCTGTTGTTGGTTAATTGTAAAAACAAACAGTATTTTTTTTTTTTTAACATCATGGTGGGGAATTTTTTTTCCAAATGTCCCAGGTAGTCAAACAGAAACATATAACAATCAAATCTATAAAGTGTACTCCCATTTAAAAAGCAAAATCATAGAAACTGTACAATTTTTAAAAAGTGAATGATCACAACTGCTTCCTAAGGGTTTCCTAGCCAAATATGCAGAAAAAAAGTTGAGACAGCCTGTAACAAAGCTAATCAAATATTTATTTTTTATTCTAATAAACAGTTTTAAAAATTAATTTCTATTCCAGTAATTATGAAGTAGGTTGTGATTTTTTTAATTAATGTTCTACTTCATTAATAAAGCACAAACCACAAATTATAGGTATATTGCTGTTATTTCCTCTTGGGATGTGCTCGGGTTGTTTCATGCGTACATTTTAGAGAAAGATAGAGTCAAGATTTTGGTATTTTTTAAAAAGCCTTTTAATAACTACTAGGGAAAAAAGCTGATCTTGCTATTAGACTACACATGCATAGTGTAGTCTCTGCTAAAATTCCTTCCAAGCCCAATCCAGCAGCAAGGCCTCCCTCTGGATTGCTGTGATCCTGGATCAGGTCCTTCGGGTGCTATTTGGGACTACAGGGTAAAGCTCCTGGGTTAAATTCTGGCTCTCGTGAAGGCTATAACAAAACTCCTCTTGGCTTCAATAGCCAGGATTCCACCCCAAGCACGTAGCTTTTAGGCACCTGTGCTATATTGGGATTGGGAGATGGTGGGGCTGGAGGCCGGTGCTACAGCCACTCCATATTACAGACAGGAAAAGCACTACATTCCCTCTGCACTTTTTACGCGCGTCTTTCCAGCCCATGGAGCCACACGTTCATGGATCTAGTGGCCCCTCTTCCAGCCCTCATTTCCCCCACATCTGCATATTCAGAGCTGGCATGGAGCCCTACTGTGGCACACTTGGAAAACGTGGGCCCTCTACCCAGACCACAGAACTCTCGCAGGATTTAAAGTAGTGAATAGATGGGGGCTGTCAGGACTGGGGTTAATTTTAATCCTGTCTTCACTTCTCCATGGCAATTAAAGACTCAAACACACAAATAGCATCTGCAGACCTGGGTTTCATCAATGACATTAGCTAAGCTGCTATTTAATGCACACTCTTAAGAGTCAGATGCCAGCCCAAGTTCCAATCCTGACATGAGTTTAAGAGTGATCATACTGAAGTACTGAAAAAGGAAGGCTTGCGGTGTCTAATGTCTTATTTGGCTTAAGGCGGATGCTCTGCTGAAACAGAATCAGGAAAAGCTGTTTCTCCTGTGGAATCAAAACGCACGTGCAAGTCTTAGGTCACTAAATGGGCTAGTGAATGACAACAGTAAACAGGTCAAAGGTGGGGATGTAGGCATAAAAACCAGAGCAAAATCATTTAGATTATGTTAACTACTACAAAAGGGAGAAGGATCAACTGAAAAACAAATTCTTCTTTACTCTGACATGCCAGCCAGTATTTCCATGGCTCTCAATTTCACCCAGAGAGGAAATGATTTAACTTAATGGGACAGAAATGTGAATTTTGCTGAGAGGTCTTATATTTATTATTATCACGGGAAATAGGATTCCTTCCTCCAAACTTTGCTGAAGATTAGTGGCCAACACCATCTACACAAACAGGATCCCCGGGTTTGTTTATGGCGAATACTGTAAGCCTGGCAACCCTCTGAAGAAAGCAAGCCAGAAAATCTGATGGCAATAGACCGTAGGTGCTTCCAGCTTACAAGGTAATAATGACTTCCTGGCCTTATGGAGAAGTACTATAGTATTTGAGCGAGATGAAACCTGTAGGGTTTTAAATGGGATTCTATAGAAAGGACTCTGAAAACCTATAAATGTAATGTAAAAGATATTCCTTTTGCAGTTTGAACCAGTCTATAGAATTGAATAGATAATTATAGTCCAACTCCAGCTACTTCTGAATTAATAGAAGTAACCCTGAAACGTGTCATGATTAAATATTTGCAGAAGAATTAGGTTTAAAGAGATTTTTGAACTTTAAACAGAAGTTGTAACAGTTTGGAAAAACAACATGAAGTGCTTTACGAACCCAATGAAGTGAGGATTGTCACTGTCAGTCATGTTTGACATGAGAATGGGGAAGATGAACTTTGAAAACATCAAGGAATCTCAGCACAAGGTCTACTCTATCAAAAGCTACCACCCCCAGATTGTCGATCAGTAATAACATGGCAACCCTGCAGTGAGACCTTCCCATTTGGCAACAGCAGGTGGAGGCCAGGACGTACCAAGTTTGAATCTTTGGTTGGTTGGTTTGGATATAGCTACCTAAATTTTTGGAAAGTCGTGTCACCCTGTCTCCACAATAAATCTAATTCAAACACCGGCAGATACTGTTCAAACTGATCTAATCTGCCCTGATCTGCAATTTTGTGTTAGCTAAAGTAATAAAGGAGTCCTGTTAAATCTAAATTATCAAATGAAAAAGGCAATTTTCTCATTCATACCCCATTCGTTTTTTTAGTTATTGCTAGGAAAGCTCTAAAATGCTCAGGCCATAAAATAAACATGTGGCTTAATGTACAGTATGTGTACTTAAGAGGACGATGGCATCTGCAGTAACTGCTCTATACTGCCATGGTAATGGGATGCACAAATTAAGCAATAGCACATACTGAGAAGAATGTACAAAAACATACATCTGGCGCTTTTTGAAATAATTCTTTAATCACCAAAAAGAAGACATCACCAACATCCATACCTACAACACAAAATTGCAATGTTATTTGATTCCAATACGTGCCTTTCACCTCTCTTCTAGCAAAATTTGCAATGCTTTTTTAAAAACAATTAATTGAACAGAAATTTACAAAGGACCCCAAAATTAAAACCACTGGTTTGTTTTGCTATTTTGAAATCATACCATTAACTTGGCACATTAAAAGCCTACAATGCTTTCAAGTAATTTTGAAAGAATATAAACTTGGAAACTACAACCATGTTAGATAACATTTTCAAAAGCATCTACGGGCCTAAATCCCATTTTCAAAAAGGAGTTAGACTCTTAGGAACCTAAGTTTTATTCAAAATTATTTTCGAAAATGTGGACTTAGGAGCCTAAGTTACTTCACTTTTGAAAATGTTACCCATAGTACTTCATTCAAATAAATCAAAGTGTTTTCTACCTGCAGTTTTAATCGGGCCGGCCCCAGAATAAAACTTGAATATGAGTGTGTTTAAGCAAAGTCACATCACTAGATCATTTACAGACATACTTGAGCATCACTTTGCATCAGTAGGTATATGAATTTAGAGCACAAGAACCTTCGAAATTCTACCTACATTTCTTCATCCCATAATAATGAATTCAACTGATCTGTATTCTTTAGAATGGGGAGAGAACAGAAACATTGCACAGAGATGCAACCAATGTCTGGATGGAGACAAACTCATATCATCAAGAGATGACTTGAATGCATTTACTGAAATATCCTTTCTGGTCTCAAAAGAATGGTAACAACACTCTTTCAGGGGAAAAAATAATGCCAAAACATAAAGAAGTTCCCATTCCCCCCAATAATCTGCTTTCATAACAGCTCAGGCCATTCAGCCAGCTGCTATCTGGGGCCTACAACTCACTTCTTGAGGTTAGACTATTCCGCTTCATTTTCTGCTAGGCCAGTGGTACATAATATGAGTTGTTGTGCTCTTTATACATTGGGTTCCCCTTAATGTGACCGACTTGTTCTCTGCAGTTGTAACAACTGTGCAGACCTATTTACTTATAGCTCAGATTTTCTCCCATTCATTGCACAAAGCTGAAAAGTAAACAACAGTTCCGAAAACATTCCCTCACCAAAGCCCCGCGTGAAAAGGCACAGCCTCTTTATGCAAGAGGCCAGCCCGGTGTTTACTAACACACACAACACTGTTTCATGCTCTTGCTCAGTATTGTGTAAGAACAATCCCAGGCCTTCTCAGGCCCCCTGCTCTTCTTATTCAGCCTCTGAGAAGTTGCAAAACAGAACAGAACACCGTGTTTTCTGAAAATATATCGACTGCACTAATTAACCACAATACTGTATATTTGCTATTAAGAACATGAACGTGTGCTTTCAAAGTGTGACATTCAGGGCTCTGAGGGTGTGAAAGGAATTAGATGGATTGTTCTGTCACTTAATCCGAGGCATCAATGTATCTTTTTTAAAATTTTAAAAAACAAATAGAATACACAGTTTACCTGTTGAACTTTTACTGGCTATAGAAGTTTGCAAGGACCCTATTACTATGTGGTTACAATAGAAGATACACAGTTAAGGTCAGGTCACGGTTTCCAACAACATTCACAGGGACTGAGAATAAAGAAATGAGGGATGGATCCTCGGGGAACCTCAAGGAGACCGAACTGTTCACTGGGGAAGTGCCTTGAGTATCGCATTCACCTCTTCTGCAACCGCTGTCAATGCAAACTCAAACTGCTCCTATGGAGAGAACAAATACACAGACTGAATAATAAAACAGAACATTTCCAGGAAGGAAGCCTGGTGCACTATTCAGTTATGAAGCATCCTCAAGATATTATTAAAAAATATGAATATGCAAGATGAACTGCATATTACAATGGAAAGGAGGAAAACGTTCTGAGATTATTGATGGAATATACCACCTTTGACAGGATCTTAAAACTCACGTCATCTTAACAGAGAAAAATGCAGATAGGAGAAACCAAGGAAGCGCTTGTTATTACAGCTGGATATTAGCGTACAATGACACATTACAATTGCATGGTCAGAAAGGTCTGTGAGCAGCTAGTTGATCACTATTTCCATCTGACGAATGGAAACTGGTTCAATATCTATCACTGATGTACAGGAAGAGGAGGGGTATTGGAGCTACGACTCCTTTGATTCCTTAAATCAGCATTTCCAGACAATAGAAACTACAGTAAATCTTTCCCCACATTACACATACTGTAAGGAAACAATGCTTGAAACAGTTTGATTTTTCAGCACCCAATACCTGGCACAAATTGCCAAGCATTCTTCAATCACTATCCTGCCATTTAAAAACAGGTGACTATCTGTCTGAAAGGAGTTTTTCTTTGCTACTGATTTTATTGTAAATGTAACTGCCAAAACTATTAAAATCTCCCTTTGATTGTGCAGCCTATTCACTCAAAAGGAGTCATGAGTTGTGTGGAACTTAACCTACAAAGCATCATCCTAGGAATCTGGGGCTAAGATTGGAGTATTGGAGGGATGGTACAAGTGATGTGCAGAACTGAGAGGGATTGTATCTCCCTGGAGGTGGGGGATGCTCAACATTGTTTCCCCAGGTTAGGGCTATGTCTATCCGGCACAGTGGACTCACGGTGATATAGCTTTCACTGATGACTATTGCTTATCTTCAGAGAGCGATACTACCTGATCTACCTCCCCCCACCTTTAAGCTAAGCCTCCTAAATCTAGATAACATGTACTTTCATTTTGGTAATATTTAAGGGACCCACTTGGATAATCTGTAATCAGGTATGCTATAATCAACGTGTGTAACAGCTCAATACAAGACTGACTGAGTAGAGGTGAGCCTGGAGAGCCGAACTCGGAATAAAGATCAGAGCTGATAGAAATGTGCTTTGGTTCGATCTCTAAAATAGAGGCAGTATAAATCCAGTCTTAGATAAAAGAGCAATAAAACTGTGTGTAGCTTTGATTCCAAATAAAAACTGGAAAGAAACCACACTACGCACTGACTACATGTTATATGTGAGGCGGTGAGGAAAGGAAGAGATTGGGGGGGAGGGGGGGGGAATTTTCCCATCCCAAAGAATATATTCATTCATTCATTCATTCCTCTTTCATGTCACATGGGATATTTCAACTATATTTTGTGATGCCCCCTGCAAAAAACCAAAAACCACAAACCCTTTATTGTGCCCATCAGAAATGCAGAATGTTCATTTCATTTTTGTTTATTATATACTGTGCTTCTGAATAAAAGATTGCTTCTTACAGACAATATGGTGCTAACAAATCATTTGCACGATTACTGAACCTGTGGAGCACTTTCTGCCGGAAATGTAATGACATTACTGAAGTAACTCAGTGTGTATTTGCCTAGGGATGTTCTGTTATTGGCATTTCTAACCTGACTTTTAATCCATTGTTTTAAATTACTCCAAGTCCAATATTCCTTATTTGTATTCAGATGGGAAAGCACGAGGATTTGTTTAAATACAAATAAATAAATAAATAATCACTGAGGACAACACAGTATTGGCATGTAACCAGATATTTACAATTTGCAATACGCTAGCTTGCATACGTGATTTGGGCAGTTCTGAAAAGACGATAATAGACTGGAGGATGGAGAGGCAACAGAGATGAGCAATGTATTCAGTTTTTCATACTAGATCACAGCATCAGGTTTATTTTATTTATGAATGTTTTCCAGGTACAGGTTTTATGGGGAGGATACCATCCTGAAGTGTAATAAACAGTGGGAATTCCATGTGACCAGCTGATCTAGCCCAGAGACGTTTACATTCCATTTCACTATTTTGTAATTTAGGATTTTCTCTTTCTGATGGTGGTGGTGTCATTGGCTATGTCTACACTTGTTAATTTAAGTCGACTTAGCATGTCTACACAAATTTTAAGTCGACTTTGGGGGGACTGGTCCACGGTGATGGGGGGGCACCCCTTGCCAAGTGCCAGGGGGCTCAGCCTTTGCCCCACTGTACCTGGTACAATGGGGCAAAGGGGGACAGGGACCCTGGCAGGGCATGCTAGGCTCTCCCTGTGCCAGCCACCCTGGCAGGGAGGGCAGTGGGGGAGTCCTTGAGAGCCCTAGGTCGACTTAGGGTTACTCCACGTCTACACTGGCTTAAGTCGACTTTAGAAAGTCGACTTAAGCCAAAAGTCAACTTAAAACGAGATTTTAAAAAGTCGACTTCATTTTCCTTAAGTCACCTTAAGCAGCTTGCTTAAGTCGACTTAAGGAAAGTGTAGTGTAGACGCAGAGTAAATTAAATCGACTTAAGCAAGCTTAAGTCGACTTGATTTACAAGTGTAGACGCACCCATTGAGGGTAACATATCTTTCCATGCCAAAAGAAAGGAATGTCAGAGTAAGGATTCCAGAGAAAGATGCCATCTACAGGGGGTGCATTGACCGAATGTGTCAGGATTTACATTTTCTCTAGGAATCAATTAATCTTGGTAAATTAGATTCTGTATGTTATTTCTTCTTCTAATTTGAAAATTAAAATAGAAAAATAATTTGTGATACCTTGCACTCACTTGCAGATAGAAACTGGGCAACTTCAACTACTAATCATCATTCTTACCCTACCTGCTGAAATGGCACAAAAAGTATCTCCAACACTTCTTCAAAACCAGTTCTGCTCGTTTAGATAGGGAACAGAAATGAATGGGACTGGGAGGAATCCATTGCTTCCTCAAGACAAGTTCTGAAATGGTGTCTGGCCCAAAAACCTATTTGTCCCAAAACTATGAAGCAGCAACTTTCATTTCCAGTATGTTGCAGATATTTCCATCAGAGGGCGGCCCCATATCATCACTCTTGTCTTGTTGGCCATCTACCCAAATTGTGGTCTTCAGACAGAGACCAAAAAATCCCCTCCCCCCATGCCAATCTCTGACCATTTTCATCTATTTAGTTGGTCTCCCTGTCATGAATGAGATTGCTCAATGTCATATATTACAACAAACTTTCATTTTTATCACCGTAGCTCTTAAGAAGCAACAGGTCAGGATAAGCAACGGTATCTTTCTGCCTTTCAGCACAAAAATGAATTTCAAATCTGAGATGCATATAAAACAGAATCATACTTTTCTTTGTGAACTGATGACTGTGTTGCATATTGCAGCCATTAATAACACTGTATGATATTTTACCACACATTAGCAGACACAAATGTAGCCTACTGTGCAATATCAACATAAAGAGCAGATTATAAGCATTTAAAAGGAAGAACTGGGCTTCAACCATCATGGGTGTACAACATATCATTTCAGAAACAGGCCTGAGTATTGTTACTCCACTTTAAAGGGCTTCATTTCCTCCTGAACTACTTCCCGTAAGCTGAAACTTTTTCAGCATAAAAACTGAATGCAGCAGTTACGTGCATAAGTGATTTGGGATCTTTGATTTACATATTGCATGATACCAAACTGCAAATATTCCAAGAAAATAATCCATCCTTGAAGATTAGAGCAAGAACTTTCTTTAAAGCACGTGTTTTCTTTAATAGACTATAAATTGCTGTCTTGACTATCTTTCATATACATTAATCAAGAAAGATGTGGATGATATTACACAAAAAGAGCAGTAAACACCAAAGAAAGTAGCCTAGACAAATGTTCAGTATAAATACACTATAGCTGGTAGAGAGCCAAACAGAGTAATCAGCTAGCGACTTGTGTTAAATTAGGTCATGCCCTCTCTCTTCTATCATGAAAATAATTACAGTGAAAGACCTTTAATGTATTTAAAATCCCAGTGGATTTATTGGCAGTACCTTTGTCTGGACCATGCCTGGTCTCTGGTCTCTCAAGTGCTCCAGGGTAGCAGCAATATCAATCTCTTTAGCACCTGCAACAAACCATAAATTGGACTGAGTTCAGAGCAAAAGATAATACATGCTGCATCTGTCAATCTCCAGCTATCGGGTTCCCTTTGGGCTAACAGTCCAATTGAAAATTATTACATCCATTTCTCAGCAGACTAGGCAGGCAGCTGCAATTTTTGTGTTCACACAGGGAAAAAGAAAGAGAAAAAAGGCATCTTTGATTAGCATTAATTCAAGAAAAACAAACAGAGAAAAACAAATTCTTAAGAGATTCTTACACAGATACTGCCCAAGAGCAGAACATGTTTATTAGAAACTACAGGCCCAGCCTGGTATATGCATACTGGCATTATTTGCCCCATTACAGGCACTAGAAATATACACAGTATTGAAAAATTAGGCCCTAAGCTTTTACCATTATCATTTCTATCACATTTTAAAAGGATGCACTATAAATCATGAGGTGCAGTCTGCAGACACTGTAAGATCTCAAAGCCAACTGCTGTCAGGTTTATGCTTATACAAAGAATATAAGTCTCCTCTTTCAGGAAAAAACTCAAGAAAGGCAACTTAAAACAAACAGCTTAGTGTTTTTGTGTGTGTGTGTGGGGGGGGGGGGGCACAATCTTTAAAAACAAATCATCAAGGCTAAGAAAGCATATGCATTTGTAAAACCTTCCTTGAAAATGAGGATTTCTTTATCTGCATCAGAAAAAGACCTTTATTCAAACAAAGAACAAGCCAAGAGGTCAAAGTTTTCCTCCTGGGTTCTTTACATATTTGGAATTTAGAGACCAAACTAGACTAAAGTAGATGGATTTTAAAAAATAAAGATCTCAATGAACCAAAAGGAAAAAATTCCCAAAAGTGTAATAATAATAATATCACATCTCAACCACTGTCGATGAAGCTATAATTTCCATGGAAAACATCAATTCAGGTGAGGACTGCACCACAGAAAACTACAAACCGCTGTTGCCCTTATCTGCAGAACAGGAGCACCTTTTTAACAAGGTAAATATTTAATTTTAATGCTTAGGGTGTAGCTTAATCTGCATCCACACACATAGCGAGTGTGGGATTTTTCAAAGTTTCCCTTTTATCTAGAGTGGGAGAAGGGTTAGGCCAACACTGTATATTTTTCAAAACTCACCTACAATTTTTATGAAGGATGGTAAGAAAATGAAATTTCAAAGTAACCCATGAGAGGCAACGGTTTGCACAGGAACCCAGTGATACTGTTCAATGTTCAAGCAGGCTTTCATACCCCCCTTTTATGAAAATTTCAATGTCAGGCAAAAGTTGATTTTTACAATTCACAAACTTCATAACAATCAACATTCAGAAAAAAATCATAAAAGTGCATTAAATAAACCATTTGGCTCATTCTTTTCTAGGGTACAGATTGTGGCTCTGATGTAATACACATTTCATGCTGAACAGGTGCTTGCTTAGGGTCATCAATGAGACTACAGTCCCGATAATGTGTGCGCAATGTCAGGAAATAAGGCCCTGATTCAGCAAAACAGTTAAGTGCATGCATTTATGTGTTTTGCTGAATCTGAGCAAATTGCTCGGAAGATCAGACTGTGTGTGGTCTTCGGCATATACACCATTACTAATCATAGGAATAGGTTTGCTGATCAGGGAGGCAAGATAAGAGGACAGAGTACCCCCTTGTCTTTCCTGAAGCACACACACAACTACCTATTGAAAGCTACTCTTACACGCAGCAGAAGAAAGAAATTGTTTTGCTCTTCTCTCTCTTTTTTTTTCCCCCCGAAAGAAAGATTGGGAAATGTTCATGCTGATAGTGATGGGAGCTACATAAATTCCTAGAGAGGCTGATCCAACTGAATATTGTGCTGCAAAGATGGGCTGCTGCTTTGGAAGGCAAAAACTTGGAAAAAGAGAATTCAGAACTGAAGATGAGGCATCTGTAGCAACAGGAGCAAGCCTCTCCCTCCCACAACACTACCATACCTATTCCCATCTAGTCCCTTATTGTGCCCAAACCAAAATAAAGATATGTCACTATTTCTCTATTAAAACTCATTGTGATGAGGACTTTCTCTATGAAAAAATACGCCAGATTGTTAGCATGCTATGTCAATTCCACTGTATCGTGCATTGGTCTACGGAATAACTAAAATCACAATACTAAATTAAAAAGGAGATTTTCAAAGGCACAAAGGGCAGTTTGGAACCCAACTCACATTCAAAATGAATGGGAGTTGGATGCCTAAGTGCCCCTTGTCTAGCTCTTCCTAACTGCTTCAGTGGCACATAAGACAAATTCAGGGTCTTCAACTATTGAGGCTTTTCCTTTCCATTGTGACATACTGTAACACATAGCATCTTTCATCCTGGAACATACAAAATCACTGCTATGCAGACATGCCTGGGAAACAAGGCATTCTAGTGCGATAAAGGGAAATCTTATATAGGACCACTAACTAGTTCAAAAGCCTGTTTACACAAACTGTGGTGCCATGGAATCCTTCAGATCCACACTGAGCTGAAAGGACTGCAGGTTTTTACAGGTCCCATCTGAAAAGCTCAGATACAAGCTACAAGTAACTCAATTTCTTTATAGTGGAAAACGGAAGAGCAGAGTCATCCTCATCAGTACTTGAGCCTCTGGCTTCAAGAGCACCTAACTATTGCAAATGTTTTGCTTCAGCCATTAACTCATTCCCTCCAACAATAGAGATTTCAATATGCCATCTTTGGAAACAACATGTATCGTACAGGAACGGGTAAAAAGCACTGGCTTCAGATAACTGGAAAGGAGAAAGCAGACTATGTCAATAAGGCCAGGTTTTCTGTCTGTTCCCTACCAACACATCCCTCCGTCATCCAGTGCCACCGCCTTAAGGAAAGGAAGTTCAGAGAGCAACATCTAAAAGGTCGTCTTTTCACCTATGACTACATTTCACCTCACAGCCGAGGACTTTCATAAAATGAATTTGGTCTCTGCTTGCCACAGGCTGCCCTTTAATAAGAGATTTCCATCGGTTTTGAAATGGATCTTAGAGCAAAACTTAACAGTGAGATTGAGTAGCTGCTGCAGTAGCATCAGTAATAGGAGGGATGAATCTGTAGGCATATGTATAGACTATACCTCAGGGTACACCCACACTGGAGCTTTAGGTCAACTTAAGGATGGTTAAAGTCGACCTACAGCCTGCTGCGTCCACACTGGGCGCTTATTAAATCAACTTAATTGCTTCCTTAGGTTGATTTAACACCACCTCTTACAGTCGACTTAATGCTTAAGTCGATCTTATTAAGTCGACTTAAGCCAGTGTGGATGGGGAGTGCCCTTAAGTCGACCTAACTGGCCTCCAGGCCCTGGTGCAATGTGGGACAGCTACCCACAATGCACCACTCCTCCATCGACCTAGCACCTGCCAGTGTGGATGCTGGCAGTCAACTGGAGTTTTCAGTGTGGACTCTCTAAGTCAACTTAACAAGGTTGACTTTAAGTTGACTTAAAGACGACCTTGTTAAGTCGACTTAACAGAGCCTCTAGTGTAGACGTATCACAGAGCAGGAACTGACTGTCCTTGAGACCATTAGGACCACATGTCAGAAACCACTACTCAGTGGCAGTAAAGGAGGCAGAATCTGGCAATTAATAATAAACACTAACATGTTTAAAAGATTCAAAGAGGTAGCTGTGTTAGTCTAGTTCAGCAAAACAAACAAAGAGTCCCGTGGCACTTTTAAAGACTAACAAATTTATTTATCTCATGAGCTTTTGTGGGAGAAAATCCCACTTCGTCAGATGCTTTGAAAATGGGGAACTTACAGAATGAGAGGAAAATAAATGCAGGAAAGTGTGAGATCTGATGCTGTTACTCATGTGCTAATGCCTAGAGACCCCAGTCAGGTTTAGGGCATAATTGTGCTTGGCACCATATAAACACATAAAACACAGTCCCTGGTAACAGCAGCATTTATTTAGAGGGAGTTTGTAAACACCTAAAACATTATACAACTTTGCTTAAAACAGCTATGACTTTATTTAATATGCAATATCCTTACATGTACTATTACACTAAAGCAAAGGGCAAGAACCCTATTTGGCTTCAGTGGGAACAGGAAAAGGGTCCAGAGTTTTCATTGAGTTAAACATCTGTGTTACACTAAGAAGGACTTTCATGCTGGGAACCACTTTCAGATCTATTAGCAAACGCTCCAGAATACGATGAAAACTATGTAAACTATATGTGAATTTATTTACTAAGAAGGGTGGATTAGGGTATTAGGTTAGGACTCAGGAAAGGTAGGTTCAACTTCTGACTCTGAAACAAATTTCCTATGTGAGCTTGGGTAAATTGTATAATCTACCCTGTGGTCTCAGTTCATCATCTGTAAAATGGGATAGGGGTATAGTGCGGATAAAATCCAGAGCTGGTTTTATGAGTGGATGATCAAGGCAGTTACCTTGGATGCCAACTTCCCATGGGCATGATACTAACATTGAGGTCTGGAAACGTCTTCAACCTTGGCTAGCAAAACGCCTAGGTCTGTTTCTGATAAAATTCATTCCTCGTTGTGAGACGCTTAGTGCAGTGATGAGGACTAGATATATCATCTATATTACTGTTTTAATAGTTGTTACTCTGGAGTGTGAGGTTACAAATGTGGGATTATGAGAACTTCTACGGTATCTTTAAGGAGGAGGAATTGAACTGTGTGAAAACCACGACTCAGCCAAATAGAAGAAACTGGAATACTAAAAGAAATACAGAAAATGACCTGTCATATGTATTTCTTTTTGTACATGTAGATGTTCAATTTCATTCCTGTGGGATATTTCCTCTCTAACATATCTTTTTATATTTACTATATAATGAAGATTTTGTATTAGATCTTGAAGGGCAAAGGGTCCTTTTAGGTCAGATTAAAAGCTGTAGTGTTAAAATCTCCAAGGAAACTAGCTTGAAGAAACCCAGGTATATTTCTTTTCAATGTTATTTCTAGAACCTGAAAGAGGTACAATTAATATTTGTAAGAGACTGCTGATGGGCAGCTTCTTTGTTTCTGTCATGTATTGTGCTGTATTTGCAGTCTGTCAGGCATGCCATGAAAGAAAGAGTCATTTTGGAATAGTATGTTGCAATATTAGGAAACAGCAAAAAATAGCAGACGTGAAAAAACTCTTAAGGACAGAGATATAATATCAGCAATGAAAATCAGATGTCTGGCCCCAGCGGGTGTATATATTGGGAGAATATTGCCAGTTCACTGACCATTAGTTTTGATAGCACGCCTGTAATAACTAACAACAACAACTTGTTTGGCCTATATCTCTCTGCTGCCACTGCTTTTTGGTTCTGGTCACCAATTCTGAAGGAAATGTGAAAAGAACAGTTACATGGAACCTAAACTAAAAAGATGCAACAGTCAGCAGACCAGGAACCATGGAGCTTGGCAGACAGAAGCCATGCCTCTTGGAATGCAGGTAGCCTATGGCAGGCTCTCCCTTAGAAGGGAATTCCTAATTGGATAAAGCTAAAAGCCAGCATAAAGGGCTCTGCAGGGAGGAAGTGGGACTTCTTCTTTCTCTCTTACCCTGTATTGTCTCAAAAACAAATGAAATAAACTACACTTGTTTGGAGAAAAACTTTTTTTTAAACCGAAGGTGATGGATAGAAACTGTAAAAATGGAAGGAAATCTCATTTGCTATAACTGCTGAAGGCCTGTTATTGGCTGAGAGGGTCACATAACATGTTACAAAAAAACAGAGAAAAGCCTCACTGACAAGTAAAACTGAAGAGGCAACATTTTTGAGGGTGGAAGAAACATTTTTAACATTAATACAGGAGATCCTATACACAGACTGTGGTTTTCAGTGAAAGTCTATTATCCTGCGCTGTTGCAAAAAGTGGATTCCAGTGTGCATATGTCAGGAGAGGAGAATAATAGGTTGAATCTAAGTGTCATAGTCACTTTTTCAACCAAGAGAGCAATACATTTTATGCTGTTAGAAAACCTCCACCCCAGTCAATACGTGTGTGTATATGTATAAAAATATAAACCATACCTGCAATTTAAAAAAAAAAATCTGCACTCTGTTTTTAAGAATTAACATGTACACAGAGTAAAGAATATTAAACCACTGTAATGAAAAAGGAGAAAAATATTTTGTAATTGAGAAAATTATCACTATACTATATAATACTATATATGCAATTTTTATTAGTATCAGATAATATAGTATATTGAATTTATCATCATGCATTTGGCAAGAAAAAGACTGAAGTTATCAAGGAGGGGGTCAGCTTGTACATTCCATGGATAACCATATGGGGTAGAGGGACTATAAAACCAACCTGACTGCCTTAAATTACTACAATTTCAAGACTTTTAGGACTTGACTTTCTGCAATGGCATGTCAATTTTAAGCCAATATTATTTGTTAGTGCAGAAGAATAAGTAACTGGAGAAAGAAAATTTGTTTAAGTTTTGCATTGGCTAATAGAGCAAACTCTGCCATATATAGTCTATTGACAGCATGAAAATACAGAAACCAGTCATCACTAAGCCAAGTTAACTTTACTTCTTGCAGGACTGGGTTTCTTTCAACATTTAGATGCTGTTGATGGTCCTTTGCTTTTTACAAGATTCCATCCTATTTACTGTACTTGAAAAGAGGTAATAGCAAGTGACAGAGGATTACTTTAAACCCCCATAATGAAATCTCTATGACTAATGTTATGGCAACATTTGCAGACACTGCTATATATTTATAATCTTTTCGAACTAACATCAGCATCATCTATAACCAGTGTAGCATTCTGAACGTACATTCCCATCTACAGGCATACAAAGAGATACAGATATCGACAATTCTAAGTCAAATCTGCAGAGGGGGCTGCATGATCCACTTTAGCTCTTCAACAATGTCACAATTCTAGTCAATCCATTGTTTCCAGTATCTGTGCCAGAAGCTTGTAGGTTAGTTACCCAGAAGGCAACCGTTGAATCAAGAGCAGTTTTAAAAATACCAGACAGTGTTGTGTTTAACAATTTGCTCAAAGAAACCCTGCTGCTTCTTGGATCCCCCATACTGGAGCACGCACATGTGCATTACATAGACTGGGGTAGAGATGTGGTTGGCCCACATGGATCTTTCAAATTGCAAGAGCTCCGTTTATTTTACTCTGGTTTTCTATTGTGAGTACATTGGCTAATGGTAAAGTGTCCATGAGATACTATGCAGAATGAATTGAGGAAAATATGCAACAATTCTGGACAAATCTTTAATCTTAAAGAATTATAGTTAGCTACCTTTTATTAAAAAGTACAATTACTGTACATTGCCATAAAACACATTGTACCTTTAAGGTCCAAAAGACTACACTATTATCTGGTCAATTAAACACTTCTCTTGAAATCCATCTAAGGACTGACTGCACGAGATTAACTGCAAAAATGTAGCTCTTCACTCTGTATTTACCTCATTTTTCAAATGTTTGCTCAGCTACTTATTGAACGGACAGCACACCATTTCTAGGGCTGGCTTTTTCAGCTTATTCCACATTCTAACCTATCCTTTGTGTGAAGAAATGCTGTCCAAATTCCTTACATCCCTGGCTCTTCCTCAGCTACAGTCAGTGACCTCTTGTTTTTAAATTAGTTACTAACTCAAGCTTCTTACTGACATCAATACATTCCTTTCAGGATCTTCCAGAGCTCTAAGGGGACCCTCTAGTTTTTCTTTTCTCAAGATATTGTCCATGTCTGATCAATCTTTCTTCACAATTCCCATGCCCTGAATAATTAGAATTGCTTTATCCCATACTTTTAGTCCCAATACCCTTCTATAAAATTACCAAGATTGCATAGAATCTTTATAAAATGTCCCCTCTAGAGCAACCTTTGCAAACATATATTCTAAAGTATTTAAAAAGAAAAAAAATCACATCAATAATTTTTGTCTTTTGTTTACAACCATGGCACATCATGAAGGAAATCATCAGCAGAATCAGCCCACAGAATACGCTCAGGGAAATATAACCCAGCACCACTTTCCCAGTGAGATCTTCCTCATTTTTCAGTAGACGCTTGCTGGAATGGTGTAGGTTTTTATAGGTTTTTGTTTTATTTATTATTAATGGATTACTTTACAATGCACCAATCCTCCATTCCAAAACTGAATAAATGTAACACTGCTCATCCAAATGTGTTATTTAAAAGCAGCAATGCATACAATTAAAATGGCTTTTAAGCTGTTTGTTCTAAGTAACACAAGTTCGCCTTTCATGACGGGTTTTACCATTAACAAAAATTGACCTAGACATCCACTGTGCATTTTTGCCTGTGGCTTGGGGCAAAGCTCCCTTTGCAGTCAGTTATGGGGTGGGAAAGCATACAAAAAGCAATATTGCTTAATTGTATTTCTTGAGCAACTCATTACAGTTATATTACATAAAACCAGCTCACTTGCAGAGCTACTTGTTAATATATAATATGTATATGTGGATGCAAAGAACTGTCTTCATAAAAAGACTGAAGAGGAGCTGAAGAAGAAACCCGAAGAGTTCTGTGTAAGCATGAAAGCGTCTCACTCTCTCACCACTAGAAGTTGGCCCAAGAAAAGGAATTACCTCATGAAGCTTGTCTATTCATAAAAATCAGCAGTAGTATTTCAGAGATTATGTGACCATCATTACTGCTAAAACTTGGAACCAGGTTGTGGAGAATACAGAAGTGCAGATTGACCTTAATTTTTCCTAAGATAATTATCTAAGGATAACTAAGTGAATATAGAGTTCAAGGCTTAGCTATACGATGGATTCAAACCTAGAACACAAACAAACAAATAAATCCCAACAACTACCCTTTTGAAATCTCAGACTTTTTCTGCCCTAAATTTTCCAAAGGAATTCCATCATTTGAGTTCCATTTCACATCCTCTGCAGAGGAAACAAATAATAAGATGACAATCTTCTCTTTAAACCATATATAGTCTGTCAGCTATGGTAATAAACAGCTACTCTGTAAATACTAGCTTTGCGGTTGAAACTGGCTTCTAGAACTAAATGTGCTCTCATTTATCACAGTATAAATCCAAAGTAACTCCACCACTTTCCAGGAAGTTGCTCCAGATTTATATCAATGTAACTAAAAAACAGAATTTGGCATTATTTTTATACAAGGACATAAAAATTAACAGATTCAAACTCATTTAAAATACTAACATGTACAAGTATTATCTTTTACATAAGGTTCTTTCCGTGGATGTGACTTGTCTATTTTATTATGCTTATTAGACCCATGCTATAAATAAGCAAAAGGCTCTACTGAAAAGGGATCTGTTTAAGTAAAATATTTCAGCATGTTGCTGTTGGTAGCGCTGAGTCATAAGAGGGCCTAGGGAATCCTTCAATAGGATGGAGTCTCAGGTTTTGTAATCTATAATGTATTTCAACAGAATTTGAATATTCATATTTTCCCTCCTCTAAATTCTGATGGCTTCAAACTACAATCTATTAATATCCAAAATTCAAATAATTATCTGTCCTAACCAGACCTCTTAGAATAGGAAAACAAAACTGTAAATCCTATAATTTTGGGGGGGGGGGGGCAGGAGGAGAGGGATTTCTTCCTATCATCATACCAGAAAATACTCCAATAACAGTCTCTTGTGGCATTTCAGTACTTCTGGTCATTACAAGAATGAAGAAGGGCAGAAAAGACAGGTGAGGAGGGAAAGAATTCTGAAGTTCTTTTGACTTTCAAAAAAGAAAAAAACCCAAGCAGTTCAGGTTTGGTGTGGCTTTGGGGGAAAGTTCAGATGTATTATTTTATCTAAATCAGTTTTTCCAGACTTGTGTGTGTGTGTGGGGGGCGTGCTAGGGGAGGGGAGCTAAACAAAATCTTGCTGAATGTATTAGTGTCAACACATAAATGAAGAATGTTAAAATTCGTAACAGGAAATGGCCTCTGAAATGCACTCTTGCAAGCATTCTCTAATTATCAAAAACAACTATGAGCTGTTATTTTCTTCCCTTATTCAAACACTGTAAGTGACACTGATTTGAAAAGAAACCTCTAAACTTTCAACTCAGCACCAAAGCTTGGACTAAAATGTGTACCTGGGAACTGAAAAGGTAGTAGTCCCTATGCTCTGTTCTGTAACACCTGTACGATGGAATTCACAGGTGTCTGTAAGGCCAGACTAGAGGCGCCACGTTCAAGTCGGTGGGAATTTTGCTGTTTGTTTCAATGGGAGCAACATTAGAACTATGTTATGATACTGCTTTATATAAGGAATATAATATTAGCAACATTTTTAGCAAAAATAGCTGAATGGCAAAGCTACTAGAACGGTTAAACACAAAATGCACTTAAAAGTTAAACTTTTCACTGACCCCATGCTAGAGAGGAACAATTTGGACATTTAGATGCGCCTGTTCTGTAACTGCCGAGCAGAAGACCAATGTTGAAGAGACTGCTCATGTAGAAAATTTGGTTTAGAATGAGTATCACTGTCATCTGTCTTAACTCTTCCCATTTTATACGACTGGATTATTTTACTTGGCGCCTTTAAACTAATGGATTTTATAATACACACATACAGCCACTATGTTTAAAACAAAGAGTATACCATAAGTCATGACAAACAGACAGCCCAACAGGAAATCCTTTATGATGATGTATGAAGTCAAAGGGACTCCAAAAATGCATGCTGAAGTTGTTTGAATAACAATGGCTACTGGGGGGACAGGAATGTGTTTACTCAGCATAGTGCTTCGCCGGCATCATGAGATCTTTCCATATGCCCTGCCCTCTAATCAAACACAAAATGCAGGAGGAAATACTTAACATTTATGGCCAATGGATTCTGGCTGAACCGTTTCTATGATCAGCGTTAACTTCAATGTTCCCATGCAACCATAACTGAAGTGCAGCAGAATAGCTTGGAAGACTGTGTGGGTTGAGTTGGCAATTGTTAACACTGTGAAGATATATTACATATCAGGGAATAGGAAATCCTTACCAACTGATCTGTGCTGCCATGAATTTGAATAGCTTTAATAACTGATTGTTCCCTTTAAGTGTAGAAAACAGTATAGTTTTAGTGCAACTCTGGGCAGCTGTGGAGGCAGTGGATCTGAATTTATAACATATTTTAACAGAACTATTAGCACTAATTTACTAGGCGATTAGGAATGGAAATTTTAAACAACAAAAGCATTTACAGTTAGATGTCTAAAAGAACCCATTTCAAATGTAGAAAAGTAAATTACATGAAAAAGGAGCACCCTTTTCTAAATCAGCCCTATTAAAAACCCCACTAAAGATCCAAAGCGTTTTATTGATTTTTTTTCCCTACTTTCCCACTGCTGAAACTAAATAGTCCTCTATTTACGTTGATTTAAAAATGCATTATTGTCTACTTTCTAATAAACCAGACAGTGGAACAAGAACTCAAATTATTCTAAGTTTATTCTTAATAGTCATCGTCCTCCTCCTTCCCACCTCCCCCCTTTTTTTTTTTGAAAGACGGAAGCCTTAATCCTTAAAAGCCTTTTTGAAAGAAATGTTAGTAGATGCTGGCCTTGCAGCTGGGCCCAGATTGAAAGTGCACTTACATTTTTCTGTTTAGAAATGAAGGACTCTAAAGTTAGTGCTAGCACTCCACATAAAAGCTTTGGAAATGGCATTCTTTGGTACCCGTGCAATTCATTCTTTAAGAAAAGGAAATGGAAAGAAAGATTTCATGTCCAGGGCTTCAGGCCTTTGATCATTTGATGAACATTGGATCCTCAACCTGGGCCTCAAACTTCTCAGGCCAGACAAAGAAGGCATAGGCCTCACAGACTGGGCCTAGATTCCTGTCAGAACAAAACCTTTGGGCTGCCTCACAGTGTGACAGCCTGGGAAAGGCTCACCTCAGCAGGGTTGGGATGGCCGCTTTGCCCTTTGATCTTTCATTTAAACCACAGCCAACGCACCAGGGCAGAGGATTTCAAATTGCACACCCCCATTGGCAGAGGGGAGCAGGTCAAGAACAAAATGGGGGTGACCAATCTAAAAAGCCCTGTGACTCCTTTCTTTGGTCAGTTTCACATGACTTGTCTTGTATTGTGCAACACTAAGCCCACACTTAAAATGGAATTTGACATTACATGGTACAATGGAGTCAATAAATGGCATTCTTTAGGGCTCTTACAACGAAGTCAACCCTTCCTTAAGTGGTGGAAAGCTTGAAGCTACAAAATACTTTTCATCTACTTCACTATGTAGGAAAATATCATATATTTTAAATCTAGTTTTCAATCACAACCTCTCCTGGCTGAAGGCTGAAATGACTATAACAAATATTCAGTAGAGATGTAACATCAGTTTTACCATATATCACAATTTTTATTTGGAGAGATCCAGTTCCCCCTTAAACTATAAATGTACCAAATAGCTGAAATTCCTCATTCTTTCACAAATGTATTTTCCAATGAGACTGGAAAAAATCATCTTATTCTGCTGGAAAATTTCAGTATGGGGCTTGGCACAAGCCAGATGTGATCTTTTCACATCCATTGCAAGTTTCACATGATGCTCGAGGGCACAAAACGTACCCCTTTGTGTGTGTGTTTGAGAAGACATGTTAACAGTCAGAAACAGGAGAGAAGAAATGTCAGACTCCTGTATCTGAAGGAATGGAATGTCTTTATATTTGAGACACAACAGTTTCAGAAGCAACAGAAAGATCATAACACATGGATTTTATTTTTAAACTATGTATAGGAAACTGACTGAGATTAAATAGTTCATTTAATTAGCTAATGTTTGCATGATGACTAGAAGACAAAACGTTAAATACTATTTCTTCATGTCGGCTAAGCTGTGTTACCATTTTTTTTTGTAAAGTGAAGTACACACAGGGCCAGATGGTGATTAACCACAGCGTTAGCTTAAAGAAAAAGGAAAGACAATGATGAGAAGACAGAAGACTACTATTTGTTTATTTCTGGAAGTGCAAGATGTTGTACAAACACAGAGAAAGACACATTCCCTACTCCAAAAACCTTACACTGTGAGACTATAAAGCAGACAAATGGGGCAAAAAGGGTACAATACAGAAATAAAGTGTTGATTGACCACATCCTTATAAAATGTGATAGAGTTTTCAAATGTGTTCAACATTGGCTTGTCTCTGATAAAGGACTAATGTTGAGCACTTCTGAAAACTCCCATCTACTACACTTTTAACACAATGGGTTATTTACTTTGTTGTATTATCTGTGTGCTCTAGTGTTTCCCATAATCAAATATTTATTGGTGGAAATAAAAAGACCATGGTAACATTCCTTAGGAGAATCTATAACTTTTTTTAAAAAAAGGCATAGTATATAATAATGTGGATTACTTGTTGTTACTTGTGCAGCTAAAACCCTTTATAAAAGAGGTGCATTTCACAGATGGGGAAAACAGAGGCACAGTGAAATTAAGTGACTTGTCCAAGGACCGGCAAACAGACAATGGCAGAGCTGAGAACAGAGTGCAGGTCAGCCAACTCCCATTCCATTGCCATACCACTGCACCCCCTTTTCAAAAGGGACGTAATTGTGTTTTAATATTACTGCTGGGTAGGTAAGAACTGCTTGCACAACACTCTGGAGAGAACACATTTACTGATTAGACAAGGCTAAATATTTATCATAGAGTTCAAAGCTCTTTTTTAGCTGTTATATTTAAAATAATTAAGTTAAAGATACAAATCCTGCCTTTTCCAACAGCATACATGTGTAGGCTCCATTCATGAATAATTTTTTTTTTTAAATCACTATGAGCACTGAAAATAAACTTAAGATCATTCAGCAAAGGGTACAATTTGCCTCTAATTTATTCTTGGGCCTTCTGTGAAAATAGCTCTGTGTGTTACTATGGTAACACTGCCACATCTTTCAGCACTAAGAAAGCCACAAGCTTTTTGATTCTCACCTTTGGCCATTTTATTGAGAACCATGTCAATTAGAATGTAGGTTCCACTTCTTCCTGCACCATCACTGCCAACAGAAAGAGAGAAAGAAAAAACCATCAATGAACATCCTGGACTCAAAAGAAAGGAAGCTATCATTAATTTTATACTGTGTCATATGGGGGGGAGGGAGCATAGATGGGAAGAGAAACAAGTGTACGAGACGGACAGAAAGCTTACAATGACTTTAATTAACACAAACTGTTCTACACGGATAGCAGGATTTTGTTTTATAGAGCCAAGGATGTATTTATTTAAAGTAATAATTAAACAACAATGAAAGAGTCAGTAATCATAGAACAGGCAGTTATTTCTATGCATAAAGTGTTCCCATAACAAGCTTATGGAATCTTAAATCCAAGATCAAGAATCATACAATAAGACAGTCACCCGAGAACTGGAGAACAGAAGAGCATCTAGAAGCCTTCAAAAATGATTGCTTACTCTATTTGTACTTGAGCAGTAGGTTAGTCTGCATGTTCACAGAGTGGTGCATTTTCCTTTCAGTCATACTCCATTGTCCTCATCCAAGAATTTAAAATATTTTAACTTAAAGATCAAATTCTTTCTTTGCCAAGAAATAGGGTACTAGACATCTGGGCTTGAAAAAATGTCTCTACTGATTTCTTCCCCTCCTCCCCCCACCTGCCCTGTTTCATTCCAACTCAGTTGCAATGAGTGCAGAAAAATATTATCATGTGATTTCTAAAAAATATCTTTAACCTTAGGGTATTGCCAATCCTCTCTTGGAGATGTGTGATCAAGCCTTGGGAAGAGGCAAAGCTCTCTAATCTGAATGCAGCTTGTGTTCCTGTCAGGAAGCAGCTTGTAATTGGCAGCGTAATGTTCTTTTATGGCTGCTGTTAGCAAACATAATTAAGACTTTAAGAAAAAGACTTATTTTCACTCTTTTTCACCTCTCCAATATTTTAAAAATTGGCATGTGTGACCAATTGACTAGTCATTTTTTTAAATCAGCTAAATTATTTTTAGCAATAGGTCGCTTTTCCCACTGTATTACTAAAGAGGAAAAATGCAGCACCATGATTCCATTTATATATACGACATCCTTGGTAAGTTTCTATAGCTAGGAAAAGTTTGTTCTTTATTATTTACTAGAACTATTTTTACAGCAAGGCAGCCAGTGCTACTAAGCTCTCGCTCTCCTCCCTCTCCTTACTGTCAAGGAAACAAAGAAAGTGTCTTATTAATTCATTCAAATACTTAGAGACAATGCAGTGGCCCAATCTAATAAAACAAAAACTATTTGGCTGAATGTTAGAGACATTTTAATCTACTAGATTAGGAGAAGACCTGCAAAAATTTTAAAAGAACTAATCTTTCTACATTATATTCTTTCCTTCTTGTACCGCCTCAGTGAGGCACAGGCCCCCTCCATATTGTGCATCTTCTTGGAGAAAATCACCATACAATGTGTTATATGATCCTGTCCCTCCATAATGATCTCAGCAGTCTTGTGACACATGCAAAATATAGTCCTTAACCCCACTACTAAAAGGGTTGAGAACATAGGAAACTATTTGGGGTTTCCCTCTAGTGTTATGATTTTCTCCTGATCTTCCTGGTCACAGAAGCCTCTTAGATAGAAAGGAAGTGGGAGAAAAGTATGAGTATGGCATTCTCTATATAACACAGTCCTACAACTACAAATCAAATATTTACATTTTTACTTTAAGTTTTGCAATTACTTTCATTTATATTCGCCAAAATGAGAGGCCTAAAGGGAATTCATGTTCAGAAGGTTTGAGCTTACTCGCCCAACCAGTGGGTAGTTTTCCCCACCCCATTTCCTATCATCATGATTATTAAAAAAACAAACCAAATAAAAACTTCTATCTAAATATTAATAATGCAAAACACAGTCTAAAAAGTGGGAATACACAGACAGCATTGCAACATCTTTGAAGCGTATTACTGAAATAAAAAAGCTGCAAATGACATTTTTTAAATATAGAAGTCAGATGTTACTTGTGAATTAACATCCAAGATCATATTAAAGGTTAGTTTTATGGCCCCTGAGTTGTACTAACAGAAGAACAAACTAAACTAACGAAATACTTGTACCTGGTCCATGAGGTATCATCTTATTTGCTTAGTAATATATCTAAATCTTTAATGTGCCCATTTGGTTTTATTTAAGTTAATTTCTTAGAACACAAACATCTCTAAAACTATTTTAATAATTGTACTTGCCTGCAGTGAACAATTACTGGACAAGAACGACCCCTGTAGCACTTGTTTACTTTTCTGTAATAAAACAGACAAAGATTAATAAATATATTATATATAATTTCCTAAGCCAACTGTCAAAAGCATAAGTGATAAGCAAAAGCAAATATTCAGCACTATTTTTAAAGAAATATGCAGTTTGATTAGCTCATTTTATAAGAAATAACTGACCTACATGGCTCTGCTTTAAGTTTGTTTCTATTTTCCCATTACAACAAATAAATTTACATTTCAAACATTGTTTCATGAAACTCATAATTGCTGGTCAATCAACAAATAAAGAAATATTATTCTCAAATGCTTTGCAGGATAGACCCAATCTCAGATTGTTTACCATAAAATGTTTTGATTTTCAAAGTGAACCCTGAGTTCATGAACTTTCTCACAGAAATTTTAAAGCGCATTATTGTGAAGCCAAAATTAAAAGCAAGTATTTTACTTAAAATAATGTGGTCTTGCATGGAAAAGAGATTATCTCCTGAAGACCAAAGAACAAAGAAGAACAAACAAGGAGTTCTGTGGCACTTTTAAAGACTAACAAATTTATTTATCGCATGGACTTTCGTGGGAGAAAATCCCACTTCGTCAGATGCTTGAAGATGGGGATTCTTTAAGTTACCCATCTTCAAGCATCTGACTAAGTGGGATTTTCTCCCACGAAAGCTCAATCCCCATCGTCAAGCATCTGACGAAGTGGGATTTTCTCCCACGAAAGCTCCTGTGGTAAATAAATGTGTTAGTCTTTAAAAATGCCACAGCAATCCTTGTTTGTTTTGCTCAACTAGACTAACATGGCTACCCCTTTGGAACTACTCTAAAAAAACCCCTTTCTTTCAGACTTCCAATTACTTATGGTTGGAATGACTAAAATACCAGAGAACTATGTGGCTATGATCCCAATAGAAAAATTTTACATACATAACATTTCCAAGTAGTTTTATTGTTGTTATTATTATTAATTAGATTTCTGACTAGCCAATACCAAGTATTTGAAAAAACATATCAGAAGCATGAAAAAGGGCTGCTACACTGATTTGGTGTTGTATTAATGTGTTGAGACTAATGCCTTTTCTCATATCAATGAAGAAATTAAAAAATGTTGAAGCAAACCAAGATAGTCAGTATCAGATTCTGAATACAGGTCACTAAAGCACTCATATCTATTTAAGTTAAGTAGGTTTATTTAAAAATCTGTTACTGCTCTCAAGATGTGTTTTACATGTGAAATATATTACTCACCTAAAAATGTAAAGTGTCTATGAATACATTAAAATGTACTGAATAAAGGATAAAATGGGAAAACACTTTCTAAAAAATCCAAATCCTTCCCTCTCCTTGATTAGATATTTGATCTTACTATAAGATCTGCGATAAAGCTGTTTTACAAGACTGCTTCCAAAAAATGTGTAAACGCACCAAGATGGTAACTGTTAAGGGCAAGTATTTAACAGAATCTTAACTGCTAAGCAATGTGAGAAAGTATGCTGTTGTCGTCTGACAACTATAAGATTTGGCATTAGAAATTTTAAAGCCTCACTAATCACCTGAATCATTTAATTCATGGCTGTTCATCTATATTCCAAAACAGCTGTTCTGAGTAAACATTCAGAGATCTTTAAAAACTGCTTACAGCACAGCCCGAAGATACATAAGGATCTAGATCTGAAAGGCAGTCTTTCAGATGGCCACTACTTGACCCAGACAGCCTACCAAGGTTACAACAATGCTCCAAATCAATGTTTTCACAGCTGGCCTTTTGTAATAAAAAAGTCTAACCAGGCACATAATAGTAATTGTACTTTTTGTAAAGCACATAACACTTGCTACAACACTTTGGAGATACAAATATTAACACATTAATCTTCACAAAACATCTGAGTGGTAGATAAACATGATGAACCCCCAATTTAGAGATGTGAAAACTGAGGCAGAAAGGTGCGGTGTATACTCAAAGTTTCAAAGCAAATAATTAGTAGCACTGGGACTAGAACACAAGATTTCTCCATTACCATTCTTGGGCTTACAGACTTACAACTACAGCCTCTTACAATTCCACATAAGAGCTTTATTCATATTCTGATAATGTGGTAGAATAATGCACGTTCTATGAAACGTGTGTGCTGTAAAACCACTAAAGAGCACCTGACAGTGGAAGTTAAGTGAGCTCTCTATCTACTAACACTAGGGCAGAGGTACCCACATGGTGGGACATGCCCCATCAGGGAGTATGGAGGAACATTTGGGGACTGTGGGTGTGTGGCAGGGCCCCGGCAAGCCCCCAAGAGAGAGGGAGACACCCAACTTTGCTCTGCCCTGAACTCTGCTCCAGTCCCACCCCTCAAGCCATAGTCTCAGCCATGATCCCGGCACCCAGCCCGGTCTCAGCTCCTGGCCCTCCAGTTGCAGCACCTGGCTACAGCTTCCAGCCGTGGTCTGCTGACCCCCATGCTGCAGACCCTAGTCCAGTTACAGTCCTAGCTCCTTGTCTTGGCCCTCAGCCCTTGGTGCTGGCCCAAGACCCAGGTACCTGGCCTGTCCATGGCGCCTGTCCTAAGCCTTCAGCTTATCCTCAGCCACAGTCCCATGGTGTGGCACCTGGCCCCTACTCCCAGCCCTGGACCCCAGCTCCCAGCATCAGCTAGGGGTGCAGACAGCGTAATGAGAGAGGGGCATGATGTAAAAAGTTTGGGGAATCTGCATTAAGGTATTTTTATAGGTATTCTAAACAAGCTAATTTATTAACAAGCAACAACCTGACCCCCTCCCCAGTTTTAAAAGGTTTTAAACTGAAGAGTTAGATTTTTCTGAATATATACATTTTAATTATTGTTCTTAATGTCACTTATAGAGGAACCTTATAACCAACAGAGAAATTTCATATTTGGGCATCGACTCCATGAACACAAAATAAAACTGAATATTTATTTACTTCTTAATACATGGTAAGTTACATTTCAAATGTATTTAACACAGCTGGATACAATGCTATGTGCAATCTGCAGCTGGTCTCGCTACACACATCTTGAAGAGTAGCTTTCTCCATTTAAAGCTAACAACTAGACAACAGTGTGTCTCATTTCTTTTGCACTTGTGTGGTTCCTTTCTTTATTGCATGGCAACTTTACCAGGATTTTAAGCATGTTGTGATTAACTACACAAGAAAGTATACGCTCAACAAAAAATTGTAGTAAGTAACCCTATTTGTAAATCAGGCAGACAGACATATGATTGGAAAAATACACCTTGTGTTTGACATTTTTATTGATAAAGTTTCAAAAATTTTTATCACCACACATTTAGAAAACACATTAAAACAAAGGGCTTGCATCTAGCTGATTCCAAGCTAACTCTATGAATGGTTTATGACAATATTTAAGAAATGCACCACTATTCCATTTCTAAGCAGAGCGAATTGAAAATTCATCAGTAAGCAAAGGTCTTGAATGCTTAAGAAAATATATATAGATAAAATATACACAGGAAGAATTAACTTAGAAAAGAATGATTAGTAATACAAACCAACCCTTGGCTCATTGAGTGAAAAAGAAATCATCATGCAAACCATCAGCAAGCAAAGGTCAGAGGTCGTTAGAGGCTCAGAAAAGGGGTTTCCCACATTGTCCCTGCAGCAGAGTCACAGTTTCCAATGATCACTTTTGTGACTATGCAACTGGGCTCATATTACTAGCTGCAACATCACAAAAATGACACTGGCAACCGCTAATTAGCTGGCAAAATAAGAATTTGTCCATTTTTAAAGTGAGCAGTGTTAGTAAATGCCATTGCACACAGCAAGAAGTGATAGCATAATATATATATTTTAAGCAAAGCCCTCACACGTGATGCTAATTATCTTTTAGCTTAGCAGTCTCTCTTTAAAGTGTAAATGTGCTCCCTCTGGGCTCAAGAAATATTTAATTACACATATCAGTGCATGACTAACAAGCTAGTCCAGAGCTATAATGATTGGTCTCTTCTTCAAAATGAAATTAGAACTCCAAAAGCATTAAAAGCTGACCAGTGGTTTCTGTAGCAGCCTCACCTTTTAAGTACTGCATTTTGTATGGACTTCTTAAAATATAAAGTAATTGTGTTTCAGCAATTTACACCTAAAAGAACTCTATTAAAATAGGATAGTTTTTTCCCCCTCTAAGTTTGATTCATCTGCTAAATGCAACATCATCTAAAACACTGTCTGATACATAATAAGAAGAGAAATGTAAGCTTTCAGTTTTCAAAGAGACTGGCAAAATTTACTTCAATGATAATTATAGGGTCCATATTTCCATAGACTCTGGGCAAGGTAATTTTGGGAATCCAATTTTTCTTAGTGAAGGATTATAGAAATAGAGGGTTGGTTATGTATATGCTTAACTTCATATATGTATGTGAATATATAAATATACACACATATCCATATATATACAAACACATTCAATGCACATAAAAACATGGGTATTAAAGGGATGAAAGCAGCACTTGCTAGTACCACTTCAAATTAGGGTATGCTGATATTCTGTTAGGCACCCATTCTGAGGGCTTTATAACTCAGTTGTGATAATTTTCCACAGGTGAAACTTTAAATAGCAGGTTTTGAGTGTAAAGCATTTATTCTAAAAAAACCAATTCTAATATAAATTATCTCAGCAACAGAGCATTACCTTTTGCCATTAAAAAAAACAACGTAAGATGGCTAAGAAAGTGGGTGTCATAAAAAGCAGCTATTGTACGTGCAAAGATTACTTTTCAGAAGAATTTTACTATGCATTCAATATTATGGATCCATAGTACAAAATCTACACTCAAGGAATGGTTACAGAAGGCTGTGAATAAATATTAAATGAACACCGAAAACCTCAGTTAAAAATTTTAACAGGTTCATTCTGGCATCTGTGTCAGGTAGAGGAGCATGCCAAATGAACTACTTTCCCCTTCCAGTTTTAATTTCTTTATTCTAAAAATACAGTGGAACCCCTTCATAGTGTGGTTATTCAGTTCCCAAAGAACTTCATTATTAGCCTGCACACCTTTTCAGACAAGGATTGTCTCCCAGTATAGGCCTAATCCTGCAGGGTACCAAGTGACTTTGATTCTTACTGTTGTAAATGAGAAACAAACGTGTTCAGCCCATCAGACAATCAGGCCCTATAGATCCATGAATGTTTTCAGGGCAATCAATAGCAAAATTCCCACTGACTGCAAAGTGGCAGAATCAGACCCTGTGGTTGAACAGTGTTGTTTACACCACAATAGGATTCATTTTATTGAATTATTTATGAAGTGGAAATTCAGAATTGCCATTTGCACATTGCAAAGCCAATTCAGGACTTTCACTGTAGGAGAGTTCACTATAGGCACTATTTATTCAACAGTACCATTAAAAAGAAGGAAATCAAGCTCTAAAACACATTACAGTAATATTAAGAGTTTGGATTAGAAGCCAGAGCAAAATCATTGGAAAATTCAATTATGGCTTCAACTCCATCCTTATGGCAGTATCAACTATTTATTGGAGGGGAGAAATTGGCCTTAAAATTCCTTGCTTTTGAGCATTTAATTGAGATCTTTAAATTACGTTAGCAGTCTGTAGATTAATATTACAATAAAGAAAAAACCATACACTGGCATTTGGCAGCTTGCAGGATTGGGAACCAATTGCTCAGACTTTTCAGAGACTCTTTTCACTGGCCACAAATGTATGACTGTGGAATATCTAGTACAGTTAACATCTACACAAAACACAGTGAGCATGGTTTGCAAACAGAAGATTATTTCACTCCATTTCTCATTTCTGGCTTTAATTTTTAAATTTAGATTTAACAGTAAATATTCAAGGAATCCACTACTTAATGAGAAAGATGATAGAGTTTAACATTCTATCTTTGTATATTAGTATGAAACCTATATTTCAAACCAATATCTACTTCCTTTAAAATTCTTGAGAGATCATATTTTGTCAGAATTTGCCTCTCTTTCCCCAAGTTCCACTCTCTTTCAACCAAATAAACTCTAAGGGCCTGACCCTGTGGTCTTTAAAGGCATGCAACTCCCACCGGCTTGTCTTCACTGGTCTATAACTCAAAGAGAGTTTAGCAGGTACATCCTGCATGGGGATTTATTTGAGAGATTCCTGCAGTGAGGGTTAGAGGGTAGCCACACAAAAGGTCTTGAAAATGCAGACCCAGGTAAATAGTTGTAAAACAGAAATGCAAAATCATAAAGAAAAAAAAACATACAGAGGAAACACTCCTTTCTAGGTAAGTGAGTGATTCTTTAGAGCCAAGGAACAGTTAGTTTGTGAGAATATGGAAAATTACCTCAGCTTTTCTCTCTCTCTCTTCCCTGTTACCAAAAAATATGCATATATATTGCAAAACAGGAGCTTACATTTGTATAAAGCACATTGTTGTGGTTTCATAAACTTAGTAGAGAGTTATGAACTGAGGGACATCTGTTCAATAGGGAAACAGAATATAATAAAAAATGTTTCCTATACAAATAGTTCCCCAAATTTATATTAAATAGATTGTTATGCTTTGTGTTGTACCTGCGAAAATCCAGAAGTGACCTTGCAGAAGCAGGAACTTTCTGGTCATGCCAACTGAGGAAATGGAACTGTGTCACGGTTCGGGTCTCATTGGTTTGAAGGTTTTTCAAGTAGAAGCTCCTCACTAGGAAATCCTCACACCAGATGTGCTCAGAAACTAGATTTACCTACATAATATAGAAAGAAAAAAAGCAATCAAGAATTCAAGCTGAAAGTTGGTCTTTCAAACAGCATGGAATCTTTTCAAATGAAAAGAACAAGCATAAGACTTATTATTTATGAACGGCAACACCATGGAAATAGTTTGTGCTTTAGTAGTTATTATAGCTCTTCTTGTTAAAGGCTTGGGGAGTAAGGTTGAGGGTTTTTTTTGGGGGGATTAAGATATATTTAAAATTTCTAGATAATTTTCTTTTAAGTAAAAAAATCTCTTAACTGAGATTTTAGACTGATTATGATGGATCATATATATATATTGGAGAGTCTCTGCTTAATAATGTGTCTTAGATATATCCTTTCATTCTTCACTTGGAGACACCCACAATGCATTGCCTTCCAGAACATTGCTCATGGTGATTTCAGTAGTTTTCTAAAATAAATAAATAAATAAACGAGTCTCTTTTACTTGAGAGCTTTCAGTCAATTTATTCTGTTTTGCAGAAGTCTACACAATATGAAGAGTAGGGTCATTTTTAGAACAGCTAATATTTTAGAAAAAAAATGCACAATTCTGGGGTTCAACTATTATCCCTCAGAATCATTTATCAATTATTCTTCACATTGTGTCCATTATGTTATTGTCTTCACTCACTCAACCAAAAGACTAGAAAAAAAAAATGGACACCCAAAAGTCATTGTGTATAATAACAACATGATATGGTTGATATACAGGGCCACATATATCAACCAGAAAGTATGAAAATATTTTTTCACATAACTGAGGCAGAAGCTAAAAAATAAAAAGCTTTAATTACAAAAGATATCTATATCTAATCTATACACACACATGCACACACTTTTGTAATTAAAACTATATATAGATATATAGGTTTTTTCTATAAACCCATATATAGTTTTCCTAAGGTGTAATTCATTATTTATAAACATATTATTTCCCTTTAAAATATAAGTATTCATTTATTACATACTATATTTTACTCACAATTCAATAAAAAGGAGCAGCACCATCCTTTCCCTTACCAATATATTGAGCTGCTATTTAGTAGATTTTCTTCTATACAAACTACACTGTTTTCAAGATATGCATAGTTTTTTCTGTGAACATCAAATAACTCTGAAGTTCCACAACACCAGCATTATATAGGTGACCTCAGCTCAGTTTACAGGTCAAATCCGATTAAACAATATTTTGCTCTGTATGAAATCAATCCACACACTTACTGTCAAGTTTACAACCAGAGATTTTGTTTAAGTACCTCATAGATGTGGTAGAGGTTTGACCCTTCATCTGGCCAATAGTGGTAGCACTGCTTGACTCCATTTTCAGTAAGGGGCGTCAGCATGACAATAACCACACAGCCGTTCTCCCAGACCATCTGCAGACAAAGACAGACACCGTGGCCACACTGTGACTGCCTAATTACTGCATGACATGTCTAATTACTGCACTCAGACACACAATCAAAATTTATTCCATTCACAGGAAATTTATTTCATTTTCATTAGACACTTTTACTCTGCAGCTGCTTTCAAATCCCTGAATAAACTGGCACCATATTCTGCATGCTTCCCTGAAATATTAAAGAATTTACAATGAACTGCCGTTTAAAAAACAACAAAGCTTCCCATCCATAGGACTGTGTTCAGTTGTTTTTCTTTGAAACGTTCAGCTCCGTAAAGGAAATGCTTTTAAAAAAAAAAAATCAACTGTTTATTTTCTGATGTTTTAGATTAGAGCAGCATGGACACATGTAATTAACAATACACTGATCTCCTAAGGAAATGCAAACTGAAATCGGCTTGTATCCTCCGGTTTATTTATTTTTTGCAGTTTGTTATGTAGAAAAAACTGCTGAATAACTACCTTAATGTAACAGTCATAAAAATTGCATCCAACCAAGCTTAGTGGCGACAAAAACTTTTCTTGAGAAATATTTCATGTGGAGAAATGTTCCTTTAAAAAAATCATTGTATTAAAATATATATATATTACATTTTATGTAGGATATAAAATGAAACAGTGCAACCCACCCTCCAGACTATCCACTCCCACAACACAACAGCAGGAATATAAGAGAGTAACAAATCAGCTAGCAGCGTGACTATTTAATAATTTAAAATAGCTACAGAGTGGAAAATAGGAATCTGAAGCATCTTTAGCTAAAAGGTTTGTGGATGTTTTCATACAAACAAGAAAACAAGCAAAGATCCTCTGGCATATCTGCATTCCAGACACAGCTCATGAGTGAACAAAAACACTGCTATGAATTAGTTCTTAACAGCATAATCATGAAAAGACATTATTATTATGGGGGTACATTGCGGTTATATTTGCATACAACTTTCCTTGTTTTTTTATTAGCATATTAAATTACTGAGAGAAAAGAAAACTGCTCTTTTGGTGAAGGGTTAAGTTTATTTCACGGAAATATTTATAAGCAACTGTATTGAGATGTAAATTTTGTAAATACAAAAGGCCTTTATCTAAACTGCACAAAAATGATACATTAAATTAAAAGCTTTTAAAAAAATGCATATTATACAGTCAAATTAAAAGATTTTCCATTTAATAATATTAAGTCTCCTCTTTTTTTAAATCTACCTTGAAAACATACAAAAATATTTTCCTTGAACATAAATTTGATTCCTTATGCAATACAATGGGTTAACATCCTTAAAGCATCATTTTATACCAAAATTTAGTAGTACTTAGTGAAATGTATGTTGGGCTATAGTTTGGGGCTTTTCTGTGAGGGTGGGCAGGGGGCAGAAAGTAAATTATGGCTACATTTTTTGAGTAAACATATTTTCCCCTTTTCTCCCCCTCTTTCCCACCCTGCCAAAAAACTGGTCTGCTCTCACTGATGCAAGGTTCCCAAAAGGATTTTTGAAATCCATCAGCCACCTTTGCCACAATTCTCTCAACACTGCAAAAATGGTAAATTTGGGTTATTCTCTCTCTCTTTGGTGGATTTTTATTTGTTTTATCCTCACATTGAACATTTTTGGTATATTTACGGAAAACAATGCCATTTTCACCCAGGCCCACACAACTTCAGGACTTCTTTAATTCCAAATCAGACTAAAATAAGAATTCTTACGTTAAGGTATCCAGGCTTTAAAACAATCCTCACTAAATCAATGCTTTCATCACATAACGATTTAATGTGCCTTTAGAAGGTATAGAAGCTCATTGAAGCCATTACGAAAATGAGGAGAAACACAGTTTTTATGAGTGTAATAAAAATACAATGATCTAGACCATAAACTAATCATCTACCACTCTGCTGTGCCACCCAAGTGTAACATTATAGAAGCCCACTCATTTAAAGAGGAATCCTTACAGTTTGGATACACTGTTCATTGGTTCAAAGATACAGCATTTCATTACAGAGGAGCCGCCTGAATCTCTGAAGGTTTCATTAAGCATAAATCCAAATGAAAGTTAATTTAAACAAACAATTTCAAAATTACTCTGGGGTATAATATTTTTGTAGGTCATTGTGTGAAAACCTAGAAGTCAAATACACTAAATCAAACAGGCAATGCAAACTAATACCATCATCATCATCATCATCATCATCATCATCATCATCACAGGCGATTGTGACTCTCTCCCAAGTTTACCATTCACAAGAGATATTCACGAAGACTCATTGACAGTGAACTCTAAGATTACCATTTTTAACAACACTGTGTTGGGCCATCAGGTATTTGTATTTCTTTATAGATTGAAGTAGAGGATGATGGACTAAATCCAGCCCACAGAAATTTAAATTGTGGTCAGTGGATGACCTCATTCATAATCAGGTGGTGTGGCCTTCAGAAAGGACAACTCCAAGCCCGCAGTACTTTGGAGCCCTTGCTTCATTGAGTTCATTGCCTCTGAAACATAGCCAGCTCCTGCCAAAACTCTTGGAACGGTTGCTTTTCATTCTCTATTTCCAACTTTATCTAGACCATGCTGTGCTCTATCTTTGCTGCCTACGCTTTTCTGTCAAGTCCTATTTAGCTTTCGCAAGTTGTTCCTTCAGGCTGTGAAGATGTCTCAAACTTTCCTCTCTTATTCTCTCAGTAATTTCCAAGTGATCTAACAAGTCTCTCTGATCCTCTTATGTGTGCTATAAGGGCTGAGCGTCCGTGACTGTAGCTGCAGTACCCAAGCAGGTACCTACTGGCTGAGATATGTCCCCACATCAAGGCCAGGAAACCTTAACAGTCTCTCTCCTGGATCACAGGCCATGGAAAGCGCATCACCCTCACTCAGTTACACTTGCCTTATACCTCTAGACTCCACCACAGCCAATCGGAACACACAAGTACCTCCATGTACACAAGATATGTGGAATGGGACTTGCTGATCTATAATACCAGATGAAAGTCCATTTCCCCCGATAAAAGTTTGCCTGCAATTTGAGTCTGCCAGGCCCTTCGGTATCTCTTTCCCCAATCTGATGCTAGCATTTGAACCTGGCTTAAGGAGCCCCCCAAACCACAAATCCATCTACAGCAACACTCCAAGTAGTCACTCTCCATTGGGGGAGTGTCTTACCACATCCCAGAGGGCCACAGCTGAAACACAAAAGGCTTCCCTGGCTACCTTTTGAGATTCTTCCACTGGCCTAAGGGAACAACTGGGTTGCTGGTCAGTGACTCATCTGCACCTCAGAACTTCAGACTAGGATTTTTCTTCTCTGTAGAGATTCCTCAGCCTCAAGAGTCAGGGGTTTCTCTCTTTCTGCGTCCTTGGGATGATAGTGTGACTCTGGCCCACCACTCAGGTTGCTCAGTACTATCTATCTCCAAATAAGCCTCTGTTCTTTCTGTTACAGTGCTGTTAGAAACTGGCCGTATCCAATTTTGGTACCCAACTGAAGGAACCTGCAGAACATAAGAATAGCCATATTGTGTCAGACCAGTGGTCCCGTTAGGGCAGTGGCCAATGCCAGAGGGAAGGAACAGAAGAGGTAGTCATCATGGGATCTAACCCCTATTATCCAATCTGAGCTTCCAGCAAACAGCAATCCTTGCCCAGCCTGACTAATAGCCATTGATGGATCTATCCTCCACGAACTTGGCCTTCACCACATCCTCTGGCTAGCTTTTCCACAGTTTGACTGCATTGTGTGAAGAAAAACTTTTTTGTTTTTTTAAAAATCTGCTGCCTATAATTCTATTTGGTGACCCTAGTTCTTGTGTTATGAGAAGGAATAAACACCACTTCCTTATTTACTTTCTCCACACTAGTCATGATTTTATAGACCTCTACCATATTCCCCCATGTCATTTCTTTTCAAGCTGAAAAGTCAGTCTTATTAATCTTTCCTCATACGGAAGCTGCTCCATTTCCCTAATAATTCTTTGTTGCCTTGTTTTCTGTACCTTTTCAATTCCAATATATCTTACTTGAGATGGAGTGACCAGCTTTGCATGTAGTATTCACAATGTGGGCATACCATGGATTTATAAAGAAGGAATACGATAACTTGTCTTATCTATACCATTCCTAATGACTCCCAACTTTGTTAGCTTTTCACTGCATATTCAGTGGATGTTTTCAGAGAACTATCCAGTGACTCTCTTAAGATTTCTTTTCTGAGCAGTAACAGTTAATTTAGACCCCATCATTTTATATGTACAGTTGGGCTTATGTTTTCCAATGTGCATTATTTTTCATTACTTATTAACATTGAATTTCATCGGTCATTTTGTTGCCTAGTCACCCAGTTTTGTGAAATCTATTTCTAACTCTTTGCAGTCTGTTTTGGACTTCATTATCTTGAGGACTTTAATAACTCAGTCAAAGGTTAGAGCAACAGTTCTTCAACCACTGTGTTGGGACAAAGTACTGTGTCACTACACAACAGTAAGTGTGTTGCGGAGAGCCGGGGAGATGGCTGGATTTGGCCTGCGGGATGGGAGGGGCTGGTGTGTTCTGTAGGGTTGTGACTTGCAAAAGGTTGAGAACCAGTGGGTTAGAGGTTTATTGCAGGAGTAGATGGGTGAAGTTTTGTGACCTGTATTGTGCAGGAGGTCAAACTAGATGATCATATTGCTCCCTTCTGACCGTTGAGTCCATGAGTAGTTTCGTACCATCTACAAATTTTGCCACCTCATTGTTTACCCCTTTTATCAGGCCATTTACAGATATACTGAACAGCACTCGTGCCAGTATATACCAGCGGATACCGAGGGTCTTTGGTGTCTGAGGGACAAGCCTACATTTGCATCCCGCCGCTATGCATCCCACACAGGGCAGGTGGTGTCCGGTGCCACCTCCCAGGTGCCCTAGAGAAGGGGGTCTGTATTTGCAGAATGTGTGTGAAAATGAATGGCTCCGTTGCTCGCCCCTCCCCGCCCAGTACACAGCGCCTACCTCTTTCTCTGCAAGGGATCACCTCGCAGTGTCTCCTATGCCCCCCACCTGCTGAGAAGGGCTCTACTTCTATATTCTTATTATTCAAGCACAGAATTATTAACCATAGAGAGTCTATGGTACATGGGGGACAGAGGGGGGGTGGCGAGCAGGGCAATCGTCCTGAGCCCCACAGATATATCAACCCCACTACCCCCGCCAGCCACACAGCCATGTTTTGACCTGCTCTGAAGGCAGCGGGGCAGGATGAGAGAGCGAAGCCTGGCCTCTGGACTGGCCCTCCCTGCACCCAGGGTGGAGCAGCTGACCCAGGGGAAAGGTGGGTACATGGGGCCCAGCCCGACCCCCCGCGCTGCGCGGAGAGGACAGCAGGGGCCCTGCACAGGACAATTTGCCCTGCCCCCTTAGGGATGGCTCTGACGGTACATTTAAGGTTTTTTACTTCATTTGACTCTATGCCATTTTTCAAATATCGTGTCACTCCCTTCATCTATCCATCAAATATATTTTGTACCTTAGAAATTGTTCTATGACAACTTGATCCACCATTCTCTCTAAAGAGCAGGTCTTTGGGAATAGCCTGCACAACGCGAGTCTCAGAGCCACTGACTCATCACCCTGAACTGTGTTTCTCAGGGGCATGGTACCATTCTACAATGGTGTTAATAGACTTCAGTTGTCAGCTCCAATTGATCTAAAATGACTTCTCTGAGTAGGGATGTGATTTTGCCTACTCATCAGACAGGGCCCTATATACTGGTTAGTCCCCCGCCAGATAGGGGTGCTACCTGGGTCACCCAGGATGATTCTGCCCATATGCTGCCCTAGATACTCATTCAAAAGTACATAAAATGTCTCCAGGTTGTTGTCTGATCCTAGCTTCACCAGCCCCAAGAGTGGCCTGATGAGATCACCTTCTCTGGGAGTCACAACTCCCTGAGATCCATTTTTCCAAGGCATTGCAGGAAATATTCCTGCTGCTTTTACTGCTCTAGCAACAACTGCCGGAGCTGGCCAGAGCTGGACTCTGCTGTGCAGCCAACATGCAGACTTCATCCCTCCAATTTTGCAGCTTTTCCATAACTTTTCTTTTCAGCGGGGATCTCAGGGGATCTCAGACAAGCCCACATATGCCAACACGGCCCTGCCCCCTTCCCTCCCCATGGCCAGATGTAGCATTGAAGCAGCTGAGCCTCTGTCTTACCCTATTGTCCTTTGGCCTTCTCCAGCTGCAGGAGTGACCCAAGTATACGAAATAAAGCTTCACCTGGCTGGACTCAGCATGAAGTGTTTGGGCAAACACATGCCTCTGTTGCTCTTACTGCTCCTCTTCTTCCCTGGTTCAAGCAATCCCCTGATCCAGGGACTGGCATACTCCTCCCTTACTCGGGCTCCAGACAGGCTCCAGTCACCAGCACTCCCGGCTTGCTCTGGAGAAGCCTGTTTGGTCCTTTTTGTCTCCTTTCTTCCTCTCAGCTTGCTTTCCAACCTGCTTCCTAGAGAAAGGAAACTTCATACCTTCTCTCCTCTGGGTCTTCTCCTCACAGCTGGGCTCACCCAGCTTTCAATGGAGACAAACCATGCTCTCCCTAGTTGCATTTTATTTCTAATTAGTGCTGGCTCACCCACCAGCTGCACCAAGGTTGGTTAATTAGCCTCTTAGGGCCATATTAACCCCTTCATGACCTGTATGGGGTAAACACCCCATCACCGGCCTGTATGCTTCTTTTCAAGTCGGCAATGCAGCCCCAGCATGGCACTTTTGTTTATAGAAGATACATTTCAATGACACTGAGGAAAGCTTCTGTAGACAAAAATTACTGGGACACAAATCACGAATTCCTGAATCTTGCAAATTATGTGATCAATAAAAGAGTGAAGCGATTGTAAGCTCTTTGACACGGGGACTCTCTCTTTGTTACACGTTTGAATGGTGGCTAGCACACTAGAGCCCTAGCCTCTAAATGCTATTGTAATACAAATTAATAAAATAAAATAATAATGCAAAACAAGATATTCTTTGTTTGCTTAACTAGTGCAGTTTCATTTTAATTATTTATTATAATACTTCCAGCAGATCTGGAAACTTTGAATGAAATACATTGAGAAAACAATGAAATCTTAGTCATATGAAATCTCACTACAGCACTCTGCTATGAAAGCTATGCTGAGAAAAGAGGACAGAGTACTATTTTCTATGCACATAGATTAAAGCTCAATTTAACAATCTTTAACATGGTTCTGCTGTATGCTTCAGTGTCAAAATGGTTCTCAGAGGAGAGTAAAACCATCTTTTTCATTCATTGCAAATTAAAGTCCAAGTCCTGCAACTCTTAGATGAAAAGTGTATTGATTGGATATAACTAGAGTTACTTGTGGGTGAAATTCACCATATACAGAAAGACTGCATCAGGGCTATGTCTCATGTCAGTCTTATACAAGTGGTGAACAGAACTGGCGAGTGCTTTCTGAATAAAAGGAATTACTTGTAAAAGGGTTGCAGGACTGGTTTCCAAATTAAGATAAAAATAAAGTTATAAAGAATTAGTGCAATGTAACATTATCACCAATAACAATTTAAAAGAATTAGAAAATTGAAAAAATAGCTCCTTGGTAATTAGCTTTTAATAAAACAACTTTAATTAATCGCTTAAAGTTTTCATGTTCAAGGTATTCCTATAAGGGAATGGTAATTGTTTTAAGTGTATTTTCAAAATGACTAGTCCATCCAAAAACTTGTGTGTAGAAGGGTCATTAATACTACTAAATTTTAATGACTAGGGAAGTGACCACATATGTTCTTTAGCTAGAAATATCACACTTCTTTAGTGAGGGACAGATGAACAAATTTTGAGAATGAATGGATTTCAGTGTAGACAACACAAATGGTCATCAGTTAAATCCAACTTCTGTACATTAAAAAATAAGGTGATCATCCAAGTAATAGGCAATATTTTTAAATACATTGCAGCAGCCACATTTTTGGTATTTTAAGAATGGCAATAAAGTAGCCACACAGGAAAAAAAATGGTAAACGTACTTATTCAGGATTTTAATAAAACCTGATGATTTTAAAGACAAAGGAAAAACTCAATGCTGATGAAGAAGAAAATTTGTTAAAATTAAAAATGTAAAATCTAAGCCATTGCAGAATCAGATACATTTTACTGGATAGACTTTGTGACATTAAGAATTCATTTAACCGGGATTTATTTTTAAGTTCTTTATTTTAAATGAAGAGTAGCATATCTGATAGAGTTAGGCACTAAGTGATTTTCCCCCCCACCATAAAGTTTAATGAAATTAAAAGGTTTACATTAAATTTTGGGGGGATTTTTATTGGGGGAAAAAAAACCCAAATTAAAGGATGTTTAGATTTTAGATTTGCAAGTTTTTCAACTAAAAGTCAAAAAAAATCTATACAAAGGGATATTTCCCATGAAATTTTCATGAAGTCTTTGTGTCAAAACATATTTTGATGGAAAATATCAGATAATCTTTAATATTTCACATCAGACAAGGCTCAAACTGGGCCACGTCATGGCTGAGCCACATGACTCAGCAAATCAGTACTGACAAGATGGGAAGACATTTGGTGCTACAGAATCTAAGTTGTGTGTGTGCGTGTGCGCGCAACCTTCAGAACATAAACTGAGATATAAACAATCTGTGCAGATAGCTTGACACAATAACTTAAAGGACTGGGAAACTTAACTCAGCATCGCTACATCCTCAGGGGTGTGAAAAATCCGTACTCAGACACAGGTAAGCCAATGTAACCCCACTGTAGACAGCATCAGATCAAGAGAATTCTTCCATCAACCAATGGGATTACCTACCTCAGTGGGAGAGGCTCTCCTGTTGGTGTAGCTAGTATCTACACGGAAGTGCTACAGCCATGCAACTGCAGCCACTCTTAAATCTAGATATATCCCAAGAGAGGGAAGAGTGCTCCTAGTCATTTCGATGGGATGTTCAATCATGCCTAATTTAAATGTTAGCACTGTTGACTGATAAAAAAGGAAATTCATATTATGAAGAGCTGCACAATCTGGTATGAGTGGCATTGCATTTTGGTATTGAGTAGGTGCTGTTTAGTTAGTGGGCAGAGCGTGACGGAGTATGACTGCTACTCCTCCATTCAATTTGGGCCATAATTCAAGGATAAGCATGGCAACCCTGAGCTGCTTTATTGAATGGCTGTGCAACACTATTGTATTTATTTCACATATCTTGATGTGTTATGAAAACTTGAGGTGATGCACTTACGTACCAATCTTTTCCTTGCCTTCTTCCATTTATCAAATTAAATTGGCAGATTTCACATATCAGATCACTGCTTCTTTTTGGCTGCTCCCCCTACCCACCCTATTTTTTGAAGACGAGATTAGGGATGCAGCAGGTTCAGTTCCATGCAAGGAAAATAAACTCATGAATCAAAACACTTTGAAAGCAATGTGTTCTGCATGTTTCTCCACAGTCCACAAAGAAAAATCTGAAGAGTTGCTAGTTTGTTTTAAAATCAATTTTAGGAGTCACAAAACATGCCAGACTGAGCACACCAGGGATGGAAATCATATTTCTCCACAGATGGGGTTGGGACAGCACACTCTGTACCCAACTCTGTCAATATGCTTAAGCCACCCATTTAGTACTTGGCCTGAGACTGCCTGTATGTGTGTCACTTGCTATGGTGAATTTGGTGATGTTCATGTCCACTTGGAGATCACTAATTGGTTTTACGGAGGCAGCCATCAGATAGCAATATACTCATTTCTTTTTCATTTTTATTAATTTCAAAACCAAAGTTAAACAGTGAAATGCAAGTGTAGCTCACATCTATAATGCAGTGCTACCGCCATGCCGGTACAATTGGCTATACATGGAGGTCACACACTCCACATGCAAGGTCTACAAATCGAAAGTCAGATTCTTAAGATGTGTGTGTAGTTTTGGAAAAGACCAATATTTCTTTCTTTCTTTGATCGATTCTGAGAAGATGCAGCTGAATCCCAACATAGGAAAATATACTTTAGAGATAACAATATAGCCATTGCTGTGACCCTGTGGTACTGTGCAGTTCTGCCACACTCCTGCTTCCCCACCTGCTTCTTTCATTCCACCTGTTATTTCTCATCTTTTCGATTGTAAATTACTTGGAGCAATGTTTTTCATTCCCTGTTTACACAGCACCTAGAACAATAAGGTCCTGACCTGGCTGGCCTCTAGGCTTCAAAGGAAGCATGGATCAGTTGTTAAAGTGATAGCTGGGACTCAGGAGAACCAGGTTCTGTTTCCTGCCCTGACACCAATACTGACTTTAGGCAAGTCACTTGATTTTCTGTACTTCAGTTGCCCCTCTGTAAAATAGAGATATAAAAGCACTTCCCTAATCCTACACTAAAAATTGTGAGGTGCTATGATACTATAGTAAGGGGGGCATATAAGAGAGAAAGAGGGATGGAAGGACAGACAGATTCTACAATCTACATATTAAACATACATATGCATAATTTTGTTTCCCAGTACAACTGAGATGCTGTCTGCTCGACCTTTGGCACCTCAAATAACCAAGTTTGGAGAGGTGGTGGTGTGCTCCACAGTCTTATCCCCTACTTACCCAAAAAGATAATGGCAGACACAACGGCCAAACAAATGGAAAAGTTAAAGGAGGGCAAAATGTGAAATCCTCGAAGTTCTAAGAAGAAGGTGGAGCGGGGATCATCAAGAAAAGGCTTTTTAGTATCTTAAAAAAGTAAGAAAGGAGTAGGACCTTCCAAATCAAACTTAATTCTTATCATCAATTGTGAGATGAGGGCCCCTAGCAGATGTGCAATTTACAAAACAGGCATAGTTAAGGGTGTTTTTTTTTTGTCTTAAAGTGATTCTATATGTCTGAATACTTATCAAGGGCATCTTACTGGAATAATATGATCAAAGACCTTCTTGAACCATTTCAAGGTTCACAAGATAAAGTAGAATATAGGTAAGGCAAATACTTCCTTGAATTTCAAGGAATTACATATGTAGTACATATACACAATAAAATATTATGTCTCCAAAATTATTCACAACATCAAAGTCTTGATGGGATAAATTGTTACATATTGGGAATGGTCTCTATCCTTATTTTCAAATCATGTTGCAAGAGGAGCTGAATTTTACTGTTGTTATGGTGATGGAGCAGGGAGCAAAACCTTATTGCAGCCAGCGGATGTAACCACTGACCTTCATTCAGGATAAATATAAGAAATAATCAACCTCCTTCATGGAACCAGATAGACGAAACAATAGAAACTACTATCAAAAACCCCAAGCAAATGGCAAGGGTTGGCCAGAAACTGAACCACAGGTCTTAAGGGGTTTCCTTAGAGCAGCATTTCCCAAACTGTGTTCTGGGGAACACTGGTGTTCCATGTGACGTGAACACGTGTTCCATGAAAATTTTTTGATGCTAGCGACATTTTTCCTTCCAACTCTTTTAAATCAACTTTTGAGCAATATGTGTGGTAATTTTACGGTATGAACACCCCACCCCCCGCCCGCACCAGCATGTATGTGTTCTGTCAATATATCCTAAGCCCAAAAGCGTATGCTGCCCTAGAGACTAATGTAAAAAACTCAGGGGCTGGGGCATTGATAGGTGGCAGCATGTGTTTGAGAGAAAAGAAGCAAGAATGCACAGAAAGAGCAAAGAAACCCCAGTAGGGAGAACCTTAGGAGAAAAGCTTGAGAACTTTTGGGTAAAATATTGGCTGAAAGAGGCTTGGAATGGTGAATAAAATCTCTCTCATTTCATTTGATTCCTATTTTGTTAGGAGCCAGGACTTTATTCATTCTCTGTAAATAAACTGGATTTCAAGGAAATTGCAGACGCCATCATCAGTATCTCTTCCTAACCAAATCAACCGGTAGGACCCCCAAATCGGCTAACTGTTTGGATTAAAAAGGAATAAAACTGTTTTGAAAAGTGGGAAGCAGTTTCCAAGGAGGGAAATTGTGAACTGATATTCTGTTGAACCAAAATGGGACAAATAACGGGGGTGCTCGCAGAAAGCAAAAATGGTCAAAAGGAATTAAATAAAAGACGACCTAAAACAAGAGCTGGAGGTTTCAAAAATCGGATCAAAGCATCACCAGAAAGTTTCTCAGAAAGGTTTGGGGGCTGATTACAGATGGAGATCTAATGCTCCCAATCTGTAACAGCAAGATGACTTGATGAGGTAACCAGAACCCTGAATATCATTAGTCAAAAAGTTTGCCATAGAGGAAGCCAGGAAAGGTTCGTCAGCTTGGAACTTGCTAACAGAAATGAGTGGCAGCTAAGACTGAAGCAGCTGAAAAATCATGTTGAAGAGGAAGTGAAAGGATCAGAGAGCACAGTGGATGCTCAACTGCCTGGATGTGGAACAGGGCTATTCAGAGGATTTCAAAAAGACTGGACAGTAACAACAGGTTTGGGGTTTTTTGCCCCATTTGTAACCCATAAAGGGCCAGAGGGTGGAGATCAAGTTGTCCTAACTCAAATGACAGAAAACTCCACTATCATTGAGGAGAAGAGTTCCTAAGAAGATTATTTGGCTCAGTTCAACATCATAGCCCAAATGAATGGCTGGGAGTTTCTGGTAGCCAGCTTAAATGGCTCAGCTCTGAGGGGGCTGAAGAACATACCTTTCAAAGAGACTGAATTATCTATATCTGGTAGCAGGAAAAATTGTTGTGTTATGATTTCATAGCAACACAGAGGTTTAGGCACATACAAGGTGATTAGCAGAGTGTGGGACAGAAAAATTATTTGGCAAATGTAGGCACCATGGAAAGTAGCATCCCCTTAGAATACTCCCATAAGGTGTTATGGTCACAGCAGGAAAGCACGGACGTCAAAGATGAAAATACTGCACATGAAATGGGGAAAACCAGCAGGAGATGGATACAGGGATGGGCTGGCTGAGAAATACATAGAAAAAAATGTTGAGATTGTGTCATGATTATAAACATACTGCACATTTTGGGGTTGCTGAAACCTTAGCTAACCTAAGACAAAATTTCTACTGGAAGGATATAGAAAATTGGAGAAGGATGTGTGATGTTTCCATTGCAAAGAAAGGTCCCTCAAGCAGAGAGATCCCCCAGGCAGCAGTATCTCATGGGGACACTTATAGAGCACATTGCTGCTGATTTACTTGGACCTCTGCTTGAGACAATCTGACAATCATTATTTCACAAAATGGCCTGAAGCTTAACCAGTAAGGAACCAAGAAGCTGTGGCAATAGTGGAGGTCCTAGTTTATGAATACTTGCCCAGACCTGGGGTCCCCAGTGAATTACACAGAGATCAATGGAGAAACTTTGAATCCAAAGTTTTTCCACAGGTCTGAGAGATTCTAAGACACCTGGAAGGACACAGAGAAGGAGCAAAGAATTCTTAATCCCAGCCAGAGAAGTCCTGGTAGCATGACTCTGAGAAACCAAGCTAAAAGCTTTTGAGTAAAGTGCCGTCTGAAAGAGGCTTAGAATGATCTCTTGATACTTGATTCCTGCTGTGTTCAGGGCAACAGGACTCTGTGCATTGTGTAAATAAACAGGTTGCATAAAGAAATGCCCAACTCCATCTTCAGTTTCTCCCTCTAAGCAAAATAACCAATGAGGACCTGAAAATTGACTATAGCTTGGGTCAGAAATGGGTAACAATAGATATATATTAGGAAGAGGAGGCAAATTTAGCCACCAGCATATATATCTACTAATAGCAATGCTGACATTTTGTATATAAAGTTTGTGCTTTAAGTGCTTCATTTAAATATAAAAGGGGTGTATGTGTACACCATGGCTCATGGCAAAATTAGGTATTCAGCACAAGCAAATGACCAGTTAGATATCAAATTAGCTACTTACATGTACAACACTTGAAATATGCACACAAACATTTTTTAAGAATCAGGCCCTTAAAGTATTTGCCTGAAAGAACCATGTAAAGTTAGCTTTCTAGCCAAAATTACCCCAGGGAGCCTCTTATCTAGGCAGCAACAGAGATTGCTTCTTATTACAACAAGAGGTGCTTCCCTCTTGGAAGTTACTACAAAACGAAGCCTAGCCTTTGCCTTCATGCAGGTTCCCCTGGTCATACCTCACCCCACTGAACAGCCATCTGACTCAAGGGAGTAACACAAGAGACATACCAAGCGCTCTTATGGATTCTCCAAACATACTGACATAAGGAAGAGTATTTTACTAGCACAGAATCAGGGAAGAATGTAGAAGTCATCTCTCTCTGGGTGGCCATCTCAGTAAGGAATATAAACAGAACAGACTCAGATAACTGAATCTAAGGATCTCACCATCCAAAAAAAAAAAAAAAAAATGGCAAGTCAGGGGCAGCCCCGTCATTGACAAGTGACAGAATTGCCAGATCAACAAGTCTAGGGTTGCTGGTACGTACATTGCTAGATTTTTATTGAAGACATTCTGCCTAAGACTAAACTCTAACCCGCTCCCAACTCTCCAGTGTGCTTAAAATTAGAGAACTTTAGAGAAAATTTTGACCTGGTGTTTTATTTGTCAACAAATATAGAAATATAAATGTGAAAGGAAAACATGAAAATACTTTGCAACAGAGAAACTGAATAGGAAATACATTGTAATAAAGATGAGCTCAATATGTATGAATACAATGATGGACAGACGAGTGAGGCAGAGATTAGATGATTTTCAATTGGATATAGGCTCCCAGGGTGCTTTTGAAAATTTTACCCATAGTCCCTCTAACTTCAGATAAAAAATGCTCTCAATTTTTAAGGCAAAACAGAAGAGTAGTGAATAAAATCATTTTCTGCTCCTGAGAAGACGCCCCAGAGAGTTGTAATGTTATTTAATTACCAACAGCTTGGTGTTCAGTAAATCTGCTTCTGCTTACAAATAAATGTCTAACTCTCAATATCACATGTATGCACACATGATGCACTTTAGCAACTTATCTAGACAAGTGTTTGTCCAAGTTAGGGATTTGCATGTGCACCAATGGAGTACATGTCCCAAGGAATCCTACTTTTCCACATGCTTAACTACACACTTAAGGCTCTGGTCCTGCAAAGACTTACACACACACTTAGCTCTATGCACTGTGGCCCCAATTCACAACACCTTCCTTCTTCTCCAGGAAATCACTTCAGCATGTACTCAAGTATTTTTCTAAATTGAAGGTGTGAGGAGTAGATTTCAGTGGTTCTATTCACTCACAGTATCTAAAGAAAAGACTGCACGTAAGTCTTTGCAGGGTAAGAGCCTTACTTTAGACCAGCTTCTAAAGGTGGTCACACGCTCTGAAAATCAGACCAATTTCATGTGGGTGGAGTGTAAATTGGATGCTCATCTTTGAATATTTTGGCCTAAGTTTTTACAGGTAATGTCTATACAAGAACATTTTAAAACATAATTCATTTACTTACATGACCTGGATACTTGCATATGATATCTTTAAAAGACATGTACACGCTCAGGATCACCTACCAACTGAATTACAAATGCTGTCTAAAATATAATTGGTTTTATATCTTTTACATTTCTAAAAGTGCATCAAGATTTTCAATTCATGACATAAATCGAGCTTCATATATGAACTTTCAAAAAGACATTTAACTCAAAAAGATTTACCTGCCAAAAATCAGCAACTGTAGCAGGAAGAGGGCCCTGAGTAGCAATATATGCAGGGTTTCTGGGATCATGGTCCATCTGGAGTGAAAAAAAGAGAGAGTGCAGGCTGGATTTATTAAAAGCAAAACAAACATGCTAGATGGGTTAGTGACAGAAAGTGTTTCTGACTACAACCAAAGGACCACAGAGGACTGCTGTGCCCTCATCCTTTGATGGCGAGCAAAAAATTTGATTTCTATTCATTAGGTCAAAGGAGCCTCCTTTCCACAAAAGAGTGAGGTTACCAGATCAATACCCACATGACCGACGATCAGTGTTCTGTGTCTTCAATATGTAGTGTAAGATCATTTAAAAGAAGTTGCTGACCAAAGCATTTACTCGAGATCCCTGCTCTTAGTTTCATAGCAACCCAGAAGTCATTTTGAAATGTTTTTCTTCACAATGGTAGGAATGCTGGACACATCTAAATAACTGCTCCATTTCCACCATGACACTTAAGGGAACACATAACAAGCAAAAATGGAGAACAAATTCATTTTCTGGTTTTTTCTGGTTAGTTAATTTGTCTAAATGCATGCTTCTAGCTCAACAGAGGGAGTTCTGCTTAAAGACCTTAATTATAACATTTAATTTAAAGACTGACTGAACAGGGGGGAAGAAATCTAAGAAACAAAGCCATCAAGAGTAAATAGGATTAGTGTGTTACAATGAACGTTTTCAAACTGATGGATGGTCGTCTTGATCCTAAATCTCAGGCCCCATTCTCCTGATAAAGAGAAGATCTGCTAAGGGATTTTTAAAAATGTTCATTCTAGCCCTTAAGAGACTAAGACAAAACTTTGAACATAAAGAGAAAGAGCCAAATTCTGTTCTCATATGTATGCATACAACTCCCAGTGAAGTCAGTGGGAAGAACTTGTAGCCAATGCCATGTTACTGAGAACAGAATTCAGCTCAAGAGACTTTACCTCACATCAACACACTTATCTGAGCTGTAAGTGAAGTTAAGATCTTAAGAGGAATGAATGCAAGTCATTTTCTGTTAACAGGCATCTACTGAATTTATTCAAAGCCTATCAAAATTTTCAGTGATGGTGGATGTCAGCATAAAAGAAGGCACCTCATAATTATGTGCAATAGAAAAGAAGGAAGGAACATAAAAGAACAGATGTAAGTTATTCTGATAGAACAACAATGTGCTGAATGTTGCAAAAAAGTAGTAAAACCCTTTTATGCTTCTAATTTTCTGATGCATAATACTAGGCCTAATATTAAAATTCACCATGACAACACAATGCAAGTAAAATTATGTTGCTGAGTCCACTTTGAATAAAAGCCTACTTTTAAAATACAAAATACTTGTTAGAAGAAAAAATAAAAATAAAAGAAGTGTCTCTAATTCTATGTTATACTTTTATTTGAGTGACTGAGTCATTGAGATGTATGCCTTCTCAGCTAACAATTTTGCAAACCAACTCCTTTCCCTTTTGTCAAAAAACAGTTCCAGAGACTGGATATTTAGGTATTTTGAGACCAAGAAAAAATTAGCTTTTTTTTCCCAAAACAGAAATATGATCATCAACAATTTGGGAAGAATATAAAAAAAGGACAAATTTTTCAATAATAAAGTTTAAAATTAGGCATCGAAGCAAGTTCTCAATTCAGCAAAATGTGATTAAATCTCACTAACTTGAATGGGACTTAAACCCGGACTTAAAAACTTTCCAAAACTGAGCCTAACTAGTTTGGTTTTCAAAAGCAAAAGTTCCACTGACCTCAGTGGAAGCTCCAGTGTGCATAGCACTTTTGAAAACCAGGTCACTTATTTAGCTGTCTAACTACAGATTTAGGATCCTGATTTTAGGCTCCTCTCTGAAAATTTCAGCCATAGCAATTAAGTCAAAATTAAGGTTAGTTTGAATATTTTTTTAATAAAATCAATCACTTGTGTGCAGGACTAGTGAACACACCAGAAAGCAAAGGCACAAGAAGTCGGTGATGATGCAAATACCATTGTCATAGAAGAAATACTTTTAAACACTCAGCTATCTGATAAATCAGGAATTGGCCACTCTTGGCATTTCAGCATTAATCAGCTACTGTCACAAAGGTGCTGTTTGGAACGTGGCAAACATCATAATGAGCAGAGAGTGGTGAAATGTATCATCAGTTCCACAATAACTCAGAAGACAATTACAAGTATTACATTCCAAACACATTCTGCTTTATAGAAAATAATTATAAGTAGGAACATGTTGTATGCTCAGAGCAAATAGAAGATGGCAGAAAGCCTTATCATGCTATTAAATGATCTTTAATTGCACAAAAATGGAGCAAAGACTAAACTAATTAAATGTAATGCCTGTTTTTATTAACTTTTTTATATTTACAGCTTCAATGTCAACATATTTTAGGAAGACTGAAAAGTCACCACTTTGATCAAATTTGATATAATGCGATTTGGGATAATTGATAGGTCTGTTTATCAATGTATTTTTAAAAGACTGTTGAGGGCACCATGTGGGCTCTTTTATTGTCGTTAATAACAATTGGAATAAATAAATAAAAACAGGAATGGATTTTAAAAACCAACTGATCACTGAACAAAGCACAGCATTTTATATTTCCACATAATCACTATCCTCCATCCAGGATCCTTTATCCCTTTCATCCCCAAAATTAGACAAACAAAAAAACCAAACAACAAAAAACCTCATTCAGAGCAGAAATCAGACACCAAAATATCAGTTTTTAAAATAAAAATGAACGTGTCTGGTTTCCTAAAGTTTTGTACTGGAACAACCTTTAGAAATCATTTTACATATGTAATTGTTCATGTAATCGTTCAATGAGAACAAGATTTCTCTCTGCCCCCCTCAAAGTTCACATGCTTTCCATCAGCAGTAAAAGGCTCTGTTATTTTTTAGAAAGAAAGTGGTGCAATTATTACAAATGTTCTACTATAATAGTGTTTTCATCTTCTACTTCAACACAGATAGGGCAGACAAGGCTGTGTGATACTCTACCAGTCTGGTTTTCCATCACTTCATTTAGGGGAGGGAAAAGAAAAGAATCAAGGAGCACTATAAACCAAAATGTAATAAACTGCATTAATTTGATTACTATCACTGTTAAAAGTTAAAAGAAAAAAAAACTAAGCAAAAAGAACCTCAAAGGAATCATCTATCCTATTTGGACTTATTGTCAAAAAGGAGTTCTGAAGAAGATCAAATAAAAAACTCATAAACCTAAGATGGGTTAATGCTATATCTAGTGTCTTTCCAGAGTGTTTGAAAATGAAGGTTGATATATGATATCTTAAGCTGGAGAATAGCAAAATGAATAAGAAGTCATGGCTAGTAGTGCCCAACTTTAACTGCAATAATTTCAGGCTATGATACTACATAATTGTCTTTCCATATTTACACTGGAGCAAAATTAAAACTACTACTCTAATTCTGCTTTTTGTTTTTCTGAATATAATCCTACCCAATTTGTACATGCTAAGACTTAATGCAATCTCATTAATTTCTCCTCATAGAACTCTTTCATTTGTGTCTAAAACACCCCAAAAACCCAGGCTTTTGCATGATTTCATGGACACTGCCAATGAAATACTGCAAAATCAGTACATTCCAGTTGTAAATGGCCAGCTGTACTGTATTTGCATTTAAGAAGTTTGTTTGTAGGTGCCTGTTAACTAGTGTCCATAAAAGAGCAAACTAAAGTAAAGGCGTGAGTGTTATACCTGCAACATTAACCATTATGAAATCTTCTGTAATACATACATTTATTATACTGACCTACACATGCACACCCCTAGGATCATTACTGTACATAGACAGATAGATATGCTGGGTCTGATGTGATTTCACATCATTTAAATCCATTGACTCCAACAGAATTACCCCTAATTTGTATTGGTAAGATTAGAAATGGCATATATCCCTCTTGTATGCAAGACCAGTACCTCTATTGTTATCACAGTTTTGATCATTATAATGCTAGCGAAAGAAGTTTAAATATTGACCAGTGCCTTAAAATATTTTCTCTCTTGCTCTCTGTGGGGTGTGTGTGTTTTTGCAACACCTATAAATTTTACTTTCTCATATCTATTCATTATATACAAGGGACTATAAATATCCTTGCGTTAATGCTGGAATTTCTTTCCTTAATAGTAAGCCTAACCAGCAAATACAGTACTATTTAGTCATTGCTTTCATCTGTACATTAAAATTTTAAAAAAGGTGGTGGGGTAATTGGTCCCTATCCTTATACTTGAATTAAAATTTAAAGCAATTTTAAAATCCTTCTTTTAAAAACCATTATAAAGAATGATAGTAGTAAATCTGGTTGTGAATGACAATATGAATTTCAGTGTCTATTCTACATGATAAAATCTGTATGGTGTGTTTGAACAAACTGTCATGTTAATGACATTCCTCAGTCTGGTGTCTTCAGTAATAAGCAAGCTGAGTTTTTAAATTTAGTTGATGGGTTTTTTTTCCCCCCTCAGATGCCCTATGAGGAAAAACAGAATTCCCATTTACTTTCATGACCTCTGTTTTAAAAGCAGAGATTGCACATTATTTACTACTGGATGATTTCCCTGAAATTTAATGAGGACTAAGTACAAATATGACAGATGTAATTATCACAGTTTTATTCTGCACAGTCAGGGTCTCCTTGCGCTGTAATTGCAAGCTTTTCATTCAACTGCCGGTAGCAGAGTTATCATCATAGTACTTTATGTTATTTCAGAGGAGAGGAAAACAGGCTTCCACCTCATTTTTACAGCATGGAGTCCCATAAGAATCCTTTCTGCCTTGTTTTACACTAGAATAAAATTAAAGGAATCAGGAAAGAGCATTGATCAAACCTCTCTGCTGACTTTCCCCCTGACACTTTCAACCATGTTGAGGCCAAGAGTCTAACCCATTTTCATAATACATTGGGAGGAATGGAGATCTTGAAGGAGTAGCCCTTTTTATTTTATTTTTTTAAAGAAAGGAACATGTGGGCAGGTGGCCACCTCATTCTCTAGAGCTAAGAATTTTTTCAGCTTGTATTGCTGCACTCATTTAGACTTAAATCAAGGTTGAGTGAGCCCCAGCTGGAGACTGGACCACTGACCCCAAAGCTGGATATACCCAGCTACAAGTACACCACTGGAAGCCTCCCTTTCTGAGTCTTCAGTATAATTGCTTCCTTTTACAGTGTACCCTCAGATGGCGATACACATGGGAGAAAAAAAAATATCCCCTTCTTGTTCAGTTCACTCAGTCCTGATCTTGTGTTAAAGCCCACTTTGCAGAACACTATACTACTCACTTCCAATCCAAGCACGCCAAGGCACCAAAAACATCATTGTATTGACATGATAATTACTGAGGTTATTTAAACGGAAAGGCATAATTCTTTAAAAAATGGCATGATTATTGCAAGAGTGATAAGAGAAGAAAATCACTGGTATTTCAAATCTGCTGTACACTCTAAGTAAGAACAAGCCAAGTATGTAGCTGCTAAAGCTAACATGCAGTAGAAATAGCAATAGGCAGCAAAGACATTAGGCTCTGCCTCCAGTGGTTGTCTCAAGTGGGTAAGGACTGCAGATCAAGCTTTCTATATGCTCTTAGGGACCAGTTCTAAATGGGTCCTGTCCTGGGGAGAGGAGGAGGGTTGGCAAGTCACTGGATTTGCCGTAAACTAGAATTTTGATCATCTTATGGACTGACACCAAATTAACAAATCTAGCTAAAACAAAACCATCCTTGGCTTTGTTTAGGCTTAAAAAGCTTCCGATTACTAGGTTTCCACTGTGGATTTACCACTGAGTCACCACTCTACAGCAGCCTCCCACTGTGTCACCTCTGGGAATTACATACTCATTGTCTTGGTCTGCAAACAGTTAAAATTGAACACCACGAATCCTTAGGAAACAATTCTAATCTTGCCACAGTTTCTTTCCTTCATGTAACACAGACCATGCATGTCTGAGTTTCATGGTCTTTCAATAAACCTGAGACAGGTTGTTTCCTCCTGCGTAAACACCCACGAGTTTCTCTTTGCAGTTTTCCCCAGACTATGGCTCAGTTCTGCAAGATGCTGTGTGCTCAGCCCAATCGAGCAAAACACTTATGCACAAGTTTAACTTTAAGCATGCAAATAGCCCACTCATTTGAACTGGAGAGCTCAGAGGCTCACCTTTATGCACGTCTTTACATGGAAAAGATCACCCTGGAGTGCTCAACACCTTGCAGGATCAAGCCCATAGTCTAAGGAAAACTGGAAAGAGAAACACATGGAATTCCCTACACCATTGTGGAGAGGAGGTACCACAGAATTTAACCCCAGCTCTAAAGTGATGGAGGGCAGCAGGGTGGAAGGCAACTCTTGGCGGTACTGTCCAGACAAAGAGTCTGTGCCTTTGCATTGACCGTGGAGGCTCAATTCCGACCTATGCTCAGAAGATACTTTTTTCTCAGGTGCCCCCAGCCATCCCATTATCTTGAACATCTGTAAGTTTTCATTTAATACAAAAGAGTTTCAAGGAATAGATATCTAGAGATTTGTGTTTGGGTCCATTCCCAAGCACCCTGAGTGCTTTACAGCTATATCAGCTAATGAAGGCCAAACTGCTGTATTCTTACTCCCATGAGTGATATTTACTTACACCACTACTCCTGTAAGTGTTCACTAATAAGAATCAGGGTTTCAGCCCCAATCCTGAGAAAAGAGAATATCATGTTTTCTGTTTACAGCTTCCATTACCGTCTTCATAAGAAAACCTTTCAAATCGGTACTGTAGTAATGTTGGGAGGGAAAGGGTTAACACCCTAGACAGTGAGTCCTAGAGAAGTCCCAGGAGAGCTAATAGAAACTGACTACAGGTTTTTGAATTGAAGCAGCAGCCCTGCCTGTTTGGTGGCAACAGAGCTTGTGGAAGGAAGGATCAGGAGGAGGCCAGGCAGTGACGCAAGGAGAATCCAGTGACATTCATGTCTAAGAAAGGCTCAAATCTGTAACCCAGCATGAGTGAGTAGACCAGGGAATGTGTAACTAGATGCGTTCAGGGTATTTCTTTGTTTTGGTTCTTTTTTTGATTCCTCTGTGCTGAGCACATGTAACCACCCCCTTTCCCGCCACAATCCTGTAACTACCCAAGGTGAAGCCCAGAGAAGCAGCTCTGTGTTTCTTAGCTGTCCTTTTAATTAAAGAACATTTATCCTTTTAACATAAATTTTGTTTCTGTGTCCTAAAAGGCAAGAGGTTTTGTGAGCATGTACCTCAGACGGTGCAGCCAACTACTAAAGGAGATTCAGTTCCATTTTCAGCTGATATCACAGCGGGGGGTCAGTTGCTCTCCTGAGGGAGGGGTAAAGGCAATTGAAGGTACCTCGCAGGATGGCATTCCCAAGTGCGCCTTCCTGTGTTTCAAGAGGTTTTTGCATTTGGGTGGTGGCAGTAATACCACTCCAAGGGCAGGAATTTGGTAGCCTTGGAGAGTTTTAAGACAAGGCCTTAGGGCCAGTGGTTTTTAAGGCCTTTTGTAGGATCCTACCTTCTGCACTCGAAGTGCCAGGGTGGGGAAAACGGCCTTGAAAGGGTTGGTCTACACTAGCAACCCACACCCCTGAGCAACAGTCTAGACAGTGCTGTCGCTTCTCCCATCAACATAACTGCCACCATTACAGCCTTTTAAGTGTACAAAACCTGAGGTTTTGCAAAGTTTAACCAAACAATGTATTGACTATGCCCTGAAGAGAATTAAACAATGGAAGATAGGAAAGAAAGAAGCCTTGAAACTCCAGAGGTAGAAGCTCAGGTCTGGCTGAGCTGTGCGCAGCGCACAATTGAGGGTGAAGGGGTATGAAAAGGTGGCTTTAAGTGACCCTTATGATCACTTGATCCTGGTGCTGATCAGGGACTGGTCCAATCCCAGACATTGGCTGCTCTAAGCTCAACTGTCCTTGGAACCTAAGGGGCCATCCCAGCAATTGAGGATCCCTGAAATGCAGGGATACACTGGTCATGTCCCTTTTCTCCAGGCAGAGTCACAAGTGGCCAGTACATCATCAAAAGATTCTTCTACATAAAGAAAAACTTCATGAAACCAGATCCATTGACTTTTATGGCTACTGTGCATCACTGAAGACCACAAAATAGCAGAACAGGACTGGAGATCTGATCCCCAGAGAACATATCACACATAAAACCCTGATAATTTGCAGCACCCTGAAAACCTTCACTAGAGATTTGGTATCTTGCACTGACTCTTTGGAGACAGAGTTTCATTAAAATATTTTATACTCAAGAAAAATCAAACCTTTCAAGTTCTGTTTATAATGCCAGATGTATAGCTCAGAACACAATCCCAACAAGATGCTCTTTTAGAAAGAGAAGTATTAACAAAAATTGGAAGGAAACAACCTGCAATTTCAATTTTCTCTTTTGCAATTTACCATTTACCTAGCCCACACAAAATGATTTAACTGGGAGAGTGACACAGGAAACTGGTCCAAGAGTCAGCTATGGGACACACAGCTTACTGCAGCATCACCTAATTCTCCAGCCAAAATGCTTGGTCAGAGTTATTTCCTCTCCATGATTGTTCTGTGGCTAAAACAACACAAATTAAAACCACCCAGCACAAATAGCCCCCCTCTTAGCAGCCAGTCAAAGAGGCCAACGTCTAAGTGGGTAATGGGAAGACACTGATTCCTCATGCCTAGAGATGGTCCCTTCGTGTCAGTTTTGAGACACCAATACTGCTGGCTATGCTGATACTTGCTCTGTAGCTAAAAAATAAAGAGACCTTTGATTTCTAAAATGATTACTCTAGTATCCGTCACAGACAAAATACAAGACGCATCCAATTTGCGTGGAGATGAGAGGAGGCGCGGCTTGTTAGAAAGTTTGAAGGGATGTGACCTAAGAACTACACTGATTTAAATTGCAATTTGAATGATAATGTTCATGCTGGATATCTCATTCTTTTCTTGCAGAACCGCAAGATCAGAGGTAGGCATGGAGAGATACAGAACCAAATTCCTCAGCACCAGGAAGGCACAGATGAAGGAGGGAATCTGAGGAGCAGCACTGATTGGCTTTACCAGAAGCAAAGCCCAGCACTCTGTGGCTACAGAAACCATTCTGCTAACATGGTAGCTTTTAGGATAGAGTAAGTAAGTATGAAAAGTTAGGGAGCGACAGAAAGACTAGCAAAACTCCTTACACAATGGAAAAAGTCTGTTCAACTAAAGGTAGTTTGGTGAGTTGGGAAGTTGACAAATTGCTACTATAGAAAAATGACATGTAGACTTAAGACAGGTTATTCATTGGCATTACAAACAAGGAGTCTTGTGGCACTTTTAAAGATTAACAAATTTGGTTATCGCATGAGCTCTCGTGGGAGAAAACCCCACTTCATTTAAGGCGTCTGATGAAGTGGGATTTTCTCCCACAAAAGCTCATGCAATAAATAAACATTAGTCTTTAAAAGTGCCACAAGACTCCTTGTTTGTTTTGCTGAACTAGACTGAAACGGCTGCCCCTTTGGAACTCATTGGCATTAGTGCTCTTTGCCTACAGTCTTCAAAGGCGTTATGGTTAAGTAGAAGGAATTTATGCATTTTTCACTCTGGCTTGAGTCATTAACATTGGGGAACCCAACACAGATACAGACCCAAGCCACTGTTCTCACAGTGGTGTCTTGCATCAAGTTAATATATTACACTGACAAACTGGATTATTCAGATTACTTCACATTGGATACTGTACTTACAATTGGGCTGGCATTGATGTAGTCTGAATTATCGTGGCTATTTTCAGCTTTCAAGCATATCCTGGAATGATCATCTGCAAAGGCAAAATAAAAAAGAAATAATATTTCTACCCAACTTTTCCACAATTGTTACATTAAAAATAACTAAAGGCAGATTAACGTACATTTCAAAAGCAGACAGACAATGTAAGATATTGGGGGTAAATTATTTTATTTTAACTACTAAGTAAAGTCGGCTTAGATTTGATACAGTCCCAGATTCATTCATGAAATGAAACTCTTTAAAAAAGATTTTAGAGGCTGACTTCCAAAACATTTTGTCAGGGTAAGATCTACCACATTATGGAATAGTCTGGCGTAAGGAGAGGGATAAGTACCATTGCTCATGAATTTTAAGACTAGACTAGGAAAAGGCAGTAAAACAATGATCTGTAGAGAACCATCTTGCATTTGCATGGAGATGATCTAGGTGACCCGATGGGCCTTTTCTATCTAGCCTCTTTATAAAATGATATTGTTCTGAAACACAAAGCCAGGAGTTAATACATGCAAACCTTGCACTTAATATTATTTCTAAAAACGAACAACAAAACACAATCCAGGGATGGACTGTGAGATCAACTGCCCTGACTAAGGGAGACCACATTTTTGGGCTGCCACTTGAGCGATGTGGGAGGAAACTTGCGACTCAGAGTCCCTCCTACTTCCCCTGGGACATAGTAAATGATATCTAGTACATACAACACATGGTTTGGTGGAGATACACCACTCAGTGCAGTACTGGGATGGAGCTAGGCTTGCCGAAACAATTTCTTGGTCCTGATACATCATGTTTACTGGGACCCCACTCCCTTGCTTTTCACTTTATTCAGACAAATGCATTACAGAAATTTTCACCCCTCGGAGTTCAGGGCTCTGGTACAACCATTCTCCCTCTCCTCCCCTCTTGTCAGTCCCAGAGAAGTAAAGGCCTTGCCCAATCTCCACCCCCTGTTGCCCACCTGTGCTAGAGTAGGGAAGAAGCAGTTCTGAGAAGCTTTTTTCTCCCACTCTCATGATACTACTGATGATGCTGGTAGCCTATGGAAGGTTGCAGGGAAGGCCTTCGAGTCCCCTCGCATCCCAGCACCATCATTCTAATGCGACCACAATTTGCTCCTTAGGACTAGTAGAACGGTGTCTCAATTGATTAATTCTCTACTCTGTGTAACGTTTAATGGAACATCTAACGGTGCAATTAACACTCAAGGAAATAGGATGAGAAGAAATTAGAACTGCCTATTTCTATTTTTGAAGAGTAAAGTTGGGATTGGGTAGGCAAACAAGACAGAATGATTAACTTGTATTTTACATCAGGTATATTGGGCTTCTCATCTGAATGATTCTATGACATGTTATTTACACCCATTTGATCTCATCAGCAAAATTAACCCAGCAATGGGGGAATCTCTGCTGAAATAAGATTAGAGGAGCAAAAGTAATGTACGGGGACTAAGCTTCCCTTGGCTCCTCTCATAGAATTATTCCATGAGTGAAGCATCTACACAAAACAGGAGAAACACCAAAGGACAGGGAAAACATATGGTCAAACTATTCAACTCAAGCTTCCCTGTGAAACCGCTATACAAGAGGAAAAAAAATGTATGATCCAAATTGTAAGCTTTAGTAAATATCTTAGGAGAAGAGCTGCATACGTGGTGTGTGTTGATCCTGCAATATGAGGTGTGCTTGCAGCTCAGGCCGACATTCTTGCACTAGCATGTCTAAAAACACCAGGATATAGCATTGCTGGCTTCAGGGCCGATCATACAAGTACTCTGTGGACCAACTCACAATGCTGAAGTCCATGCCGCCATATCTACGTTGCAATTTTTAACCATGCCAGTGCATGTAAAGCTAGCGTGCGCACGTCAGACCGTAGATCAGTGGTTCTCAACCTTTTGCAGGTCGCGACACACTTGTGGCACATTCTGACCTTACAGGACACACCAGCCCACACCCTGCAGGCCAAATCCAGCCGTCTCCCCAGCTCTTTGTGACACACTTAGCACTGTGTGGTGACACAGTAATATGTCCCAACACAGTGGTTGAGAACCACTGCCTTAGATTGCAGTGTAGATACAGTCAGGAGCCATTTTGAGAATAAAGAATGACCACGGTCATTCTGTTCAAAACTTACATAATAGAGTAACACAGTAGGGATTTCTGCCTAGAGAGAGAGAGAGAGTGCGCGCGTGTGTGTGTGCAAAACAAAAACTCTAATGTATTATAGACAGCTTTAGGGGTCTGTGACTTCTGAGATCATAAGAGCGGCCATGATTTGTCAGAGAAAACTTTACAACAAGTAGGGTTGTGAAGGGTGTATGAAGAATAATAGCACTACAATTTTCTGGCTACAGGAGATACACGGCTTAAATGTACTAAATGTGGTCTGGAGACAAACTCTCACGCTTCATCGAGCTAACTAAGCACTTAGAAGAAGTCTCAGCCACTGGAAAGCAGGGCCCCTGAACTAACTAATCAACAAAGAGAATGTGGTACCACACTTTTAAAGTAATAGATAAAGGAGAGAGAAAGTGATTCATTAAGGTTTAATAAACAGGTGTTAGTTTGACTCTCCAATGCAAAGTTTCGTGTCAGGTCAATAAGTCTCCAAATCTTAGTTTTTAAAAACTTAATACTTTATCATGATGCACTACTTCAGTGATGCCTTCATATTAGGTGCTATGATACGTTTACTGAAGGGTGAAAGGAATAATATGTTTGTAAAGAGTTTGGTGGTAAAATGGAAGAATTCACATTTGCTCCCAAGGTAAATCATGGACCTGTTTTCTTAAGAGTTTATGCTTATCCTTGCTTTCAGGTGGCATGCTGTCAATCATCCCATTATGTTCTTACATGCTTGTTGAGACCCCAAAGCCTCCAGGCACTGGTAGTCATTCTCCAAAAGTATGTTCAGTGATTATGGACATCTGTTCTTTGTGGTGACAATTTGGTAAATAGTGACTGATGCAACTTCAGTGGACATACAATTTTGCTTAAGTGTACTGATTAAGTTCTAAGTAGAGAAAAACAGAGTAGAAGCAGCAGCAGATAAAGGCATGAAGGGTGAGAAAGAAAGATGGGGAAGAAACCCAGAGAGAACCCCAAAAAAAAGGTTAGAAAGATGAATACGGCAATAGGACACACACAGAATGGAACTATGAAAGTGAGAGAAAAGATATGAGACTGGACAGGCCTAATGTTAGCCATCACTCCCACTAATTCAGATATTTACTGTATCTACTAAAACTAACTGTGCTAAATACCAGACTACACACACTCTTAGCTGGTGCTATGTTAAAAAAAAAAGGTGTCTTTATCTCAGGTACTGATAGCTATCACATTAACATAGTAGCTGAGCATCTCACAATCTTCAGTGTTTTTATCCTCACAACACCTTGGTGCATTAGAAAAATTCCTAATTTGGAGAAGTGAGACAGAGAGAAACTACTGTAAGTGACTTGTCCAAGGTCACACAAGAAATCAAACCATGCCCGAGACCAGTGTCCTAACCACTGGATAAGCCTTGCCCATCCTTCATGTTTGATCTATCGATCTATTTATCTATCTATATTTGTATATACACATAAAACACTGTAATGAACTGTGGAACTTGTGAAATGTGAACCATAAAACTGTTTAAGAATGAAAACTAAACAGCCCAATGATTTTGTAAAGCAACGCATGCCCCTACTTTGCACTTTAGTTCACTCAATATAAATCAAAAGTTTGACTCTTCTCTCATTTGTATTGAAATCTAGTTAACTTATTTCACAGCACCGTTTGTGCAGTGTTCATAAGGACAACATGCAACATACAGAATTCATAGAAACCACTGTTTTACCAAAGAGGTACATTGCAAAAAGTACTTACTAAATGAGTAATTTATTTTTTAAAAAATGTATCTAGTTTTCCATATGAATATCAAAGTTTAACAGCTGATTCTCTTCCTCACATTTCTTCACCTACCAGTGAAATACCACTGGGGTAGAACATGCCAGCTTTTTCCATAGCTCAGCAACTGTGCAGCAATTTAGGAAAGAACATGAATCCTATTCTGTTTGATTCAGACTACAAGGGGAATGTAAAGTACATTACTAGGCAAAATGCAATTCCTCAGATCTCAATTTGCTCAGGAGACTGGGTTTTAGCACTGTTACCCCTGCTATAATACCCTGGGATCTTTACTGGACAAAATACCTCCTCCATTTTAAAACCTCCGCCAAAGTGTGATGTCTTCACAGCACTATATCTCCCAGCACCATACTATATTAGTTCAGGTCGAACTCAGAGGGAAGAGTCACCTGCAGAACAACCAACACCATTTCCTGCAACATCTAAGCTTTCCTTGGCAGCCTTCCACTCAGGGCTGGATTATCGCAGGGGCTTTAGGGGCATAAACCTCGGGCCCTGGCTCGCAGGAGCTTTAGGGGCATAAACCCCAGGCCCCGGCCAAAAAGGGGGACCCAGGCTCCAGCCCCTAAAATCCCAGCGACAATCTGGCCCCACTCAGAGCCAGCAGGGCAGGAGTGCTGAGTGCTCCTCCTGCTCTGTCGGTGCCTGGGGTGAGGGCGAAGCCCTGGGGCCAGAGGCAGGGCTCTGAGCACCCACCTTGCTCATTCCTGGGAGTGGAGTGGGGCAGGCCAGCCCGTTTCCTCCACCTGGGGGGCGGGCCAGCTGGCTCATGGCTCGGCCTCCACCGCTCCGGCACAGCTTTCCAGGGCCCGTGGCCTGGTGGGCTGTGTTGGAGGCCCCTGTGCCATGTCCCAGCAGTCCCCCAACCCCCAGGTGAACTGGCCAGAGCGGGGCTAGGCAGGAGTGCCCTCTGGCCCCAGGCACAGCCTCCCCCCAGCGACACGGCCCAATGTGGTGGGGGGGTTAGGCAGAGGGAACCCTTTGAGGGGTGCCCCCATGGTGGGGGGCAGCCTGGGGCCCTCAGGCTGGTTAATCCGGCCCTGCTTCCACTCAACTGCTAACCAAAAATGATCCATCTCAGTTTATGGGACAGGTCACAGCTTAAGGCGGAATGGACACAAGTTCCATACCCACCAGCACATTTTAAGAAGATTCACTCTGAGCAGCGTCTGCTAAGACGTGATAAACTGTTCCATGCTATGTTGGCAAATGCTTTTACTATTATCACTGAAAAGGAGATTAAGACCTTACACGTCTTTCACTCTGGCAGATAAAGTTACTTTGCCAGAACTGGGTGCATACCACTGCACTTTTGAGACCGAACGCTTTTCAATAGTCCTGATTCCAAAGTCAGGACTGAAGCCACTGCAACCTTGCATTTCACTTCAACAGAATCATAGAATCTTAGGGCTGGAAGGGACCTCCTGAGGTCATCTAGTCCAACCCCTGCTAAAAGCAGGACCACTCCCACTAATTCGTCCCAGCCAGGGTATTGTCTAACCAGACCTTAAATATCTCCAAAGACAGAGAGTCCACTACCTCCCTAGGCAACTCATTCCAGTGCTTCACCACCCTCCTAGTGAGAACGTTTTTCCTAATAACCCACTTCAACCTCCCCAGCTGCAGCTTGAAACCATTGCTCCTTGTTCTATCAAATCTTCCCTCAGTCTTCTCTTCTGTAGACTAAGTAAGCCTAGTTCCTTCAGTCTCTCCTCGTAAGTCATGTTCCCCAGGCTTTGGATCAGTTTACCCCTCACCTAAATGACCTGATGACTGTGTAAAATTGACCGTTTTCCCCTCTGTATTCTTCTGGTTTGCGTACTCTTAGGGAAGGGACCCTTGACCATAACCAAGCAGAATCAAAAAGCTTTCCAAGCCTCTATGCACTGAAGGGCTAAGTTAAAGAGCACTGTAGGGCTAGCACCTCATCAGCTCTAGTCCTGGCTCTGACACTGACTCTACGTGTTACCTGTCTCCATTTCCTCACCTGTACAATGCACACTCGTAGCTCTCATAGGGCAAATTATTGTTTTCAGAGCACTATAAATGTAAGTGGTGTCTGCAAAATCACACAATTGGATTCCAGGCACCCTTTGAAATAAAGCTGTCATTGCAGCTGTGGGTTCTGATAGTTCTTGTTTTAGGTTTTGTTCCACTGACTATTTAATAAAAATTGTGGTTAATTTCTCTCTCTTTTCTGTGGCTCAACATTCAGCAAATAATTCAGTTACAATCAATGGCATAAACTACTAGAAAATACATACAGAGGGTATGCTGCATTTATTTATATTCACAAAGACAGCCTCTTACATGAAACAACAAATTCAAGGGATACAAATATTGCCCATTTTCAGCCTCATTTTTTGTCCTAAGCCTAACAGAGAGCAATAGCCAGCTTGTAAGCTTTTCCGATCAAGCCTACAGGGCCTCACTCATGACAGCTGATAATCTAATGGACAGGTGACTCTGGCTCTCACCACAGATTGCTGGTATTACTGCTTTGAATGAACATGATACCAGCTCACCTAAAGCCAAGCCAAATTTATTTCTACTGAATAACCATAACTGCTCACCTTGCCCAGGAACTGTGCTACATTTGAAAAGCATGCTGGGTGTTGATTTACACAATACAGCACTTGTGACTGTGCTGAAACGCCATGTGATACAGCTATACATTTCGCAAGTCCTGTGTCTGAGCGGACAAGAGGCCGCATATCAAACAACTATCAAAACCTGTGATTTTCTTTTAGATAGAAACAAATGCGGTTTTACAAAATGCTTTGCCTTTCATCTATAGCTCTGCTAATGCGTCACCAAAAGATGGTAAGGAAAATGTCAAGGACTTAATATATATTCATTTCAATTCAAATGTACATACATGTTACTACACTTTGAGAACGATTCTTCTGTACATTCTCCTCCTTCTGTGCAATCGTAGAAGCATTGGGTTCAGCTTGATAAGCACAAAGGGCTTCCCACTCCTTCTCCAGACGATTTTTATTCTTCAGATGGTCTTCCATGTAGGTCTGAAATAAAAAGAATATACCATCAGGTAGTTTTACATATGGGTTGGCAATGTACTATCCACAGATGAGGCTGAGCTAAAAGAATTTATATACTGTATTTGGGGTCAAAAGTAAAGCTAGACCAAATATAAGATAGTTTTACAAAGTGAGAAATCCTGGCCTATTTTTCCAAACTTTCAAAGATCCAGGGAATTGGTTAGGGGAGAAAGAGGATGTGCAGATATGACGCTTCGGTTTGGTTTATCTGCAGGGGCAGGCAAGACGTGTTGAAAGTATACAAGCCAGAATACAGGAACCATGCTTGAATAGAGGTGTTGATTCACACAAGGTCTTATTGTTAAATCACTGATCAATTTTTTTAAAACTCAACTGAGATACATAATATATGAAAAAGTGCGTTGGCTTTGCTCAGGTGAAATGCTTGTAGACCTCCAACCATGGAACATCAGGAACAAGCCATTTCTTCTTCAGTACCTAGAAAAGTGCTTATGTCTCTTTCAACCCCAAATCAAGAGATGGCAGAGAAGCTTATAACCATTAATACAGTTATTTAAGATATGAAGATCCCATGTTGGATTGTGAGTTCTTCCAGGCAGGATCCGTGCCGTAGTCTATAAAACATTGTGTGCATTCACAAGATATAAAACTTGCAGCATTAACAAATTTAGCTGTTAAAAAGAGTATAAAATTGTTGTCTTAACATTTTTGCGATATTACATCATAAGATGCCTCTTCCTGACTTAGTGAGATATAGAGATGAGGGGTCCTAATTAGATTGTCTGGGGAGAGCTGAGTCTGGGGTTCCTGGGAGAAATGGCGTCCCCTCTGACACCAGTGCCTTCCATATACTCTGCCTTACACACATTGACCAGTTGAGAGAAGGTGAGGACGCAAACTGGCTCCAGCAAACTCAGCCTCTGTCCCTTCATGCACTCAGCAGACATCCTTGCTGCTGAAAGCTTCCTCCCAAGGCCCTACCCTCTAAGACGTGTGACCTTTTTCAGATTGGAAATTTTTCCTCTCTGCACAAGACTGGCAAGATGTCCGCTCCCTGTGGCATCCATATGCCTCCAAAATGCAGTTCAAGCAGCAAGAGTTCCCCAAGCTGTCTCTCGTTCCTACGGCAATGGGGCCTGGCCTCGGGGGTCGATACAACTGTCCCTGTCTTCAGGACAGCACAGCCCAATATTTATGCAACTGCCCCTGCATCCAGGCAGCACGGCCCAGCAACCAGAGACTTTGCGTCCAAGGCAACGGAGCCCAGTGGCCAGTCTATGTAGCTGCTCTCGAACAGTAGCTTGTGCTCCTCTGGGTGATGACCACAACCAGAAGTGGGTGTGGGGAGAAGCAGGGTGCTCTAGGGAACAGCTTTCAGCTTAGACAGAGAACTGGAGACTTTCCCTCATCTACCTCCTGGGATAACACCGCCTCTAAGTCCAACTTCCAAGGCATCCACCTGGAAGATGAATGGTTTTGTAAAGTCTGAGTGAAGCAGGACTGGGCTCCCAGGTCACTCACTCTTTCAGGGCCTTCTTTGATTGGTTGAACTAGACTGACACGGCAACCCCTTTGGAACTCGTCTTTCAGGCTATGTCTACACTTGTTAATTTAAGTCGACTTAGCGTGTCTACACTTAAATTTTAAGTCGACTTTGGGGGGACCCTACAAAGTCGACCTAGAGCATCCACACTGGATGCCTAGGTCGACTTGTAGGGGCTAGGTGGACCTGGGACTGGTCCACGGTGGCAGGGGTGGCACCCTTTGCCAAGTGCCAGGGGGCTCAGCCTTTGACCCATTGTACCTGGGTACAATGGGGCAAATGGGGACAGGGACCCTGGCAGGGCATAGGGGCAGGGTGGGCAGGGCTCGGCCCTGCCCTGTGTGGGGGCATGCCAGGCTCTCTCTGTGCCAGCCACCCTGGCATGGAGGGCAGTGGGGAAGTCCTGGAGAGCCCTAAGTCGACTTAGAGCTACTCCACATCTACACTGGCTTAAGTCGACTTTATAAAGTCGACTTAAGCCAAAAGTCGACTTAAAACTAGGTTTTATAAAGTCGACTTAACTTTTCCTTAAGTTGACTTAAGGAAAGCTAGTGTAGACGCAGAGTAAATTAAGTCAACTTAAGCAAGCTTAAGTCGACTTAATTTACAAGCGTAGACGCATCCTCAGAGCTTGGAACGCTTTCTCAAAATCCTCCAACCACTGGGCCTTTTGGGGCCTGGAGCTCGTCAGGTCTGACAGGGGGTCACCATTTTTGTGATAATGTCCCACCAGCCTGAGGAACTGCCTCACTTTCTTCTCTGTTGAAGGGACTGGGTATCACACCCTGGCAAAAGATCTTTAGGACCTCGGAGGCTGGTAGGGGCTGTGGTTATTCACAATGGGAAGGCCTCAGGGTACCAGGTTGTATAGTCTACCACTACAAGTATGTAACAGCACCCTAACCTGCTCTTCTCCAAGGGCCTGTCAAATCAATGCCAACTCTTTCAAAGGTCACTATGACTACAGAGAAGGGTATCAGAAGTGCGCTAGAGATCCCTTTTGAGTTGGCTTGCTGGCACTCTGAACAGAAGATGCAGAATTCCTGCATCACCTCTCAGTGGATATCGGGACAGAAAATTATCAGTGCCAGGCATTGAAAGGTTGTTTCCTGTTCTAGGCATCCTATCCAGGGCACAGAGCGAGTTAAGTGTAGGCCTTGTCAGAACCTCTGTGGGACTAAGAACTGTGAGACCTCCTCCTCCATTTGGGGGACTTTTGACAGTAAACATGTACTTTAAATTGTGGCCCTTTGTGTAGCCGTTGGTTGGCTCTCCCCTCCTGTTTGGGGTCAGCCACTTGCTCCCAGGGTCAGGTCCTTTCTCTGTTCTCTCAGAAACTTCCCATTGACCCCCAGCTAGCCCTGTCTGGTCTCATCTAGCATCTTGGTGTCGGGGGGGGGAGGGCATCATACCAGCATCTTTGGTCAGTTGGATGGACCTTCCCCTGTGTACTCTGGTACCCCAAAACCCAGGAGCCCCCTGTTTTCTTTTCCCACGGATTGAATGCTCTACTCACAAAGGACTCCCCAGAAACGTCGTCAGTTGTGCCCAAGGTTACAGGGTAATCCAGTGTCATGGCCAGCCCAACTTCTCAAACTTCCTCACCTCCTCTGGTCTCCAATCACACCCTGGCAGTTGGATATGGCTGTACATCCTTACGAGTGCACAGTAAGTAGATGGAGGCCTCCACCAGGCCAAGAGATTCCATCAAGCTGGCCTGGACAAGCATCTGATTTCACTCAGAGTCAACCAATGCTGTCGCTGGGCTAGCATTCATCTGCAGGGGCATTAGAAGTTTGACTGGGCCCCTTTTCTGGGCCTGATGGCCTGCCACTCACCCCCGCCCGGGCTGTAGCTGTAGTCCACAAACTGGCACTCACATTGGAAGTGCTCCTTCTTGCTGCACTCATGACATCAACCTCTGGGCACCCCTCAGGTCAGGCCTCAGGATTGCAGGACCCTGGCAAGGCTTCTTCCTTCCAGAAGGGTTAGAGGATAGTTTGTCTCTGACATTGTGTGGTCATTGGGAGCCTCGGGTCATTTTAGTGACCCACTGTTTTATGTTTCCACTGTCCTTGATAAGCCATTTCCTGGCTGAGGAGGCAACTATTCAGGTTCCTCAATGGTCAGCTCCATCAAGGAAACCACTTCTGCTAAGGTGGCCAGACAATGCTGTTGCACACACTCCTGCCCTTTGCAGGGAAGGATCTGGATGAACTGCTCTAATGCTATTGTCTCCACCATTTGGGCTCCAAGTCCGCTTCTCCAGTCCTAGCGTCTCCAGCAACAGTCCTGCAGCCACTGAGACACCGCCCTAGGACTGGCTATGGGAGTGTGCTGTTCCTGGATGTTATTAATACATCTCGGGGTTGATACTGGTTGGATCCAGGAAGGCCAACTTCACATTAGTGTACTCGAGCGCCTCGCAGGAGTCTAAGTTCTGGTAGGCAGTCTAGGCCAGGTTGGTCAAATACGGGGCCAACAGAATGGCCCAGAGCTCTGGACAGTGATGGCAATCCTTTCAAAAGTAACAAGGAACGCTGCTGGATGATCACTTGGCCCCACCAGCAGCCCCGCCAAGACATTCCTGGCCTCTGGTCCCACTAAGAGGGAGGTAGGTCGTTCAAGCGGTCACAGCGGCACTGCCATTCGTTGAATGAGGTGCTCCTGCTGAGCCTGATGTTGGGCCGCCATCTCTCACACCCACTGCTGCGGCTGACGCTCCTGCTGTGGTGCCACTGTTAGGTAGCCAACTGTTAAAGCAGATGCCCAGTGCAGTTGTGGCTGTGCTGCAGGCTCTTTGGCATCCATTTCAAAGATCTTTTCTATCCCCATATCTGCCAGACGGGGAAGAGGACTCGTCATCTGTTCTTCCTTATTTGGACGTCTTAGCAGGTCATGGCCATTGCCTGTATCAACCCCAGAATGTGGTGGAGAATACACCCAGCGTAGGGTGTTGGTCCGAGACAGATAAAAAACAGGGGTTACAACTCAAGTGGCAGGAGCTTCCTGAGCCGTCTCTTGTCCCTAGGGTAAAAGGTCTGAGCCTCTAAGGTCAGAACAACTGTCCCTGTTGTCCAAACCAGCACACTGCCAGGGGCCAGAGTCTACACCAGGGGTGCACAACCTTTTTTGGCCAAGGGTCAAATTGCATTTTCTAAGGCCACTCGAGGGCCACAAATGCAACGTGTGTGTGGGGGTGGGGGTGTCACGTCATGTGATCCCCCTGCTCGCTCCGCTCCCAGAGGGCTGCACAGAATGTGCCCGTGGGCCTCGTGCGGCCCAGGGACCGCAGGTTGTGCACCTCTGGTCTACACCTTCAAGCAGTAAAGCATACTCTTTGGGGCAGTGACTGCAACTAGTGGCAGATACAGTGCAGGTTAGGGGGACCCATGCCCACCCTACTCCACCTGGTCCTGACCCAGGGCCCTGAGGAACTGATTCTGCTGTATTCAGGCTTGATCATTCTCTGCAACAGTTCTGTTCCCTGGGTCACTTCCTACCCTCCCTTCCAGTATTGGTTATCTCCCGGTATGAACAAGCTCTTCTCTGTGGTCCTCAGTGATCAACCGGGTGTTTGCAGAGGCCTCAGCACAGTTGGCCTCTGCATCCTGGGTTCCCATAGTAGCCTTCTGGCAGGAACCTGCAACACACATCAGCTCTCTGACTCAATTAGCCCTGAATGAGCTTAGCTACTCCCTTTTATAGTGTCTCCAGTCCCAGCATGTCCATCGAGGGCAAGGGGGTGGGCCTCTTCGGCCCAGAGTGTGATTAATCATAGCTGGGCCAGTGCAGGGTTGATAAAACACATCACAGCAGCCAGCAATTATTCCTTTAAGCCTGCACTAGAGCCAATTAATTTCTTGAAATTTTGGTGGCCACTCCCTTTTACAATAAATTTAACAAAATTATGACCTGCCTCTTTAAACCCATTTACATGTCTACATCTTTATTCTCCTGCATCGCCTCTTCAATCATAATAAACAATTAAATACTTGGGGAAGCTGAGGGAGAAACTGAGGTTAAATAAAGAGGTTAAATAACTCGCTCAAGGAAATGAAGGAAATTTGGGGCAGAGCCCTGAAAGAATCCAGAATACATCATTTTGGGTTATATATTTCAATATCATCGTTCCTGAAGGCTCTTTTTTGCAGTCAAAGCAGACCATTTTTTATCATTTGCTTTTTTAGAGCCCTACTAGCATAGTTAATTCTACTGTGACATTTGCCTCCAAATAATTGCCTCAAAAGATTACAACAAAAAACATTTAAATACAGTTTCTATTCCTCAAAAATATTTTATGAAGACAATCCATACTATGCCATATACTCACTTCCAAACACATTTCAAGGAGGAAAGGCTATGATGCCCTTTCCACAGGTTTTTCGGAAAGGTATCAAAGGCTTTAAAACACTCTTTTGCCAAATGCAAGCTTTTCTAAAATGACCATCTCATGTTTCCTATAGAATAAGCAAAGCAGGAAACTGTGCTCTCTTGCAAATCAAACGTTTGTCAGGAACGAAATGGTGTCTGACACATAGCTTTGTTTTCTGCAAAACATGTACCCTCCTCCCTCAGGGGTGGGGCTGGGAAGCACAAATAAAAACTCTCCGCCATTGAAAAGCTAACAAATAGGAACATTTGGCCGGGGAGAGAGGGGGTGCATCTTAAATGCTATTAAGATATATTAAATTAGAAGAGATTTTTGGAGAGAGAGAGAAATAGTGGTGGCTTAGAAACACAAAAGAAATCTATGCCTGTTGTATCTAAATATGCCTGAGACAGAGTGAAGAAAAGGGCATTTATATTGCTAAGAAAAGATTATACCTCTTAAACAAAGGAAAGCTGACACATATGGAAAAAGAAAATAAGTGAAAGAGTGATTACATACAGGTTCAGGATACCACAGAGCCAAGATTTTTTGGGTATAGGCGAGCTGTTTATTATGAGATGGTCAAAGAGTAGATGGCAATCTTTAGAGGACAACTTCACATTTTAAGCCACTGTCTTGCAATCTGATTCACATGAGTAGGCTTCAACACCTGTGTAGAAGTCCTACTATCATCTGTGGTCAAATTCCAAAGGGGTAGCCGTGTTAGTCTATTGTAGAAAGACAACAGAGTCCTGTGGCACTTTTAAAGACTAACAGATTTATTTATCGCATGAGCTTTCGTGGGAGAAAATCCCACTTCGGACCTCTTCAACACATCATCAAAGATCTACAGCCTATTTTACAAGATGATCCCTCACTCTCTCAAGCCTTAGGAGACAGACCTCGCCTTGCTTTCAGACAGCCCCCTAACCTTAAAAGGATACTTACCAGCAACTACAGATCATACAACAGAAACACTAAAGCAGGAACATATCCCTGCAACAGACCACGCTGCCAACTTTGCCCTCATATCTACAATGATGACGCCATCACAGGGCCTAATCAAGCCACCTACTCCATCAAGGGCTCGTTCACCTGCTCATCCACCAATGTGATTTATGCCATCATGTGCTGGAAATGCCCCTCTGCCTTATATATTGGACAAACAGGACAGTCTCTGCGCCAAAGAATAAATGGACACAAATCTGACATCAGAAATTGCAACACTACAAAACCAATAGGGGAACACTTCAACCTCCCTGCTCACTCCCTTGACGACTTGTTAATAGCTGTGTTGAAACAGATGAATAACAAATCACAGCTTCAAAGAGAAACTGCAGAACTCGAACTTATATGCAAATTTGACTCAGTTGTCTTGGGGTTAAACAGGGACTATGGATTTTTCTCTCATTACAACAAGTGATTTGACCTCACCCTCCTCTATGTGCTGTTCCCCAGTGTTTGAATCCTAACACCTATTTTGATTTGCTGTTACAGCCTGACCTGATCCTATGTCATACAGACCCCTGCATTTAATTTCCTCCCATTCTGTAACTTTCCCATCTTCAAAGCGTCTGACGAAGTGGGATTTTCTCCCACGAAAGCTCATGCGATAAATAAATCTGTTAGTCTTTAAAAGTGCCACAGGACTCTGTTGTCTATCATCTGTGGGACTCTATTCAGATACAAGGGTCTGACAATACAGGGTCTCTTTTGGAGTCACTGGATCTCTCCTTGCTTAGTTGCAGGGGTCTGTCTGTGAAGATCAGATTCCTAAAATAAAGCTTTTAGGTAGTAAGTAGATTCAACCATTGTCCTACTTTGGGGATTTCCAGTTGCTTCTGTTTGTCACCTCAAAAGATATCATTTTCCTTTCACTGAGCACTGTCTTTGTAAATAGTTAAGTATAGGACGGCTAAGGTACGTGGTTTTTCAGATGTGTGAATTTTAAAACAGCTTATGCTGTTTTTTTTCAAAGGAATAACTTCCTTTTCTAGATAAATCTTAAGGTTTACAGACAAGTGTCAGGAAAAATTAAGTGAAAATGCAAATGAATGAGAAAAAGCATTGAAAACCTTGCCTCTAACAAAGACAGCTGTCTCTCAAATCATTATGAACACTTAACTTTCTTCATATTAATCAGATCAACACAAACCATTTTCAGTGTAGTAGCACCCAGAATGATGAGAGGTTTGACTGGGTGTAGCCAGGTGTGAGGGGGGTCTCTGTTCAGAGTGACCACCAGCTAAGAATAATTTTGCAAACAAATGCATTTTAAAGAAAAGAAAAAAAAGGAAATGCCTTCAAACTGCTCAGAAAGCAAGAAACTGTCATAATTAAGCTACATGTTTAATTTATGGTCCCTTAAAGCAAATGCCATTCCCCACTGCGTTTTTCTAAAAGGAATTTAGCTATTCTGAAATATCCTCATGGGAATTCCTCATAGTATGCTACACTCACTGGTATACATCTGATATTTTAGAGTTTTTACATGTCTACTCAAATCCACTCACTAATTAGGATATTTTTCTGAGACATTCTGCAGTGCTTGCCTGGCACAATGGATGTTCATTAACTGCATATCAAACATACACACTGCTTTGCTGTTCCAAAGGTGCATGCAAGAGAAAGGGAGGTTGTCACCATTTTATTTTAACATTACTCAAAGCCCTATGTACACAGGCAGTAATTAATTTCACCAAGGTGCTCACGTTTAGATCCGTCCTCGGCAGTGTGCCTGCAATCCTACACTACAGTGTTGTCTGGAAGTTCAGATTCATGTCTCCCTGAGCAGTTTAACTTCATGAGGTTTTCACTTTCCTCAAGTGGGGAGAGGCAATGATACTGTGCATTCATTTGTAGTACAATTTATACTTTCCCTTTTATGTCCAGATGAGCTGTTCTTGCCCCTAAGTACGATCCAGGGAAGAAGGTGGATTCAAGTGACACACCCAGTGCACTGTAGGGGTGCAACATGTTCTTAAATCAATTAATATCCTGTTTTGCAATCAGCAGGGACATGCCAGTTTAATGTCTAATCAGCAGCCAGTATCAAACAGTGTGCCCCAGGGGTGGCTCTGAGGCTGGTTTTGTTCAACAGCTTCATTAATGATCTGGATGGTGATTATACCCTCAAAAAGCTTGTGGATGACACTAAGCTGGGGAGAGTGGTAGATAAGGTAGGAATAGGATACAGAGTGACCTCTACATATGAAGTATTGGGCCAAAAGAAATGTTCAACAAAGACAAGAGCAGAGTCCTGCATTTCGAATGGAACAATCCCATGCTCTGCTACAGACTGAGGACTAACTGGCTAAGCAGCAGTTCTGCAAAAAAGGACCTGGGGCAGGGCTGGATTAAGGGACCTTTGGGCCTTGGTTCCCCCCACCTGGGGCCCCAGACCCCCACCATGGTGGCCTGCAGGCCAGCTGGCACTGTTGGCCCCTGGGGCCAGAGGGTGCTCTCAACCCAACCCTGGTGCGGCCAGTCTGCTCCCAGGGCCGGGAGCAAGGGCAAGGCCAGCTGGCGTGTAGCGCAGCTCTCCAGGTATACAGGCCGTGGAAGGCTGCACCGCATACCAGCCGGCCCTGCCCCTGGAGTGGAGCTAACACATGCCAGCCCTCCCTGCCCTTGGGGGTGAACCAGCCTGCCTGGGGCGGGACAGGAGCACCCAGAACCAGGTCTCTGGCTCCAAGGCCCCACCACCCCCAATGACAGCAGGGACCCTCCCAGTGCCTGACCCCCAAGCAAGCCCCCTTGGTGCTGTGGTGGGTGGATGGTAGTGGCCAAATTAACATAGGGGTCTTAGGGGCTTGAGCCCGGGGACCCCCTTTAGGCCAGGGCCTGGGGCTTCAGCCCCTATAGACCTTGTCTTGATCCAGCCCTGCCTGGGGGTTACAACGGGCAATAAGCTGGCCATGAATCGACAGTGTGCCCTTGTTGCCATGGCATACTGGGCTGCGTGAGTAGAAGCACTGCCCGTAGATCAAGGAAAGTGATTATTCCCCTCTATTCGGCACTGGTGAGGCCAACTCCAGAATACTGTGTTCAGTTTTAGGCCCTCCACTACAGGAAGGATGTGGACAAACTGGAGAGAGCCCAGCAAAGAGCAACGAAAATGATTAAGGAGCTGGGGCACGACTTATGAAATGAGGCTGAGGGAACTAGGTTTCTTTAGTCTGCACAAGAGAAGAATAAGGGAGAATTTAATAGTGGCCTTCAAATACCTGAAGGGGGTTCCAGGGAAGATAGACGAGGCTGTTCTTAGTGGCAGCAGATGACAGAACTAGGAGTAATGGTCTCAAGTTACAGCTGGGGAGGTCGAGGTTGGATATTAGGAAAAATGTTCTCACTGGGAGGGTGGTAAAGCACTGAAATGGGTTACTAGGGAGGTGGTGGAATCTCCCTCCTTAGAGGTTTTTAAGGTCTGTGTTGACAAAGCCATGACGGCGATGACTTAGGCCATGTACACACTACAGGAATAATCACGCAACAAGCCCGTTGCGCTTTAAAAGTCACGTGGTTTTTGTAGCGCAGGATCGTGTACACTCTGCCGCTTGTGACGGAACAGAGACCCGCCCTGCAATTCGCGATTTCACAAGAAACCCAATTGAATTGTGGGAACCTATCCCACAGTTCCATTCATCCTGATTTGGCGCTAAGAATCCTGGGTAGAAGGAGAGTAGTGCTGAGCACCATGGGTAAAGTCTTGGTTTCCCATGGTGCATTCTGTTTCCCTTGCGTCACGAGAGTTGCTATTAGCAACTCGCGCCCATTTTCGACAGTAGCGCATTGCTTCCCGGAAGTCCTTTTGCAGCAACATGGATCCAGGTCTGATCTCGACTGTCGCCTTCAGCATAATGAATACATCTCGGCTGGTGGCACAGTATGCGTTCAGCTATGAATCAGAGCAGGATTCGGGTGACCCTGGGCTGGTGACTGCCATGCAGAATAACAGCACCGCATTGCTGAGCTCCTTCACAGAGCATCTGCACACGGTGCACCGCCGGTTCTGGTCACGAGAGACAAGCACTGAGTGGTGGGACTGCATCGTTTTGCAGGTGTGGGGTGATGACCAGTGGCTACAGAACTTTCGAATGCGGAAAGCCACATTCATGGAACTGTGTGAGGACCTAGCCCCTGCCCTACGACGCAAGGACACCAAATTGAGAGCCGCGCTCACCGTGGAGAAGTGTGTCGCAATTGCGCTGTGGAAAATGGCGACTCCAGACTGCTACCGCTCGGTCACAAATCAGTTTGAAGTTGGCAGGTCGACCGTCGGGTTAGCACTTTCACAAGTGTTCAGAGCCATTAATCGTGTTCTGCTCCGGAGCACAGTGACGTTGGGCAACGTGCGGGAGATTGTCGATGGATTCGCAGCCATGGGATTCCCGAACTGTGGAGGGGCAATAGACGGCACGCACATCCCTATTCTCGCTCCGGAGCATCTTGCGACTGAGTATATTAATAGGAAGGGCTACCTCTCCATGGTGCTTCAGGCACTCGTGGATCACAGGGGGCGTTTCACGGACATAAAGGCGGGGTGGTCGGGTAAGGTGCATGATGCTCGCATTTTTCGGAACACAGGCCTGTACCGGAAGTTGCAGGCAGGAACCTTCTTCCCCAATGATAAAATTACTGTTGGGGATGTGAAGATGCCCACAGTCATCACAGGAGACCCAGCCTACCCACTGATGCCTTGGCTCATGAAACCCTATACTGGAAATTTGGATCCCAGCAAGGAGCGCTTCAATTACCGGTTAAGCCGGTGCCGAATGACTGTAGAGTGCGCCTTTGGGCGCTTAAAAGGCCGCTGGCACTGTTTGTACGGGTGGCTAGACTTAAATGAGGACAACATTCCAGCCGTCATTGCGGCGTGCTGTGTCCTGCATAACCTCTGTGAAAATAGGGGAGAGAAATTTCCCCCTTCATGGGACGTGGAGGCTGAGCGGCTAGAGTTTGCCTTACAGCAGCCAGCCACTAGGAGTATCAGGGGGGCACAGCTGAGAGCTGTCCGCATAAGGGAGGCACTTAGGGTGCATTTTAGTAATGGGGACTCATAGGACGCATTGCATCACTGTGCAGTAGTGTTCCCAAGCACTATTGGGTGCTGACTGGGGGGTGGAGGGACGGTGCCGGTGGGCGTGTACTGTGCTATGCTCGAATGAGTGAATACTAAACGTGCAACAACTAATCTTATTGTGTATCAATAAAGACACTGTGCAAAGTTCAAGTGATTCAATTTTATTATTATAAAACATTAAATATTTACAGTAAGCAGTGCCTGCAAAAGGGGCTATAGATGCGTGTAGGTGCGTGTCTCAATGCCATAGCTTGGTGCAGAAGTGGATGTAACATTGTACCAGGAGGGTCCCTGGGCTTCAAAGAACTGCTTTGAGGGAGAATGGGACATGGGGGACAGAAAGTGTTGCTGTGGCTGCAGGGGGCGGTGGGGGGCGAGCCTGGAGCAGCTGGGTCTGTAGACCAACCATGGTCTTCAGCAGTTGGGTCTGCTCCTGTAGGATGCTTATGAGGTCATCCTTCTGCTTCTTCACATTGTTTTCTTTGCGTTCCTGCCGGCACTCCTGCCTCCATTGTCTAGTCTCCCTTGCTGATGCCTCGTTGGACTGCATCAGCTCCTGGAAGATATCCTCCTTGCTCCTGCGAGGCCTCCTCCTTATCTGTCTCAGCCGGTCAGCTGGCGCAGACCACCGACCGGCGAAGGTCGTTTCTAAGGAAAAATGAAACATCATAAGTAGTGCTATTGTTCTCACTTTGGTTAAGGAGCCGGTAATATGCTCTCCCGCCACACTCCGCTGTGCCCACGGGACAGGGAATTGCCGGGGACTGAAAGGGCTTTTGCAAAGGGATGTTCGGGTGGCCGAGACAAGACACACAGCTCTGTGAACTATTTGCAGTGCTTTGGACGATTAGTTCACATACGGCACTGCCATGGAAGCTGATATCTCGCTGCTTAGGGTACAAATCAGTTTGATTTGTAAGCCAGAATGCATATCCTGCATGTCACTGGTTTTCAGCCAGGACAGTACGCAGCAGGCTTGTGCGCAGCCATGGTTCCCGCTGCTGTGCTTTGCAACTGGCGAGGGAGAGTATCCCTCTATGGGGGAGGGGAAATAGTTGCTCTCCCATCGAATTTAACTAGGAGGCTGTGGAAGTACATCGAGGACACCTTCAGTGATCTCAATGGAGAGGATTTCTTGGCAATTACAGCATGCATTGATGCACTGCTCATGTAATGCGGGGTAGACCCCCCCATCCAAAAAAGAAAAGAAAGGATGAAACTCAACGCCTATTTCCTGCCCGCTCTTCATTTGCCCGCAAAGCTTATCCAGCTAGCATAGAAGCCACTTCTGATGAAACTTACCAGAGCTCCCCTCTGCTGCATCCGAAGACAGTATGGAGAAGGAATCTGGGCAGCATGGGTCAGGTGGCGTGGAGAACAGCTCCTGGCTCCCTAGGTCGGCTGCACCGCTTTCACCCTCCAGGTCATCTTCCACCTCCACGTCCTCATCGACGAATTGCTCGTCACCGTCTGCTCCGGTATCCTTTTCATGGGGAGGGGGTGCTGACATGTCCACAGGAGCTTTTGGGGTGGTTGTGGGATCTCTGCTCAGGATTGCTTCCAGCTCCTTGTAAAATCGGCATGTAGCCGGCGCTGAGCCGGAGCGCCGGTTTGCCTCTCTGGCTCTGTGGTACGTAATTCCCAACTCCTTCACCTTCAACCTGCACTGAAGAGTGTCTCTCTTGTACCCCTTCTCTGCCATGGCCCGAGAAATCTGGCCAAAAATATCGAAATTCCGCCGGCTGCCACGTAACTGTGCCTGCACAGCAGACTCTCCCCAGATGCCTATGAGATCAAGCACCTCAGCTGTGGTCCAGACTGGAGCATGTTTGCTGAATTGAGCCGCCATTGCTCTTGGAGAACACAGCTGCACTCCACGCCGAGCAAACAGGAAGAGTGAAGAATTCAAAAATTCCCAGGAATGATGGGAGGGCGGATACAGTCACGTCACAGCCACAGAGTGCAGAAGGAAGTGCAGAAGGGATGGAACTGGAATTCTGGGACATTTCCGGAGGTTTCATATTGCGCGGCAACTGTACACACACAAACTATCGCGGAACAGCTGTTCCATGGCAGTCGCTACCACCCTCGTTTTGGTGGTTTACATGTTGCGCGGTAAGACGGCTGTTACTGTGCAACAACATGGATTTGTGTGTGGACGCTGTGCCTGTTATTGCGCAATAACGAGCGTTATCGCACAATAACTTTGTAGTGTGTACAAGGCCTTAGTTGAGGTTAGTCCTGCTTTGAAAAGGAGGTTAAACTGGATGGCCTCCTGAAGTCCCTTCCAACCCTAAACTATGATTTACCAAAATCTCAGTGTACTATATTAGGCTTCTGCCAGGGAATAAGAAAGCTGTCAATGGACAGCGTCAACCTCAGCAATGGATCTCAGGCCCGAAGAATTAGTACACTTGGTGTTTGTCTTGTGGCACATACAAAGACAGATCACAAATTCTTGAAAATGGGCAAGTGGCTAACACCTAAAGATTTGGTTGGGCTTTCTTGCCTGGTTTGCATTTGGTTCATCTGACTTTTGTAAAGAATAGCAGTTAATTTAATGTCACACCACTTGTTTGTTTTTATTTTAAGTTTGGCATTTAGTAAATATTTTGTGGTTAAATAAAGATTGAAAAACCACAAACTGAAATCTTAATAGTACTGATGAGTCTCCAAATCCCATATATATAGACACTTCATTTTCTGTCTGTCTAGGCAATAGCATGCCCACCATCCGACTTCAAAGCCCTTATGCTCTTAGTGACTGTTCAGCCGTTACAAAATGAAATTATTTTTTGGCAAAACACTTCCTGTATCGATTGTTGTTTGGAAAGAAACTCCTTTGATGCATTCCATCATGAATGAGGATGCCTCTTTCAGTAAAAGATCAGCAACTTTAAAATGATGGATGCTGGCAGGTTTACTCTCATCTCAAATGTCAGCTGTGAAGGGTGGGTTGAACATTATTTTAATCTTTGTGACTAGTGACAACACAAATCCACACCTTACTCCTGATGAGGTGAAAGCCATTGCCTTCAAAGTCCAAGTTGCTTTTCACAAAGACAGAGCAAGGAAATCAAAATAAGGATTTGACATACAAGAGCCTTGGAATGGGGCAGATTGTACCCCCTGTTGCAACACCTCCTTTGATAGGGAATTCATTGAGCCCTACATCCTTGCTGGGCACAGGGTTTAACACCTCTCCTTCAAAAAAGGAAGGGCAGCACTACATCACAAATCCAAGATCTGCCAGGTGACAACAGTCATTCAGAGCTCAGCAGCTGCCCTGGTGCTGCTCCTTGGATTGCAACCCTCCTTCTGAGAACTCCATTACAGGAAAGAGATGCAAAAGACCCAACCTCGTGGTTCCCAGAATTGTGACTGGCGACCTACAATGGGGTGACACCATGAACAGATGGTTGCAGTGATCCTTACAGTGCAGAGTGCCATTTTGCTCCACACAATGTGATCTCACATGTATGATGCGTGCAAGGTCACGCTGTATAAAGGGACACCATTTTCTCTACAAATGGCATTCTTCACACAGCATGACCTCACATGAATCATACATAACAGATCATATTCTTTGGAGGACACCATTTTGCCCTCCATGAATCACGACCTCCCATGTACAGTGTGTGGGAAGTCACACTATAGAGAGGATGCTATTTTGCTCTTCAGAATGGCCTCCCCCATAGTGTCTTAAGTCCCAGCAGGAAATACTTCATTAAAATGGGATTGTTCTGGCAAAACATTGGGAATCCTGGCCTAGGCGATCATACAGTGCCTATCCCTTCTAATACAGGCTTGTTCCCTGTACTTCAGTTGCTAAGTTTGTCCAGCCTAGTTTTAAACATCCGACATCTCACAGGGAAGACTATCTGATAGCTTAAAACAGCTTATTATCAGGAAACTCTCTGACTTTCCACCCACATATTCTTTTTCCTAGTTCCATTCCATTTGCACTAGTTGGATTTCTTTCTACAAACCACAAAGCCCAATTCAGCAAGTATTGTGCATGGACCAACTGCTTCAATGAACCCTAAAGAATTCTTCTTTGCCTTGGAACTTGCATTGTTTGAATGCAAATGCATGACGACCTATTATGCTCCCTGTTTGTCACCACATAGCCATGTGGGACATCCAGTACTATTTAACCTTTTACATTATATATTGCTCGCTCCAGCTCTGCGATATTTTTTGTGGTCCACCTCTGAACCCTTTCTAATTTGTAACTATTATTTGGGCAATGCAGTGCCCTGAATTCAACACAACACTGAGGATGAGGTAAAGAGCTATGGCACACTGCCAGCTCCACCTTACTGGGTCTTGCGCTTCTGCCTCTCACTGTGGGACAGACATCACCAGATAGTCCATCTCCCCAGTGATGGGTGGTTCCTCCACTGTGGTCCCATGGGAAGGAAAAGGGGAGCAGGGACCCAGCCCAGGGCCCTAAGAATTGCAGCTATGCACTGATGACAATGTCCAAGTCTGCAACTTTTTCCTTGGGCTATTTTGCTGCTCTGTCCCTCCAGCTCCTTGTTCCCTGCCCCCTCTCACCTAGGCACGGCTTCTTTCTCAGACCTGGTGTTCTGGCCAGGCCCATGAGTCACTAGGGTGGCCCTGGCCATGTCCTGCTTGTGGGAATGTGACTGGAAGCTGCCTGACAATACTGCAGTTGCTAGATAGCAAATGAAGCCAGAGTGTAGGCAGCGCGGCGGGTGCTGGTGCTCCAGCCCCAATTGCTACTTAGCACCTGAAGTGTGGTTGGGGGGGGGGGGGGGGGGGGGGGCGGACCCCCCCCCCCCCGCGACAGGCCCGGCCCTGCAAGGAGGTGGCGAGAGCCCAGCAGCTGCTTTGTCAGGGCCACAGCGGCTGGCCCTGGGCTGGAGATGGGAGGCAGTGCGGGTGGGAGCAGCCCACCCTGCCCATCTACTCACAGTGCTGATGCCTCCACTCCACTCCCAGCCATGTCCACCCACTGCTGGTTGGGACCCACAGCTGCAACGCCAGGCAGAGAAGTTTGTGCCGGTGCTGGGGTGGGTGGACCTGCTGTCAAAGTGGGTGGGCCACAGCCTACCCGGGCCCATCCGTAATTACACCCCTGCCTAGTGGCCTCCTAGGCAAGGCTGTGGGCTTCTCAAAGTTTTGATCTCCAAGCCTGCTGGCGCCAATCGACCTTTAACTAGAAGGCAGGACTACACAGGAATAATACAGTCAAAAAGCTCACTCCTAAGCAAGCACCAGAGAACTTGTGCCCAGGAGCAGCTAATGGAAGTTTTGCAAGGGAGTTTAGAGGAGGAACAGGAGAGCGAGAGGCTAGATACATTTCACTAATATTCTTTACACTGAAATCAATAAACGCCCCTCCCTCCTGGTCCTCAGAGTCTGTTTATGGACTCTGGAGACCAGAGTGGCTGAACTGGAGGAGCTAAGGGAGACAGAAGTACATAGATGAGACTTTACAGGACATAGCAGAATGGGCCCACCCCCCTCTCTGACAGCCCCTGTACTATTAAAGAGGAGGAAAGCCTCAGAGAAGGAAAACATCAAACTGGAGCAGAGACTGCTTCTTGGACCATCTAGTCCTGGAACCCACAGGAAGAGGGGCAATTCTTGCTTTAGTCCTAAATGGAGCACAGGATCTGATCCAAAAGATGAATCTAGATGAACCGTTTGGTAATGATGATCACAACATAAAAAAGTTTAACATCCTGGGAGGGAGGAAGGGAGGTGGAGGACACAAAAGCAGTCCACTAAAGAAGCCTTTAATTAGAGGAAGGGGAACTTGTTAAAGAGAAATTAAAAGTACAGTGCCAAAAGTGAAATCCCCGTAAGCTGCACGTAACCTTTTTAAAGGCACCATAATGGAGGCTCAATTTAAAAACACCCCAAATTAAAGAACAGAATAAGAGGACCAAAAAGTGCTACCTGTGGCTAAACAACAAAGTAAAAGATGCAGTTGAAAGCAAAGACACCTCCTTTAAAACAGTGATTCTCTACCTTTTGTGGGTCGGGACCCTACAGGACACACCAGCTCACCCTCCCCAGGCCAAATCCAGCCACCTCCCCTGGCTTTTTGCTACACACTTACAGCTGTGTGGTGACACGACGATGTGTCCCGACACAGTGGTTGAAAACCACTGCTTATAAAAGTGGAAGTTAAATCCTATTGAGGAAAATAGAAAGGAACATAAACTCTGTCAAGTGAAGTGTAAAAATATAATTAGGAAGGCCAAAAAGTAACAGCAATTTAAAAAAAAAAAAAAAAGTATACCAGAAGCAGGAAGCCTGATAAACAACCAGTGGGGTCACAGGGCGATCGAGATGCTAAAGGAACACTTAAGAAAGATTAAGTTATTGCAAAGAAACTAAATGAATTCTTTGCATCGGTCTTCATGGCTGAGGATGTGAGGAAGATTTCCATACTTGAGCCATTCTTTTTAAGTGACAAATCTGAGGAACTCTTGCAGACCTAGATGGCATTAGAGCTGGTTTTGGAGTAAACTAATAAATTAAACAGTAATAAGTCAACAGGACCAGATGGGGATTCACCCACTATAGTATGTAACTATCATTTAAATCAGCTTCTCTATCAGATGACTGGAGATGGGATAGCTAGTGGGATGTCAATTTTTTTAAAAGGCTCCAGAGGTGACCTCAGCAGTTACAGGCCAGCAAGCCTAAATGTACCAGGAAAATTGGTTGAAACTATGGTAAAGAACAGAATGATCAGACAAACACGATATGCTGGGGAAGAGACAGCCTGGCTTTTGTGAAGAGAAATCTGCTAAAATTCTTTGAGAGGGGAAACAAGCATGTGGACAAAGATGAGCCAGTGGATATAGTGTACTTAGATTTTCAGAAAGCCTTTGACAAGGTTCCTCACCAAAGTTTTAAACAAAGTAAGCTATCATGGGACATGAGGGAAGGTCCTTTCCTGGATCAGTTAAAATACAGGAAACAAATGGTAGGAATAAATGGTCAGAATGGCAAGAAGCAAATAACAGTGCTCCCCGTGAGTCTGTACTGGGACCACTACTGTTCAATATATTCATAAATTATCTGGAAAAGGGGGTAAACAGTGAGATGGCAAAAATCTTCTGATGATACAAAACTACTCAAGATAGCTAAGTCCGAAGTAGGCTGCAAAGCGATCTTACAAAACTAATTGACTGGACAACAAATGGCAGATGAAATTCAGCATTGATAAATTCAAAGTAATGCACATTGGAAAGCAATCCCACCTAGTTGTTACCATTCAAGAAAGAAATCCGGGAGTCACTGTGAATAGTTCTCTGAAAACACCCACTCAATGTGCAGCGGCAGTCAAAAAAGCTATCAATGTTGGGAATTGTTAGGAAAGGGACAGATAGTAAGACAGAAAATATCATATTACCTCTACATAAATCCATGGTATGGCCACAGCTTAAATACTGCAAGCAGATCTGGTCACTGCATCTCAAAAAGTGATATTGGAATTGGAATAGGTATAGAAAAGGGCAAGAAAAACAGCTAGGGGTGTGGAACAGTTTCCATAAAAGGAGAGATTAACAAAATTGACTTTTCAGCTTGGAAAAGAGACCACTAAGGGGTGAGGGGGAGATATGACAGAGGTCTACAAAATCATGACTGGTGTGGAGAAAGTAAAAAAAGGAAGTGTTATTTAATATCGGGATCACCAAATGAAATTAATAGGCAGCAGTTTAAAATGAACAAAAAGAAGCATTTCTTCTCACAATGCACAGTCAACTTGTGGAACCCTTTGCCAGAAGATATTTAACAGGGTTCAAAAAAGAACTAGATAAACTTATGAAAAATAGGTCTATCAGTAGCTATTAGCCAGGATGGGCAGGATGCAAAACCATGTTTTAAAGAGTCCCTATCCTCTGTTTGCCAGAATGGGAGACCAGAGAAGGATCACTTGATGATTCCTGTTCCATTCATTCCCTCTGAAGCACCTGGCACTGGCCACTGTCGGAAGACAGAGTTTTGGGCTAGATGGACCATTGGTCTGACTCAGTATGGCGGTTCTTACGTTTTTAAAAACGACTATTAATTCCTTGTTTTTGCATATGCAACCCAACACTACCTACTTTGCCAACTTCCAACTAAATTTAAAGTCCAGTGTAGTCCTTAGGTTTCTTTCAGCTTTCTCTCTCACTGAGAATATGTCCTTTACCATCACTTACCCTTAGATAGTCCTGCTTCATCCTTATGCTGGTGTGTGGGCCAGTGGACCATGCAGATCATAGGCCACACTGATCACAACTCACCATGTATTTAAGATTAAATTTCATTTTAACTGTTGTCCAGGATTTTAGTCCAGCTAAGTGCTTTTGCACTAATTGCCCCATCCTCATTGTTGTTCGCAACACCTTCTAATTTGGTCTCACTTGCAAATGTCACTAAAAAGCCATTCCCTCCCATTTCCAGATCATAAATGACTATGTTAAACAAAACACCAATCCCAGTGGTACTTTACTAGACACCACCTCTATACATTACTGTTTATCATTACTCTGTGTGTACCATCAATTAGCCATGTTTCAACTCACAAGTCTCCAAAAATAATTCAAAGTAAGCTTTCAATTAACATTTCATGAGACAGTTTCAATGTTTTATTAAAATCTAAATCTATTACATCTCCCGTTTTCATCCCATCTACTGATTTATTCTGTTTTTTAAAAAAGCAATCAAGTTTGTTCAGGCAAGATTTATTCTTTACTAAACCTATGCAGATTTTTATTTATGATGCTGTTTCCCTCTGGGAGGGATGGGTAGGAGATTTTCAAAAACACAAAACAATTAGGCACATAATTCACCCCTGCCCCTCAAAAAAAAAAAAAATATCAATGGGAGCCGAACACTGAACCACCTTTTGTCTTTGAAACTCTCTTCTGATTAGCAATTTTGGCTTTTGATATTTGTTCCATAAATTTCTAAAGATGAAATCTGGATGTAAGGAATGGCAATAGCTAACACTTCTTTTCTCCTGAAAGAAATTATATCTGCTTGCTTTCTCTAAATATTTTGGTGCCTTCACTGTATATTATGTCCTGTAGGTAATTTCCTTAACACCTTATTATGCTTGGTATCCAGACCATATATTCTTATTAAAATTATCACTTTAAAAGAGCTGCTTTGCTTACTAAAGCCCTGAAAGCTGCAGAAAGACACTCTCCCCTCCGCCCCCCACCCATATTGAGCTCTAGTGACTTTACTAAGATTTGAGCAGATGCAGGTCTAGCCAGGCTGAGTCCTGTTGAAATCATGGGTCTCCATGTGGGCACAGGGGTTTGCTCATGCACATCAGATTGTGTAACCCATATGCCTGAAAAGGCTATCTCTAAGAGACCTGCTGAGGGTGGGTTACTGTTGTTGGGCAGATTAGTGACCCACAACTGGAAACTTCCAGAGGCAGGGAGTGGTAGCATTTTGAGCATGCTACACAGTGTACCCTGCTGGTGTGATGTGATGTTGTCAGTCAGATGACTGGAGAGCAGCAGCCTGAGCAGACAGCAGGCAGGAGCTGCCTTGAGGGGAGACCATGTGCTCAGTGTTCTGGAGAGGAGCTGAGCCAGGAGTGAACAAGATGTTTTCTCCATGTAAAGGAGTCATTTGCGACAGACCTTGCAGACATGCATATGGGACTGAGAGCTGGTTGCAGAGGAGAAGAGAAAGCCTGCGTGGAATGCTACAGAGGATCCCAGCAAAGAAAGAAGAGGACAGCTATTTCTTGCCACTCAAGCTTCCACACTGGAACAGAGACTGTAGCTGAGAGTTGGGTGAACTCCACACAGACTTTGGGACTCTTGGGTATCTTTCATGCAAGGGATTGTTCTTAGTTAATTGTAGTTTGTTTTCTTAGGATAAGGTTCATTTAGTTAGTAGTTAATAAAGTTCATTGTTATGTTTGTTTTTAGTAGTATTTTAATGTGTGAGTGTAGCTCTGAGCAAGCTTCGCCGTGAGTCCTGTACAGACTGGATCCTGGGTCTCCAGCTGCTTTTCCCATAGGGGTTGGGATTGATTTCTGTGGGGCACTGGAGAAGGGCAACTGAATGAATTTTGGCCCACCCGAAGGTTACAATTGCAAAACTGGAACCTAATTGTGCAAATCTCTTTTCCACGTTTCTCACTGAAAATAAGACCTTTTAAAAAAAATTTAGTTATTTTAATCTATTCCTCATTCTCATCTACCTTTTCCTGCTATATTGATATATTATGAATGTTCCTCCTTCCCCCACCAAAATAATAATAATAATAATAAATTCAGCATTAAAGATGTTCAAATGCTCAGATCTTACAAAGCTACTCAGAGTCTGTAGGTGTTGCCAAGTTTACATATTTGAGTCTGCACCCTTTCGTTAGAAGGCCAAGCTGCAGTCATTACTGGCTAGGTGAGACTGGTTTCCATTTTTCAGTTTAGATGGGAAAGCAAGGGGGATTTACTGGGCCTTATATGCCCTCCTAATAGACACTTGGGCTACAAAAGAGAAAGAAAAAATTGTTAAAAATTGAGACCCAGTAGCTCATCTTCTGTTTCTCCTTTAGAAACAAATTCAGTAAATTAACAGCCGCAAAACCTCATGTGCCTTTCAACACACAAGGTGAAATTCTAGCTGCACTGACATCAATGGTTTATATAAATTTCTATTTAACTTTAATGGAGCCAGGATTTCACCTTTATATTACATTATCTGTCATTTCACACAGCCATCTAAACTCCTCCCTCTTCCCCCCCCCTTTACTCCCACCCTTCTAGAGCTCTTGATCACTCTCCAGAAGACCTGATTGCTTTAAACTATGTTTCTATGGCAGTCACAAATGAAAATATGTGTCCAATAGGTAGAGCCCTGTGAAGATACAAATATGTGGATCTGCATCCGAGTTGCATCTGCAAGAAATGGTCCGCAGATATCCATGTTGTATCCATGGATGTGGATATAATGCAGATATCTGCAGATTTGCAGGGCTCTACCAATAGGAACAAAAAATGAAGGATTTTTAAAAAAATGTAATCTGTGAGAACCTTCACAAACAACGTGCTGATATTTCTCTCTTCAACAGTTAAGAAATGTAACCATAATGTTGTGTTTTAATTTAATTTTGCTCAGACTTCCTAATATCTGATCATACTTAGGAGAAAGAGGGTAGATTTTTGAAGTACACATGCCAGTTAACTCAGCCTTGCAAAACTCTTAAGAACATTTACCATCCCTGGCACGGAATACCGTTAATGTTAATGTGATGGACTGATTACAAAAACAAACAAAACGTTGTTTTTGCAAAAACAAAACAAAAACCAGAAAGAAATCATTATCTCGGGCAACTACTTATCCTAACAGGAAGAATTTTGATAGACTGTTTTAACCAGTTTACATGATTAGTAAGTAAATGCTAATTTCCATTGCGGTAGCATTAAACAAAATCTGGCACTTTGTACTTTAGATTTTATATTTATAAACACAAAGATTGTTGTAAAGGACTGAATATGCATTGGAACTGTATTCAGAGCCCAATCTTGCTAGAGCATGTCATATAACTTAAAAATGACCCCTAAGATCTCTAGGGAAATCTCATCTTTGTACTGGACATGGCATTATAGTATTTGCCAAACTAAACTACACAATGCAAGTTTTATAATACTGGTTATTCACAAGGCAACTTGTGTTCTATTTACCTAAATTAATATACCCTTGATGCAGTGGATATCACTGCCTCCCCCACTCTTAATGCTCTGATAATAGAGTTTTGCAACGTGTAAAAGGATTATTTCAATCCAATCAGCAGGTGCTGGGATCAGTGTGTGTCAGACAAACACTTGCTAATCCCTTTTTTTACAGCTCCCAGCTGCCAAAGGTGCTCAGTGAAAACCAAATGAAATAGTGGGATACAACCTAGTGTGGACTGACACAGATTTTCAGCTCTATGGAAACTCCTGAAAAATTACATGCTCTTCTGACCAATGTTAGAGACAGAAAGGATGGGATCAGTAGGCATTTTTTTTTTAAAAGAAAATGAATATTGCATATGTATAATTCTGAAGTATTTTACACTACCTAAAATCTAGTACAAAGCAAACAAATTCAGTTTATAATCTCTTCTCAGATTACCTGCTAGTAGTGGTGCGTTTTAGGTCTTAAAACAATCCCTCTGTCCCCAGTCCACATACACCCACCAAATTGTGCCTATAAAATTTCATACCTACAATTACTGTGCTTTAAATAAACCTTTCAACAATAGGGAGATGATTACCAAATAGGGAGTACAATTACTGTTACAAGTTTTTCATTTCTGTAGCCCTTTCCATACAACCACCTCAAAGCACTCACAACATCTCTGCAAGGGAGGCAAATATTGCTGCTATTTTACATGGGGAAAAGAAAGGCTAGAGGCACTGGAGTCAATTGCTCAAGGTCACTGACTATCATTCAGCTGGGAAAAGAACAGCTCTCTTGACCCTCAGTCCTGGGCCTTAACCCTCCTTTCATGAATTCATAAAAGATCTAAAACTAGTATTAACGAGTGCATTAATGGCACTGTTATAAGTAATTTGGAAATGGGTGGGGAGGGGGAGAGTTAAGATAAACGATTAAAGTTGCTGATGAAGACATTTAATTTAAAGTAAATGTTACATTCTGTTTATATGTGAAACTTCAGGTTAGATTCTGGAGAAGCAAATGATGAATTAGATTTCTTTATTTTTTCTACATCCTTGTACTGGCTTTTCATAGAGAGCTATTTAAAAAAACTGTGAAATCAAATAATATAGCTGAATGTTGCCATTTCACAGTATTTGACACATTATAATTAGGATATGCATTAAACTTAAAACCCCCAACCATATTTAAAGTCATCTTTGCACAGTGGAAAGAGACACCAAAAATGGATGCTGTTAAATTATTCACGTGAGTGGTTTTGCTATGAGGTTTCAGTAACTTTGCTGAAAAGCAAAATCATTAGCCATACAGCTGTGTCAAAATCATCAGATGTTATTAACTTAAAATGTACATACCAAACAACCAGCTCATCACTGGTAGAATTATAATTTCAAATCTATGTGCCAGAACTGCATCCCCAAAAGTTCAGAATTGCTTGCCTGCCCTGGTGCAAAACTGCACTAGCACATACATTTCCATTTTTTTTGGTAGAAGCATTATTAAAGGTGATTCATTCTGCTTGCTTCATTTTTCCCAGTAATGATCTGCACATCAAACAATAAATGCAAGATGCAAAAGTGATTTACTAACATTTTCAAGTGGGGGTGTCTGTGCCTAAATGTAGAGCTTTAAAGATATTAGACACCTCCTCACCTAATTGAGAACACAAAATAAAAGCCACACCTCAAGGCCTATTACCACAATTATGCTTCTAAGTTTGGATTCCCTCTTGGATACTATATTTGCAAATTAAGGCCTTAATTATCTTTTTCAAAGCACTAAGACATTCATCTCCATTTACTGCATGCAGAAAATTACTGAGGAATAATATTTGGTTCTAAAAATGTTCAGGTTCAAAAATGTGTGTCTACTGAGTTGTTGAATTCTACAAAGACACAGACCAGGTAAAGACTAATCAGCGATGACAAAATACATCAAACAGATACACCATATACATTGATTTATAGCTGTGGGGCGAAACGATAGCCCAGCTTGCAGGTGGCCATCTTGCAGGCAGAAGAAACTTTATGTCAACAGACATAGTACAAAGCACAGTAAGCTGCAATTCTTACTACACTTCAAAGGAGGATAGCCAGTTCTTTCTTGAGACAAGTTCAAAAGTGGTAGCCATGTTAGTCTGTATACAGCAAAAAATGAGAGTCTGGTGGCACCTTAAAGACTAACAAATATCTTGGGGCACAAGCTTTTGGGGACTCCAACCCACTTAGCAGATTTCTTGAGAGCAACCAAGCCATATCAAGAAAGCATTAAAAAATAGAACACTTATGAGAGACAACAAGCTATAAAAATGGATGATGGGACAATGCTGTAATTAATATATAAAAATAAAATTACATTACATGCATGCATACACACACACAGAAGCATACATACAAGGGAGAGAAAAGGGGCATATGGATGAATGGCATAATCAGCCCTTTCATGGGAACACCTACACAAAGTTCCTAGGTCCTTGGTCTCAGTCACCAGGGATTCTCACAATTCAACCCTTGATCTCAGGATCACTGTGGAAAAATTCCATGCATTTCGGGATAGCCACACTATTTTTCCCAGTACTTTTGGGCCTCTTGGTAGCAATAGTCTCAAAAGCATCCCAGCTGGCTGCTCAGGCTACTGTTGCCATTTGTGGGCTTTGGAATGTTTCAAGGCTCAAAATCCACATAAAAAAGACTGCTGACATGGTCAACCAATCTCTTATGCTGGAAAATCCTTCTAGGTTTCCAGGAGGATGGGGATGGATAAAGATGATGTGGAGAGAGGCCAATCTATGGCTGCACCCTCTTCCTGCAGTGACACACTTACACCAACATCAAAGCCAATATGCAGAAGAAGATTTTGTGGTGCTGGGGAAGCTGCTGTCAGCTTACACTCAACCCGGCATGGCAACAAAAAGTGGCTCATTTTTGATAATATTCCATCTGTTCTAGGTGGGATTTTCAATAGTGCATGGTTGAGCCTTGAGATGAGAATGCAGGAAGCAAGGAAGACAGAGCAAGTCAGGGGAGCACAGGGAAGATAACAAGACATGGGAGAGAAAAGAGAATTCAACAAGAGCAAACATGGCTTAACGGAAAAGAGACAAGGTGTTGTTTAAAGCAGATGCTACTTGAAAAAGAATTAGAGAAATGAAGAAAACAGACCAAGAAAATGGTATGCAGAGTGAAGAAGAGACCCTTAGTCAGGAGCATAAATAACATTTGCTCACATTTTATTTCTTTGCCCTGGCAAAGATTCCCTTTAACACTCTAAGTTGGGAGAAAAGGGTAGCAGAGTTGTTCTGAGCACTTGGTAAATTAGTACTGCTAGCTACTCAGAGTTCTACAATTAAGTTGCTGGAGAAAACAACATAAATAACCTACATCCACCGTGTTGATGATAACTGAGGGTCTAGCAACCTCCAGACTCCTAGCATATTTGGAGAACCAGCCCTTGAAAAAGTTGATCTGTTAGCAATTGCACAAACTGCAGCGAAAGCAGTTGGCACCATTATTCCTGGGACAGAGTGGACTAATGGCGGCCAAACCACCACCATTTTGCCTTCAGACGAGTCTTTCAATTTGGAGACAACCACAAAAGATTCAACCATTCTAAAGCCAGTTATCCTGCAATCCACTCAACAATTTGCTTTTTCCCCAGACAGAGAGACCAACACTAACTCTTCCCTCAGAGTAATTACTCAGAATGGGCTAGCAAATCTACTAAGAGAACTCCCCTATGTTTTCACACCTTATGTAGATTGGGTCCAGAGAGAGAGAAATTTAAAAAAAAAAAGACAAAAGGGAGAGACTGGGAAAAAAAAAAAAGGCAAGGTACACCATCCAAGAGCCTGATCCAGTGTCTAGGTACACTCCCACTGACTTCAATATTCACTAGATGAGGCCCTAATTATCTATTTGATTGGGTTATGGTCTGCTGTTTTTCAGGGAGGGCTCTCCTTGCATGTCTCCTTTTGAAGCTGTTCTCCTGTGGATAAATAATTTTTAAAAGCAACTCTGGCAAGGAGTCTGGATTCTGGGTTTCCCAGGTCAGCATTCTAACCACAGGCTACAGTCATTTTCATGTTTGTGCTCTCTCTTTCTTTGGCCCAAAGATTCCTTCATTATTTATCAACCATGGAACAGCTTTCGCAGAAAAACCTGAGGGGAGCCCCTCCCATCAGAACAGCCCACAGACCAGTGGTGAGGGAGAAGGGATCTCAGAAGTAACAGTTTCCTGTTCAAATGCCTTCTCCATCCCTGGGGTCTTGAACCAGGCGTTTCCCACATTACACGCGAGCATCCTAACTAAGGGGCTAAAAGTGATGAGCAAACTCCTCTTCCCCCCCACCCCCCTCCAGCTGTTCTGTGCAAGCTCATTTGTAGGGGCCCAATGTGGTAAATAAACTCTGGACATGTTTACCAGATCAGGTCCCACAGGAAAGTCTGGTGTTCTTACATCTTTCTTCCCTCAGTTCTTACATTGCTCTGGGGCTCAGGTGTTTGGATGCCTAGAGCAAGGCTTTAGAGCACATGCCCACAGGCTGACACACAAGTGCCTAGAGAACTTTCACTGCCAAAATTTAAGTGCCAAGCAAGGACGTTTTGGGTGCGTCTACACTGGCATGTTAGGTCGACTTAAGGCCAATGTAGACGGGGATTAACACTAAATCGACTTTAAGCCAATATAATGGCCATCTCTGCTGTTAAGTCGACTCAACAAAGTTGACAAAGTGTAGCCAATTTGTTAAGTCGACTTAACAAGGTCGACTTTTAAATAGACTCAACGAAGTCGACTTAATTTTGTAAGTATAGACACAGCCTTACAGAGTTTGGCAGCATCTGAGCAGGGCTGCGTGCATACCAGTGAGGACTGATTCTGGGATGGAGGTGCCGAAGGGGAAGATAGACACCTACATCCTTCTGTGACTCTATTCCATGCTGCAATTACACCTCATGACTGCCATACAGACACACACCAAAGAGCCTCATTAGAGGAGATCCATCACTAAATGAGAAAAGAGGCAGTGATCAGTTTGCAAATACTTCTCTGAATCTGACATTCTGCATTCACATTTGGGCAGCTGCTGGGCGCATGCTGCCTCTAAATGCTGAGATAGATGCACTCTTGAGGACATAAAATCCCTTCTTTCAAGCTGCAAGATTGGTTGACTGGTTAAGCCTCATCTCAGACAAATTCTAAATCATGTAATTACATCTGCCTACCAAATTTTCACTGCAGTTTCCTTCCAATGCAATATTCACCGTCTGCCTTAACCTGTTTATTACAGATTAAAAAGGCCACCTATCTATCTGCTTAGGTGCTTTGGCAGTAAATTTAAAAATCAAAAATATACAACCCACACCATTATAACTAAATTGCCTTTTCCAATGTTCTATATTATTACTGTAGGTGTTAAACAGCTTCCAAGTTCCACCTAGCTGTTGGCTGCATTTCAATGATGAATGAGACACCTGTACATAAACAGTTTATGGGATCCAGGGTTCCTGCCTGATGTCAATGGCAACTGTTGTAGAACAATAATTAGACGCAGGTCTGCTTCTTTAATCATCTGAATGAAGGGCTTGGGAACAGGCAGGTAGATAAAGGCTACAGGCCAATCTCATGACACGGTGGTGCTTTGGGAACTTGCAGGATGATAGCGCTTTTATGTAAAGTCTATCTATGTACACAATTACAGCCCTAAACTTCACATTTAAAATGCCCTCTGAAATTTAGCTCACAATTCATACAATTTTGCCAATGGGAAAGGAAAAACAAAATCTCCTTTCTTTATTGGGACTCTGGGCAAATTAATCCTCTTTTAAATATATTTCTTGTACTATTTGTGTGACTAAAATCATTGCAAATTAGATTTTGTAAATTTCAGATTTACTTTTCATCATTTATACCATTTCATTTTTTGCACATTGCTCATGATGGGCAATAAAAACAGATAGTCACCTTCATTAGTGCACTGCTGTAGGGCTTTAATATAGCAGACATTGCAGGAAATTGTTTATATTTAAAAGCTATTTTACATTAACACGCATGTATGCATGAGTGCATATGCACACATTAAATATGCATCTATAATACAAACACACACACGCGCCTGTGTATCATATTTATATGTAAGCACACCTTAAATGTTCAGCTTAAATTATGATATCCTCGAACAAAATCATGCAAAATTAAAAATCTACCACCATTTAAAATGAGTAAAAACAAAAAAGTCCTGTGGCACCTTAAAGACTAACCAATTTCTTCAGGCATAAGCTTTTGTGGGCTGCAACCCACTTCGTCATCTGATGTTGGAGCCCATGAAAGCTTATGCCTGAAGATATGTGTTAGTCTTTAAGGTGCCAAAGGACTCTCGTTGTTTTTGCTGTACACAGACTAACATGGCTACCCCTCTGAAAAATGAGTAAGAAATCTGTCAAAATGGGACGTGATGTTCCCAAACTCAATTAAATGCATTTTATATTTCAAATAAAAATATCATCATGATTTAGGGCCAAATTCTCTTCTTACCTTATACTTGCTAATCAAGGCTGTGTGGACACAGCCAGAGTCATAATTTGGTCCCTCAAGTTATGTGCCACAGGTTTTTCCATTATTATCTTAACAGACATCTTAACTCTTGTGCTTCCATCCCACTACACACACATTCCAGGAATATATATACAGCAAGCCGCTCTGCATCAGCTCACACACGAACAGCCTCAACTCCCATAAAATATTAATTCATTTAAAAAATATTTGCACCCTGCTGTCAAACTTAGACAAATTCATACCGAGTTTCAGAAAATGGCTGTTTTAATGGTAAATGATGTTCCAGAAACCTCTCTTAGGCTAAACACTTTTGTCAAAATTATTTTAATAAGAAAGATTAACAATTTCAACATTAGTCACTAATCCCCTTTCATTTGAAACTCTGCTGATAAAATTCTTTCCTTGTCATTCAAATAGCAAGTAATAATTATAGATTTGGGGCTTCCATCTCTTGCTTCATTAATAGTAAATTGCATGGAAGTCTGAAGCATAAAGTCTGCTTTGATACATCTCAAAATGCAATTTCCATAGCTTTCCTTAGCTATGTACAATTAATTACAGAGTTAATAAGGAGAATATGTTAATGAAAGGGAAAGTATTCATTCAGATCACCTGCCTTTATTAAATTTCTTTTATATATTCCTTCTGTCTGAATCTGGATGACAGCAAGAACAAAACGGATTATGTCTATTACTGGTACTGGCCCTCTACTATGTTTACGTGTATCCTGGTACAATATATAGGCTGCTTAAGTAAAAGAAAAGAAAAAAAAATCTAAGAATTAGCTAATGCTTAAAAAAAAAAAATGACTTGACTGCTCCAATATTTTATTTTCTTACGTTTATTGCCTTTTAAAGATACCTTTTAAATTAAAATGCTTAAATACCATTTTAACCATTAGATTCTGTTATGTTCTTTGCTTAGAATGTAAATAGTGTCCAATAAAGAGATATTCTGTCATGCTTTGAAAAAAAAAAAAAGAAAAAAAAAAAGGATGCACTATATATGCACATAATCAAATCAGTACAGAAAACAACTTTAAATTTGCTGGATTACGGTTGTTAAGCTGACACACATGGAAGCTTGGAGTATTCTAAATAGCAAAAACTAGTAGGTCAGGCAAAAGCCAAAATTTTGACATTATATAGATTAAAAATAACACAGGACTGCTGCACAAGTGGACTGATGAAGCAAATTTGAAAAGCTAGCCAGCCTTTGTTAACAGAGGCAGAATCACTTAAACTGAGGGCAGAAAAATAAACGGCATGATCACCAATCTGTCCAGCATAACCCAAAAGGGGTAATTTCAGGGAAACAATAATGAGTGCAACAAGAAAAGGGGTGCTAGAACGACATGAGCTGCCCCAAGGAGGGGTGGATTATATACAGCCTGACCTCCCCATGCTTTTTACTCTTTATATGACATCAGTGGGGCAACGGGAGAGTCTCATAAGAGGCAGAAAACAGAAGCAGCTACCATCTCTCTCCCCTGTGCCCCTGATCTCCTCTGTATGGGCTTTTTGGCCAGTTGAGCAACCCACATGAGCAGTGGACCAACTGGGTGCAATGCCTGTCAGGACAGGAGGATCAGGGAGACATTATAGAACTGCAAATGGATGAAATAACAGACAGAAGGCAACCCCTGACTAAGCGGCCAGAAAAAAGGGTAGTGGCTCCTTTAAAGGTCTCCCCCTCTCTCGGTGATTGGGACAGGGGAAAAGGCATCACCTGAGTTGGCAGCTGAGCCACTGGGGCTTGGGTAAACCACCTGCCACGCCAGGATTAAGAGATCTGGTTCCCTGATAAACTGCAACTGAAGTAGGAAAAGGGAACCCTAAGCTTGGGAACAGAGTTGTGCCTCCTAATGTACAACCCCTTTTCCCCATCCCTTAAACGTCATCCAAGGGGATGGCAGTGGGGTCCCAGCAATAGGTGGAGATTAGCTGTGGAGGAATGAAGAACCCATACTGCCAGGTAGAAATAAATGACTGAAGAAGGAACTGTGCCCTGCATTATCTTAGCTATCACTGGATAGCTCCCGGATGAGTTATGTTAATAAAGCGGCTGCCTAATTAAACGACATCCCTTGCATTTTGTCCTTCTTCCTGCATGTTTGGGACCAAGAATGAGATGCTGCTTCAGTCTAGAAAAAAGGAGATCATTTATTCAGAGGTAGATACACAGAAAGAGTAGAGAACATATTATATAAACGAGGTGAAGAGAAGTGGAATAAAGAGCTCTATAAATTGGATAAGGGGGCAAAAATGAAAGTATCTGAAGCTAGTGGCACTCCACTTTGTGTATGTCCAAAATAGCAGAGTCTTTCTTTCCAAGATGGTAAATCCTATCCTGGGCAAGCCTAGATGATAAACATTCCAGGTCTCCTTAGCTCCCCAGTATCTAGAAGCAGCTGAGACTCCACCTATTTTTCAGACCTGATTAAACAAAGGAAAGTGTACCCCCTTCATCCAGGGCCCTCTGTCACCACTTCTTATTGTTGCCACCAGCACTGCTTTGGTTTTATCTAGAGCTGAAGAAATGTTGGGGGAGATGAGGACAATTCTGCAAATATTCATTGTCATTTTAAGCTGGTTTGCTTTGATTGTGTTTGTGACTCTTTGGGGTTTGCAAATATTCTAACAAGCCAGCTCTCTGGAAGGAATTTTTGCCAAAACAAGTTTTAAGTGAATATTAATGGAAAACAAATTCTGGCTATTGGCACTGGAATCCTGGGTTGCACTGATCCTGTCTAGGAACAGAAACCTACCACGTGATCTGGTCTCCAATCAAATCAGCTTGAGTTTTGAAAATTAAAGCCTTGAAATGATCTGCTCATAGATAAGCATCAGATCAATTATCACGCACAGAAATTATTTGGCAAGTTATTTCTAATAATGACGAATTTGAGGGGGGGAAAAAGACAAGTTAGAAAAATACTGAAATTCATCAAATGGTTTCCCTGCTCTAACATTAACTCCTTAATTCATGATTACTATTTAAAACTCATTTAAGAATGAGGTTGTGGAAATGAATGGAAACTTGAGAAAGAACCGAACTGACTGAAAGGAGCTGCTTCTGATGGGATCTCCCTGACCATTCAGCTCCTGATCTGAGTCCCACCATACCACTATCCCCTGCTCTCGCTGTTCCTGTTGGCAGACAGCAGTGGTCATGGAAAGATAAAAGTATTATTAGTTCTGTGGTTTAACTGGTGGGAGAGGGAAGGGCATGAGCTGAAACCCAGCCCTGGAGGAGGTGATCTTGGCAGACATGGGGATTCTGCAAAATCTTCAAACACGGAGCAGATTTAGGACACCGCTATGTTAGAATGACAGACTCATGGGGTTACTATACTTGGCATGAGTTTCTCCTCACTCCAGTTCTTCCATAAAGAATGCATATAATACACTCACATACGCTACTGGTCCTGGATCTGCATGAGCATGCAGGTGCATTGCCTCCTCCATGAAGCGTTTTTGGAGCAAAGCTCTCCAGCCTCATGAGTCCATGAAGGGAAGGAGTAGCAAATGTAGCAGCAGGTAACAACATAGGTTTCTCTGAGGCAGTACAGGCAACATTGGCAATCATTGCTTATGGAGAAGGAGTGCAGACACGAAGCATAGGTTTTAAAGGTGGATTGCTAGGACATAGTTCCTCAGAACAGGTGGGATACCAAGCAAGGGGAAACAAGCAGAAACTGAACTAATTAGATGTCTTCAAAAAAACTATATACACTACAACAAGTAAGAACAGTCTGTTCAAACAAAAATGGCTTCGTAGCAAGCTAGGAGGGAGGAGGAAGAGGGGTTCAAACTCTGGCATGTGGTGGTTAAGAGGGAACTGGAGGATTATTGATCCAGGCACCCTCATAAGACCCTGGGACACACCACATGGCCAATACACAAAGCACACAGGACACAAAGCACAAAGCAGCAGGACAAGGAAGTACTAATAGTTCCAGCTCCAGTGCATGGAAAGATGTCAGGAAAGATGTGGACAAATTGGAGAACGTCAAGAGACCAGCAAGAATGATTAAAGATCTGGAATACTTGACTTGTGATGGAAGATTGAAAGAGCTAGGTTTGTTCAGTCTGGAAAAGAGGAGACAGAGAGGGGACATGATAACAGTTTTCAAGTACCTAAAAGGTTATTACAAGGAGGAGGGAGGAAAAGGTTTTCTCCTTAACTGCTGATGATAGAACAACAAGCAATGGGCTTAAATTACAGCAAGGGAGGGTTAGGTTGGACATTAGGAAAAAATTCCTAACTGTCAGGGTGATTAACCACTGGAATAAATTGCCTAGGGAAGTTGTGGAATCTCCATTATTGGAAGTTTTTAAGAGCAGGTAAGACAAATACCTGTCAAGGATGGTTTAAGAGGGCACCTGGTCCTGCCATGAATAGAGGGGACTGGACATTACAATCTTTCATGGTTCCTTCCAGTTTCTATGATTCTACGGCGCACATGTGCATCTGCACATGGAATCCACTTAGGGACCAGCACTTGAAGAACTATAACAAGTCTTGAGAAAATAAGGTTGTCTTGAGAAGAGACCTGACAGACCTTAAATACTTTATGGGCTATTATAAAGAGTACAGTGATCAATTGTTCTTAATGTCCACGGAAGGTAGGACAACAAATAATGGGTGTAATCTGCAGCAAGGGATATTTGGGTTAGCTATGACTGGATTAGGCTTCCGAGGGAGGTTGTGGAATCCTCATCATTGGAAGTTTTTAAGAATAGGCTGGACAAACTCTGGTCAGGAATAATCCAGGTCTTGACCTCAGCACAGGGGCTAGATGTAATGACTTCTTGTGGTCCCTTCCAGCCTGTTTCTATGATTTTCTCTTCAAAGCGTCTGACGAAGTGGGATTTTCTCCCACGAAAGCTCATGCGATAAATAAATGTGTTAGTCTTTAAAAGTGCCACAAGATTCCTTGGGTTTGTTTTGCTGATCTAGACTGATACGGCTACTCCTTTGGAATGATACTTTTCTATTAATAGGACAGTGTTTGATTGTGTTTAAAATAGGTACTTATTGCTATTGCTAGTTATCCTTGTTGCCCAATTACAAGTCCCAATTTTGATCAGAGGAAATGTTTCAAAATAACAAAGCCAGAAAGAAAAACAGAAGGCGGGAAGTGCCCCATTGGCAACCGGGAATCTGCAGGGAGACAACCTATTTTGCTTGTTCTTAACATAACTTATGAGTCAGCTACTCATTCAGCAAGACAAGGGCATAGATTTATTTCTCTGTTGGTATTTATGTCTTTTTGGTTACCAGCTATCTAGGCACTCATATTAAATCAGCATTCCAACAAAGGAATGCACTCTGGATAAGCAACAGCTTTTTCCCCTGAGTGATCTCTGTGTACTTGGAATGCTCTTCCTGAGCTGGCCTGTAAGGTCACTATCACTTTTTCATTCAAATGCCTCCTGAAGACCCACCTATATCATCAGGACACTTACAACCAAGTATAGAAGAATGATTGCATTTTTTTTTTTAAATGTGCTGTTTCTCTTTTCTCCTATCCAACATCTGTCTGTTTTTCCTTTTTAAAAAAGGATATAAACACTTTGGCGTCAGCACTATGCTTTCTTCATATTTGTACAGCAACTTATATCTCATGGTGCTACTGAAAACAAAGAAACTTCAGATAAAATCAAAACTGTCAACCAGACCTTCTTCTAGGTAGCTCTTTGAACTTCCTAGTGATTTTAGCTCTCCTTCCTGCCCTCCTCACCTTTGTCCTTTCCTGAGTAAGTCTAATACATATCCAAAGTGGTCATGTGCCACTTACACCTGCTCCCAGGCTATAACTTAATCCCTTTCTCCTCAGGAAACAACACCTCTTCTTGTGCTGCCTCTTGCTGCGTGTATTTAGGTTAGGCACCAAGCGGAGCATGTGTTGGTATTCAACCCGGTGGTATCTATCACCACATGTTGGGCACTCCTTTGTTTAGCAAGGCATTTTAGATGCTCTAAATCAAGGCAGTTCAGTGATTTTTATTAATGGTTTAGGATGAAATCAAAGCTTTGCAGCAGTTTAACAGTTTAGTGGGCATTTGAACAAGTGGCTTTGCAGTTTGTCTTTGCCAGAGTGTATTTTTAAGTACAATTCAGCACTATTTTACAGCCCCTTTAATGATACCTCTCAAACAAGATTTCTTCTTGTTCAAGAATGTGGGGAGTGCTTTTTAAAAAGCAAAAACCAGAACAGAATTACTATGGAAGAGCATAATACACAAATATTGTCTGAAAGCTCCACGTCTCAACTCCAGGGTGCTCTATCACTTTCTTGCGCTCCATTCAAGTCCATGGCAATCACTTCGTCAAATCAACATCAAGACTAAATCAGACTCCACCATGTGAAAGATGGACTACAGAACTTAAGTTTCTGTCTCTGTGCTGTATTTAGCTTGGCTAGCTTCCCAACAACATTTCTAGGACCTGTGGAATCTGGTGCTATTTTATTCCAGAAAGTGCTCCCAGAATGGAAGGTTATCTTTTGAAGAAACATCTTCTGAAGAGCCCATGCTGCACTCCTCAGGTTACTAAATCCTAGCCTTCAGTCTCCCATTCCCTTTGCTCCCAGCATGCACTGTGGTGATGAAACATCCTATGCCCCTCCTGTCTGAAAAGCACTACCTGCATGAAGTATCTCTAACACTATGATGGTCCATTTTTCTAAAACAGATTATTTTTACACATATTTGCATGGAAAGCCTTCCCAGACTCCAGTTTTAATGCATTATTTTTGTGTTTAGAAAAGCAAAATTATTCACCCTCTTTCCCAGGTTCTAATCTGTGCCCGGTACTCGCAATGTCGCACTTTTTTTATTTGTGTCTTACCAAAAAAAAAAAAGGTGGGGGGGGGGAGGAGCCATGAAAAGTGGAGTTTCCAGAAGTAGAACTCATCTCATTTCAATGATGAAATATACAATATTCAACAGATAAATTTAACGTTGTTTCTCAAAAATCATACAGACCATTTATTATAGTCCAGTTTTTCATCTGAAAATTCATAAATTATGATTGTTTTAGTCAAACAAGCATGTAGACAAAGCAACTTGTGTTCTTATCCTTCCTCTCCCTTGCCATGATTTTTCTGAAATGGCAACACCTAATCCTCCCGCCCAAGATCAAAAGGTATCTTAAATTAAGGGAACTTCTTGTTCTTACTGTTCCTCACACTGCAACCAAGGTCCCAAGTCAGTGTGACAAATATGGTGGCATAAAACATACTTCTCATTATAATCTCTGTCGTCACAGCTTCCTTAAATCAAACAAGATAACATACTGGATCTTTTCTCAAAATAACATCACTATGAGCAGTGGCTTTCTAGTTACCTGCTAAAAATGTGGGGTTTATGGAGGGGAAACCCCCCCAAAAAGGAACAAAAATTGCACTTTTCTACAGATTAAAATTGCCTTTCTGGGTCTTCTGCATTCTCTCTACTTCCTTTGCTAATCCAAAGTAGTTTACACTATTGTCAACACTGCAGAGGCAATATATTTATGGAAGAGCAGAGTGGTATTCCATCGTTTGACAAATAACATCTAGCTGGGTTTAGGTTCTGGTATTTCTATTTATGTACAAGAGCAAAGAAGAAAGGGCGGTTATGAGTTTTAAAAAGACTAAACAGGATACCTGGATCTCCTAAGTGAATTTGTCAGTGATCTCCATAACAGATTTGCTCACATTACAAGTGAAATCAAGATGTTTCCAACTACAAGTGCTTACTGCTAGCTGAGCATCACGGTGTTATTTCCTCTGGGAAGATCTGAGCCACCATGAACAATAAAGATTTTAGAGTCCTAACTCAGCTAGCTACTCCATTGCTGAGCACTGTGAAATTGAATACCACTTTACTGTTCCATAAGTCTATTTGCTCTGCAATGCTGACAGTACTCACCATCCTTAGTAGGCCCTTGTTAACATTTGCCTTCTTTTGTACTAAAGCATCCCTTCACAAAATATCTACAAAACAACTTTTTATTTCACAAGACAACAGCAGCCGGAGAAGACAGAGTTAGAGGGAACGTTGGCCACTCCCACTGCAGCTCTTAAAACACATGGTTATTGAAGAAATTATTAAAAATGGCTCTTCTTATCTTTTGGATTGCTGACCCCTGGATTAGAGCAACCAACAAGTTCTAAAATGCAGCCTGTGGTTCCCATCTACTAAGTACAAGAGGTGAGGGAAAAGATGATCACTTGCATGGTTTTCTTGCTGCCAAACCCAAACAAGCAGCAATTTCTCAAGGGAAACACAAAATTCAGGCAAGTAAGTTATTATAGTTGCCTGCATTTATTTTTGACCAAAATATAAGTTGAGTCAGAGCTCAGGTCCCAGCATAATTCGCAGTACAGGCAACCCCAGTTTAGTTGAATCAGCTGCTTCAAAGCAGCTACACTGCACTCCACTGATCCTTCCCTAAAAGCCATCTTTAACTTTGCCTTCAAGAAATTTAGAACTTATGGCATAACTGAACAATTCCACTGTCTGCTTGACCCTCCTATGAAACTTGTCTTGATACCTAAGCTAAATGCATCCTTTTAAATTCTAGTCGTCCCCCCACTTTTTGTTTTTTTTTTGCTAATTATATCCTTGAGAGTAATTCTTTTCCCTTTTCTGTATTGTTTCCCTTTCACATATTTAAACACAAACATGCAAACTTTTCTAAATTGCTGAATCCACTTTAGGCTAAACAGGTTTAATTGTTTTTCGTTCTCTCCTTGCAGGACATATTCTCAAGGCACTGCATAATTTCAGTTGCCTTCTTTGAACCCTCACCAGCTAAGATTTAACACACGTTGTTAGATAGCTAACATATGCACAAGTACACTCCAGCTGGAACAGGACTGACTGAATTATGGACACTGAACCAGCACCCTACAGTAGCCCTAATCAACTCGTTTGTTTTTTAAAACCCATTCATATGTTACAAACATATGGCTTATTTCCACACGCACTTAGTTGAACTTTCAGGAAAAAACCCAGATCCAGAATTAACATTACTACGATTCCTTATGCAAGTTTCTTTCCTGTTAATTTGGCTTTGTGTGATATTTAGATTCATTTTAGTAATATCTTTGTAAACTATTTTGCTCCATTTAAATTGATACCATTAACTGTCTGCAAATCTTAAGCACATATACTGCAGTCTATTTAGGCAATTTTGTACTTTCTTTTGTTTTACCCACAGATGCTTGGGATACAAGCACTGTATCAAACAATTACTATTGTGCCCTTCCTTATTTTAGGGGGTTTGGGGTGGCACTGGTAACTAAGATGTCCCAATAACTGTAGAAACACAAAAACAAGTGAAATGTTTTAGTTCTGAATAGGCGAAAGTGGGACCACAAGAGCGAGGGTCACAGACCTTTTGCATAATATATCCATCCCTCATCCCCAGATGCATTGTGCATCTGTTATATATCAGGTTAAAAACCTAACTTGCCTGTTTGGAAATGTATTTACCCAGGAAAGCTCTGCTCAGATGCAGCATCTGGTTTTCCAGCAGGTCCTGCTTTTACTCAATTTTATAGCGGAGCTGACTGAGGCTGAAGGAGGTCAGTGACTTGGCTAAGGTCAAATTGGCATTCTGGCTTCCATTCCATTTCTATTAGACCATATGGCTTCCCCACAAAACTCGGGAAATATTTAAGTAGGTGAGGAACTTTATCTACAAAACCACAGAAAGAGAAAGGGTGCAGAAAGGAGGAAGCATGCACAGATCCCTTTCCCAGGTACCCCACTGGTCAGCCTTCTCAGAGCTATATAAATGCATAGCTAGTGAGAGTTAGCAAGGTATTATTACGGTGGTGTATTGAGATTGGGTCTAGCTAGGTAATCCTAACAGTTAACAGAGGGTAAATGTAGGAAAGAAAATACTAATACCTAGCTCTTTTCATCAGTAGATCTCATGGTACTTTGCAGAGGAGATCTGTATTACTGTCCTTATTTTACAGACAGGGAAACTGAAGTAAAGGAATGTGAAATGTCTTGCCCAAGGTCACCAGCAATCTGAGTCCAGTGCCCTAAACACTGAGTCATGCTGCCTCCCCTGGGTAGTGAAAAGCATTTCACCCCAGCCATATTACACAACCATGTGCATAAATGGCCATTTCTCACAATAATTTTTAGCCCTGTCTCCAGAAGCAAAACATATTTGTGCAATTTCAAACATGAGAAGGATCTAATGATCTAATGAGATTCCCTCTGCCACATACACACCTAGTTTCAATAAAAAGATCATTTACATGCTGTTAATACCATACTGCAGCATTTGCAGCACTGTTATATTACAGGACAAAGAAAGAAACTGATCAGAAATCAAAGTCCTGTTAAATTGTCCATACCAAGTAAAATGCTGAAAAATAAATAGCACAAAAGGATGAAAAGTAAATCATCTTTCATTAAAAAAAATATTTTAAATATCCAAGCTAAGAGAATGTATCCTAAACAAAAAATAAATCATAGTGAAAAGTAAAACCAGTTTTAGTTTTAACTATTTAAAGATCAGATTAATATCACAGGTAAAGGATTTTTTTTTTTTTTTTAAACATTGTAAACTGACAGTTTCCCTTTAGATGGTAAATAGTTTTCAGTGTCTACTTTAAATGGGTGGCCTACCCATTTCAATTTTGATTACATTTCACATGCCATAAAGAAAACTCTCCTCACCAGGATCATGTGACCGGTGGAGATGTCCATGTTAGACTGAACCGGTTCTTCACACCAGGATGATGTGCTGCTCCGAGTAGAGGGGCTGGGAATGGGCCCATCACTAAACTGTGAAGAGACACTGTTTACGCGAGAACTGTGCAGGGGCTCTGGTCGATCAGATGATTTTACAGCCATGCGCTGACGGCACAGCTCCTAGAAGACAGAGAGAAAGAAAGGGACAATCTGGGATTAACAGCAGCCAGTATGGAATAAAAGTCTGCTAAGGACAACATGGTTTACAGTACAGTTGTAGAGTGGGAGTGTTTTTCTTCCCTTACAGCTAACATTTTGGGAGTCTGACACTTTGGAGACATACGTTTACGGGACCCACTATAGGAAATAACTAGATGTTGACATCCCCGTCTCGCGCAAACGAAGTCGAACTATGAGTGCATGCACATCGCTCTTATAAAACTAGCCTCAAATAATATTTTGGGGCTCAAATTCTATTAGTAGATGGATAAGTTGTTTTATTAAACCATACTGCAGTCCATGAACCCAATTCTGCATTGTACAACCCACTGAACTTAATGGGTTGTGCAGGTGTAATACAGCAGAATTCAGCCCTCAATTTGCAATCTCAGCAAGAAATAGGGAACTGAATTGATGTGCTCTCTAATATGAATTCTAGTTGATAGATATGCCATTTTTCTTCATTAAAATAAAATATACACAACTCTCACTCCTTGATGTGGGGCACAGAGAATGAAGAATGACAATAACAAAGGATAAAAAACTGAAATGTCACGTGCTGTGAGCAGCTTCAACAACGAAAGAAAACTGAACCTACCCAATGCTCCAACCCATTCCAGACAAAAAACCACAAAACCAACAAGAACCCACCCTAAATAGGTCATTTCCAGTTGCACCATATGCAAAACACATGCGTTTTGTTCAGATAGTAATGGAAAATGCTGCTAATACAAACAATGTTTCCAAAGAAACAAAGTACCGTGTTTTAAAATTCTGAATCTAATGGGCTACATATGCCCTTTATTTTACTGGTAATGTTACAGTGCATCCAGGCTCATTTGTGTGTAGTAAAATTACAAAGTAAATAATAAAACCAGCATTTTAAACATATGTCTATTGCCTGTGAATGATTTTTGGAAGCCTACGCTGCACAGTAAGACCGACTATGTCTTGGACATATTGTCCATGTGGTGGGGCTGCACATTGCTCCAATTACTTATTTTACAGAGACATGGACTGTGAGTTTAGTTACTTGCCTCTAGCTACCAAAATAATAGATTCTGAAGAATCCATACTGTTAAAATGTGATGAGCTCTGTTTTCTTATTCAATAAAAATATAATTGCAACTCAAGGGTCATCAGTAGGGTGATTTTCAAAACTCCATATATCAAAGGGAATAAAAGATTTTCAACTTAGGACAGAAATGCATTCATTTAACGCACAGAATTTTTAAGGACTGGTATCTTTCCTTCGTCACTGCTGTGATAATGGCTCCAAGCATTCAAACCTAGGATCCTCCTTTCCCAAAGAAAACCTAGCCACAATCCTGTATCAATAGAAGGGATGCAAAATATTAAATGGTTAACTGATAAAGTATTAGTCTTACCATTAAGACTAATACTTATTAGTTAACCGGCGAGGTGGGCTCTCGACTTCCATGGTGATGGCATCAGGCCACGGCAGAGGCAGTTGTTCTGCTGCTGCCGGCACCCTAGAAAGACGAGGCTCTGGTGCAGGCGTTGCAGAGCACCCACTGCAGAATAGTGGGGACCACAGGTCCAAGATGGGGCATTCCCCCATGGAGCCAGGCGGGAGATGCTACCTAGGGGCTATTGGGAGGAGGATATGAAATTATACCAGTTAAATAGTTATCCAATATAAATTTTAATAGTTTAAATGGTTTTTTTTAAGCAAAATTTACACCCCTAATGAAAATAGCTCTTGCCACTCCTAAGCAATAGACTCAAGAAAAAAAGGTCAAAAGACCATCCAAATCATTTACATCTACCCTTCATTCTAGGCTGCCATTTTACTTCTATTGAAGACCTTTGTACAGAGCAAGGTACTAACATTTTTGAGGGAGGAGAGAGAGAGCTATTATATATTTATATATAAATGAATGAGGTTGTGAAACAAAAATATACTATAATGTGTAATATAAAAATACACTTGAAGCATTGGATTGGGCTATCTAGGGAGGTGGTAGAATCTCCATCTTTGGAGATTTTTAAGGCTCGGTTAGACAAAACCCTGGCTGGGGTGATTTAGGGGGAGAGGTCCTGCTTTTTAGCAGGGGGTTGGACTAGATGACCTCGTGAGGTCCCTTCCGACCCTATTATTCTATTATTCTATGATTCTATGACTTGGCAAAAGTTTGGGATACATTACTTACTTCTGGCTGGTACAACAATTATACAGACCATCCCAAATGAATGCCGATAAAGCCCCAAAATAGTACAGTGGTTTTGGGTTTTTTCCCCATTCATCCTTTTTAATTTTAAAAAAAAAACAAAACAAAAAACAAACAGTTTTCCATATCTCCTTGCTTATAAAGCTAGATGCCTTAGAGCTGGTCTATGCTACATAGGTTCTACCAATAGAGTTAAGGTGGAAGAGTTCCCTAGTGTAGACACAGCATATGCTGATAGAAGGCGGTTTTCCAGGTAGCACAGTAATGCTACCTTCCCGAATGACATTAGCTATGTTGACAGATGCACTCTTCTGTCAAAGTATCTACAAATACACTGGGGGTTTGGCTGACTTAGCTATATCAGCTGAGGGTATGCGCTTTTTTCACATCACCGATTGAAAAAACTTTCTAACAAAACTTTGTAGTTTAGATCAGGTCTTAGTTACCAATATAAGAATAAATATTTAAAGCCTAAAAATTAATTTGAAAGTGTTTCTATATTTATTAGGATGTTGTGATTTAAGGTAAAATATCTGATACAATCAGGGCTAAACATTTACAACCACAAGAAAGAATAGGTTTTCTACTCTGTAAAAAGGAGAAAGAGAGCCTCTGTCTCTGAAGGGTCACACAATCTCTCAGACCCTAAATATATCTCTAGTCCAGAATGACTGTTGCTAATCCAAGAATGACCTTGAGGAAAAATAATTTTAAATCCCTCTTTAAAAAAAAAAAAAAAATCAAAACCGCCAGCCAACAACTCCATATTTGGGAGAAAGTTGAAAATGTTTGTATGGATGGCTTCTTTATTAAAAAGTGACAGCTGTTCAGATGTCTAAATATTAGATTTATTCCTGATGGGAATGGATTATTGGACAAACAGTAGTTGAAGCACTTAATCGTGAAAAAAATACATATATAAATAAAGGTAGCTTCTCACGACTAAGAGGTAAGTACCTCTGCATCGTATTTGGGTCCCCCCCATAATCTGGAAGCATCCAAGAACCTGTCTACTCCTGGCATACATTTGAGCAGTCTTAGGTCTTCTGTAATTTGTGCTCTGCTGCTCACAGTCCTTTCAGAGAATTGCAGCTGCCCAGGACAGCCAGAGCACAGTGGTTGCTCTGTCATGACTTGTACACTGAGTAATGAAAGGGAGGAGCATAACCAGTGATGAAGAGGCTACTATGCCATTCATTTAAAACACAGCACTAGCAGTATCTGGGTGAGCAGATGTGACGCCATTAGGACACTTCAGTGGGCCAGAAAGGGGCTAAAATTACCCATGTCCCTATACATGAAGATATAACCTCCTGCTCCAGCAGCAGCTTTGGGAGAGATCATGGCTCCTGAGTCCTTGAGGATGGCTATGCTCTCTTCTCCCTGCTCCGGAGGCTTTTTTGCACCCTAGGAAACAGTAGTAGGAATTGACCACAGGGACTGTGATACTGGCCAGTTCTTACGCAGGAATGGAGTGGAGGCAGAGTTTGTCCTCACTCCTACCCAAGAAAGGGACAGAGCACCATTTACTCACGTTAGGAAGATTTAAAGAAGTCATCTGCGTTCCACACAACTCACACAAAAGACAACCCAACCGAGTCCTAAAATATTGTTAATATCACTGAAATTCCATTAGTGGGCCTTAACAGAACTGACGTCACTTTGTTAAAGCCCCTCGTTCAGCCCAGAATGCGTAAGCCCCCAGTTAATAGCACCATCAGACTTCTGTACATTTCTCTGCACTCTCAAGTGTTCATGCTTTTAATTCTGTAAAACCTGCACTCTTCTATGGGAGCAGCAAACACTATCCCACCAAAGAAGGATTAGAACCCAGCACTGGCCCCAAGCGCGGGAGCTCTGCTCTGAACTACCACCTCAGCGAACACTGGTCTCATCACATACCCATTTAATAATCCCTTTCAAAGAGCAAATTCAATTTATGCATCACACCTTTGTATTTAACATGGTGGCCACGGCTATTACTGTCCTACTGTGACTGTAATGTACTGTGTTTGTCCACTGCCTGTCATTCTTCATTTACAAGCATCATTTACACCTAAAAAAGCAATCATACTGCATACAGTGAAATATGAAGGAATGATCCTGCTGACCCTTTTGGGCTGTGATCTAATGGATGGGTTGGACATAAACATTTATTTAAAATGTGATTTGAAGTTTATGACATTCTTTCCCATTACATAGGAATTGCTATCACACGGAGGCAGTGCCTCCGTTTTTTATTTCCCAACATTTATCATCAAACTTATGTGGAAGAGACATGGAGTATAGAAAGGAAAGCTAATATCACTGTGTGACAAAAACTGCCATAACCAAGATAAATATTCTGAAAATAATGTCCAGTTAAGCGAGTTTAAAGTACAGTGTTATAATCATCTGTAGAGAGCTTTTTTCATCTGAGAAAGAAAACTGATACCCCTAAACATATCAAAACCAATATTTTCAGAGAACCCTTGGAAATCTTCCAATGAGATTTTAAAATGGTCCTAATTTTTAATCATCTCAAAAGGCAGATGCAGGGATGAAAAGAAAAAAAGAAAAGAAAAAGAGGAATTCTTTGTTTACATATAAAAGTGGTATTAAAGTAGATAATCCCACTGTAGATTAGTGGGTACATACAATTTAACAAATTCTAAAGAAGAAAACTGCCACAGGACTCCTTGTTTGTTTTGCTGACCTAGACGAACACGGCTACCCCTTTGGAACTTGTCAATTCACCCCATGTTCTTCATTATAGGCACATCAGTTTCCTTCTTAACCCATGAGCAGGAAGTCAATCTTGGTGCAGACCTTTGTAAGCCATTATATGGGGGACTTATGTGAGGAGAGAAGCCACAGCAAAGAAAATCTTACTAAAGCACTTTTTGAATTGTGGTTGAAACCCTCTTCAAGAAGGCAGATAGAAGCTGCCTTAAATGAAAGCCTTTCTTTAATCAAAAAGACAGAATGGACACGTGGTTTGTACATTCCTGGCTGGGTCTCTGAACTATCACAACTGATTTTCATGCATAACCTCAACTCTCTGCATTCCTACCAGATGCCAGCAGGCATCATGCCCACTCAGGACTGAATCTCACTCTTTCAATGAGGTGTCAACCCAGGGCTGCTTTAGAAATGCAGCCTGCATAATACAGCAAGTGCCATCTCTTCTTCAGGATGCCCCTGTTCCATGACAGCATTGCGCTTTTGCTGCCCCATGTTTTTACATAGGATGACAGCCATCAAGTATCACAAAAGTGTAGGAGAGGAAACTAGAATTTGCAGGAGCTTGTATCAAACAACAAGAGAAGCTTTAATCCAGCAAGTGCCTGGAAAGTCCATTAAGACCACATGGGTTACAAAAAGGCCTATTATGAAAGATCAACTCATGTGCACTCCATTGTAAGGTACGTTTATGGCAGAGGACGACCCTTAAAACTAGCTTGAGCTAGGGTTTGAAAGATAAATATCCACTTGTTCCCTCACATATAATGCACAGTTAAGCTTTCCATAAATCTGAGCCTTGGGCTCTGCCACAAAGGCGTCTATGAGGGAAATCTCAGAGCATCCCAAGTCTTTGCTATAGAGTGTAAAAAGTATTCTGTTAGCCAAAGAGATAGCATGCTGACTGGCCAAGAACACAGCCCAGAAAAAACATCCTCTGATAAACACCGCATAAAGTCCAAAAAAGCCTTGTATGTATGTTGATTCTGCTGATGCATAACTATGCATTACATGATGTAGCGCAGGCAAAGGTTAGAGCACAGAAAAAACTAACAAAATAAAATAAAACCAGATGATTCCTTGCCACAGTTAGTCAGAAAGTGGAATCTGATCAGTATAGCAGTGCGTTATCAGGAGAGGAAGACTGGAGGACGGCAGTAAAGAGATGCCCAGTCCACATCTCTTGCTTATGTTCATTTCTTTTCAGGAGGAGCTGTTGAGTGTTCTCACCCCTTCTTCAATCTGCCTCATATGCTGATGTCACTGTTTATTAAAATGTGTCTACACAGTCTTGACTGTGCTCTGTGTGCATGTGTGCTTTGAGGGGCATTGCCAGGGCCCGTGATCTAACCCCATAATAGATTTTGACTCCTGAATTAATTCTCACTTAGTGTAAAGCAATAGGCTGGCCCTAAGAGTCAGGAGATGCTTTACAACTCCAACTCCAGGTTACAGGGATTCATAGCAAAAGATCTTAAACTCCATAGAGACAATTTCATAGACTAAAATATTGAAACTTGATGAAGAGATTCTCACTTTGTATGTGGGACTTCTTATAACCTGTTATAAATGGAATTGCTCAGTCTAGAGAAAATGCAAGTAGCCTCCCAACAGCTGATGTATTGTCATTCTGAACTCGAGTTATTCTTCCCGGCATGTTTACTTCAAATCTACTGAATAGCAACCTGGAAATCAAGGGAATTCATAATTTTCCAGTTTACTCAAAACAAAACAAAATCCTGTCCCCAACAGTACATACCAGCACAAAAGCCCTATTTCTTCACTATGCAGTGGAAGTTGAAAAAAACTAGGAAAGTTAAAGTCAATTCAATACAGAGACCTGTCAGTCTTAATTTTTTTAGTCTTTTCTTTACCAAAACAAAATCCAACCCATTTCTGCTTCTTCACACACATTTGAAAATTGTAAACACCACAGATGGACTCAGCATAATCTAGGGAACCGAATTAGGAGAAATGCAATGATATCCAGCAAAGGAAAATTCAAATCTATTAGAAGTGGTGGACACTTACACAGCATGCCCTTTAAACCTAACACGGACAAAGCATTGGAGAACATATTGTAAAGCAACAAACCCACTTTAACCAGGAATAAACAAAATGATCTAACATTTATTTTCATTTCTAATAGAAACAGTGTTTGTCCAGTGCAATTAAAAATGCAAATATTATTTTAAAAGATTGTATGCAAAAACTGATGATAAAACATTCTGGATACTAAGAACATGTGCAAATTATGTAGCATGATCTTTAAAATTACTCAGGAAAACTCTCCTCCAGCATGCTTTCCTTCTCACTTATTTAAGCATTTTTTCTTATTTTTCTTGAAATAGTACGGAAATGCCCTTCAGAGTTGCAGTTAATGTTGAACTGAGTTTTGCACATACAGCATGGATTCAAGCACCTTGTTGCACACGTAGTGACAAACGAAAAAATTTACTGTACCTAGAAAAAATGAGATTCCTCTAAACCTGCACTAAAAACATTATAATGCATTAGTTATAATTGTCTGTTGTCACTACAAAGCAGAGTTAAAGTTGTTTGGCTACGTTCACTGTGCGTTTCCACAGCTTTACACATCTGGATTGCTTTTAAAATTTACGCTTATCTGAGTTTCTGGGTTTGTAATACCGTACTTATTTTGGGTATAACCTCTGTAGTGGTTTTATTTATTAAATTACTAAAACATACTCTGAACCTTAATTCCACTTTAAAATAGTTTTTGTCCAGGAATAAAATTCAGATGTTGGGAATAGTTATGTATATCATTTTGTTTACAATTATGAAATGGTAACCACTGGAATCAGAGTACATTCCAACATTGAACCATCTGATAAATATTAAAATAATGCTTAAATGAGATGTATATAGAGAAGAATATGCTATCTTCAGACTAGGCGCATCCTTATAAATGCACACTGTTGCTCTTTTAACCCACTCAGACGGCTATGTAATAGATCCTGGGGGGGGACGGGACAGTGGGGAGGAGGAGGAATATAAATTAGAGATTAATCTGGATGTGGATGTAGACTTGTTCTCTACATTTTAATTGTCGTTTTAGGTTCTGATACTACATCAATCATCAGGATGTTATAGCCCATTATATAATCTCAAGTATTTTGTTCAGATTTAGTTTTTTAAAAGGACTCAGATGATAGGACTGTTATTATTCCTCCTGGAATACTATTCTAGAGTCTATTCATCTTCCTGCCAGAAATAATGCAAGACTTTCATAATCACGTTTGTGTTTCTTGAGTAAGACCCCTATTTTTTTTATCATGCCCTGTCAAATGAAAAACTTCAATTAGTTTAGCATTCCAAATTATTCTGGGTCAGGACTTTTACAATTATGATCCCATACCTTCCCCCGCCCACACACGGATGCAAGAACAAGAGTTACAGGGGAGAGGAAAGGAAGTTTTATATTCCTTAAAGAGAAATTTTTTAGGTTTGGTTTATTCTCTTTACTCCTGGGTTTCAAATATTTGAATAACAGAGCAGTGAATTGCCCTTGGACCATAAGAAAGACACACATCACAAGGCTATGAACTCCTCTATAAAAGCTCACGAGACTTGAACATTTCGTTTTACTATTATTCTTCTAACACTATAACCACTCCATATTTAATATGCAAGATTTCCATGCACTATGCTCAATCTCCCAACTGGCTTCTCAGAGCAAATGTTTAACAGCCTAAAGTCTGTGTTGGTTTTCTGTGGTAGGGATCTTCCCTTTGAAGGGACTGCTCGGGGCAGATGCAACCACACGAGGTGCTAACTGTCAGGGGTTCCAATGAATCTGTACTGCCAGGGAATAATGGTGGTGGTGTGGTTTCTCTCAATATCCAGAGGCACAGGCCTCTTCACTGATAACGCTGGCCTCCTGAGGATCAAGGAGGAAAGCAACACTCCTGCCTTGTCTAGACTTGCTGCTGTCAGATCGAACTTTCCAGTTTGATTGAGGGGTCTGTGAAGACCCACTCAATCGATCAGGGAGTTGATCCATTAACTCCAGCCCCTCAGCTAGAATAACATGAGTTCAAGGGAGGGCGTTTCAATTTGACTCAGCACAGTGCACCCACCACAGGTTAGGGAGTTCAGCGAGTTATTTTAAGGAACTTACGTATCTCCCTTCAACTGTCGGCAAAGACGGTGGGAAGTGGAGACTAGGACTTGGTCTCTTTGCCATTTCCTCCTAACGAAATAAGATGGGAGATAACTCTGAGCTGATCCTCAAGCAGACTTCTTCCCCTTTCGCCTCTCTTCTGTGTGCTTTCCCAGAAGAGGGGTGACCGTGTGTTTTCTTATTAGGGCAAAGACTATGAAAAACAGTCTTATGAAACCAATGCCTTCATTACCATGATTCCAAAAGTGAATGCGTCAGAAGAAGAGAAGAAATACTAAGAAAGTTTTAGCACTTTCTTAAAAATGACCTTGAATAAGTTTTTCAGATATAATGGTTATAGTTCTGCAGAGGGACATGGTCTGAGGCATAATTGGATACATTTCTGTGGCAGATGTTTTTGTCTGTTTGAATCAAAGGTAGCTCCTAACTGCATATCACGCAGCTATCATCGCTACTAATGTGGTTGTGTGGAACATATTATACACAAACAAGCTCAAATGTCACAAATGTAAACTGGAGAGGCAGGATGGATCTGTGGTTAAGACACTGAATTGGAATCCAATATAAGAAATCTGCATTCAGTTCCTGGCTCTGCCCCAGACTTTATATGTGCCATAACGGTCAGATTCTCAAAATGCTCAGCTCCCCTGAGAACAATGAGAGATGCTGCATCTGACTGCTCTTGAAAAATCTATCCCTTGATTTCTCTGTTTCTCATCTGTAAAATGGGAATGCTATTCCTTCCCTCCCTTCCCCCATCATTTGTCTGCCTTGCCAATTTAAATTATATGCTCTTTAAGGCAGGGACTATCTCTTAAGTGTTTGCAGAGCACCTAGCACAATGGCATCCTTAGAGGTTACTGTAATACAAAAAAATAATGATATCAGGCAATTATACAGTAAATGCCATTTATCATGCACTTTTGACTTCATTGGCCCCCTGCCTACTAGTCCATATTTTCCCCTAAGACACAACAATACTGTGAGCCAATTTCAGTAGTTGCTGTTGGTGGAGGGGGCGGGGATGGTAGAAGAATGTTTCCCCATCTTCTCCCCAAATACACAACTGCTGGATACTCAACCTGGACAAAAAATTTAGTCCTGAACCAGCAACAACTTCTCAACATATAAAAAAGTTCTGATCTGTAGTCAGTTGTCTTGTGGCCTCTCAGGTAAAAAATGGGATTTTATCCCATTAGAAGGAAATATTCCCAGCTTCATAAGGGAACTCAGCATTTACTTCTAGCTCTGGAAGGATGTGCCATAACAGATTTTGAAACAATTACATTTTCATGTCTCAGAAAACTATCCTACCCACTTTCTAGGTGTCTGTGGCTCTACCTGAAATCTTTATAGCTGGAATCCTGATAACTGAGGCAAAATTATAGACCCAAGAGCATTAAAAAAAAAAAAAAAAATCTAAAATAGTTTTTCCCTGTAAAATATGGGGTATATATAGAGCAGGCTCTTATTCAGGATGGCTATCGTAATTTACTTCTGCCTAGTTACGTTTTTATAAGGGTACCTGTCATCATGTATCCATCATCGTGGTCTCTTAATTGCTGTTCATAAAAAGTAAACTCAAAAATCACTCTCCTCCTCTCTGCAGGAACAAACTTACAATTCAGATTGTGTGTAAAACACGTATTCTATCAAGTGTGACGGTGCTGATGTCTTTGAGAGGGACAGCATGGGAGAGTTAGGTCACTGAGATGCCATTTGTTGTGCCCCTCCCAAATTCATACCTACAAGAGTTTGCGATGTGCTCTAGAACAGCAGCAAATGTATAGATATAAAGTGTATGAATTCTCTCAGAACAGGCATTCTTCACATTGTTCTACAGCCAACAAAAGCCAGGAATAAAAAGGATTAATAATGGTGGTACATAATATTACAGGAAACATTGGAAATTGGAACTGACTTCGTACCGAACTCTTGGGGACAGCACCACAGGCACTTGAAGATTTAAGATTTGGGGAAAACAAAAATACAGAAACACTGGACCGGTCTTTTGATTGAATCAACAACATGCTATAGTACTCTCAGCCAATGCTGGAAAGATTACTTCTGAAGCCCTGTTTGCTATCCTATACAACAAAGAAAGATCTTTCAGGAACAGACCAAAAAAAAAAAGGAATAATCTGATGCTATAATTGAAGTTCCTTTGCTTCTTTTTGAATATAACAACTCTCTATGTAATTATGAACCTAAGTATGGCCATATCAGGTCTGACTTGTGATCCATTAATCCAGTATTCTGTCTCTGACAACAGCTAATGCTAGATGTTCCAAAAAAGAAGCGCAAGAACTTTGCAGTAGGCAGATGCAGGAGAAGCTGCTCTCCATAAAGGTCTCGTCCTAAATTAGGTATTTTTTTAAACCCTGAAGCATAAGGTTTTATATCCCTTCCAAAATTCCTTTCTAACATTATCTCAACCAGGACATTTTGTCTAATTCCTCTTCGAATCTTGCTAAATCTTTGTCTTAATGACATCCCGCGGCAATGAGTTCCACAGTTTAATTACGTTATGTTTAAAAGATTTCCTCTGTCATTTGAATTTTTTATTTTGTAATTTCATTCAAATCCCCATTGTTTTTGTGTTATGAGAAAGGTAAAACAGACATTCCTGATTTATCTTCTATATGCTATTCATTATTTTGTATACTTTTGTTTCCAGACTGCCATAGAAAGGAGACAAATAAATCTCTTTTCATGTGAGTTTTCCATGCCTTTTATCATTTTTGTGTCCCTTCTTTGAACCGCTCCAATTCTGCACTCTCCCTTCTGACATGGAATAACCAGTATTGCTCACAATATCCAGTGGAGACTGAATCACTGATTTATATTTAACTAACTTCTAAGGCTCTCAAATAAAAGACTACCAAGCCTTAGAAGGCCCCTGGTTGATCCAGACCAACAAGACAAGGTCAAACTCAGAACAGCCTGCTAGGCAATTCTATTGTACATTTTAACTTCACAGTCAAAAGATTTCTAGGGAGGTTAATAAGAAGCCTTCCATCACTAAATCACAACCGTTAATTCAAGCCAAACAGCTTTTCTTCCACACAGAACCATAAAGGTACTTTACTGGCTTTTGGAAAGAGATGGTGTCAAGAGACTTGCCTCTATATTACCTGCCAAGAAGCAGAAGCAGCTTTTCCTTTTCTCACTGTCATCTTCTCCTGTCCTTCTATTCCTTGTTACTGTGCGAGATCAGTGCTTCTCCTCCTCCATGTAAATATTCTGTGTGTTACACCAATGAGCCAGTGTTGGGAGTACAGACCAGTGGTACTGCAGCTGGTAGGAACGCTTGTATACTACCGTACCAGTCCACTTCATGCTCTGCCACTGTTGCTGGCCTACGTTACCTGGAATGGAGAGCTTTGGGGCTACGATGTCTAGGGTCCCAATTCATGGAGTGGGGGAAGAAAATGATTTACCCCTGCCAAGTTAAACATTTAAACGAGAGAGTGAAAGAAGGTTTCTACTGTGAGAATGGTGAACTACTTCCTCCCAAGGGGGAACAAGTAAGCAAGCCACTTATGAGACCTATGAAGTAGCAGAATACTGTCCAGATAAAGCAGGAGCAGGCTAACTGTATGAAAAAGCTAGGCAGCAGTCTGCAACTAGCTTAGCTAGACATGGGAAAAAAAAAAAAAAAGTTTGCACAGAACAGGAATACGAGTTTATCAGCCTAAAATACTAAAAACTTCACAGAATATTCCCTTGATCAAAACTGCTACTTATTTAGAACACAGTCAACCCAAACAGCAACAAAACATTGCTCATGCTTGCTTTTAGCATTGTTTTTTTCTTTTGGATAAAAAAGCCCTGGAAAACTAGTGAAAAAAGACTAGGGTAAGAAAAAGCTAACTCATTTATCCATTTGGTTATGTCACCTGCATCAAACTCGATTTCCTCCAACTCAATAAACTGGTGGCTTTCTCCTAAAATAAATTATTTGTTCTTTGAAAGACTTAAATTCTAGATTTTTTTTCAAAGTTTCCTGTCTGCAGTCTTGCAGTAGTCATTTTATACAAATTTAAGTGACAACTGGATCTGTATGCTGAAAAGTGCCAGCCCCTAGCCACCCGAATATGAATTAGAACAGGAAAGAGGCAAGATTATTTCTATTATGATGGTACACATTAGTACCACCGTTGGCCAATATATTCAATGGTAAAGCAAAAATTTGAAACAACATCTATTGAAGTTCTTTATTGTTATATTGTAGAACATCTGAAAGAGAGTTCAATTTTTGTTTTTTAATTTATCAGAAGGTTATTGCATCTATATTTAACACACATGCAAATATCTCTGATAGCAGCTATTCTTACTCCTCTTTTGCTGGCATCTTTGGAAGAATCTGAACAGTGATATCTCAGGAAGGGATAACCCAGGTGCAATTCACCCCACCCAAACTTTTTTCCTGAAGTTTTTTTGATATACAATTTTAAAAGCAAACAGTAAAGAGTGAACAAAAATCTTTGTTTTATTTTGCTTTGCAGAGTCTACCTAGTTCTTACAGGAGTGATATGTAATCTTGTGCATAAATGGTAAGTTGAGGACCCACCATATAAGGTCCAGGCAGAAGTGGGCCACCTCTGGAGTAGGAAACATGTTGTTATCTGACCATGTTAGCCTGAGGTTCTTCATTAGGGCTTCACAACTGGATAACATGTATTTAAATATGACAATCTTTCCAGAAAACACCACTGAAAAATCATGTTAGTTAAACACGTTAGCCAATGTATTAGAGACTATCTTCCAAGCCTAGATGTGACTCTGCCGTTAATGCTCCCAGGAAGGTTCAGGTTCTGCATCATCTACAATCCCATGGCATCTCAAAGGGAATGAAGATGCAGAGCTGTGACCCCCAATCCTGCTTCCCTCACACTGGCCCATCACGTGGGACTGACAATTAAGGTGTAGTGGTGGGAGTGCTGTTCCTAGATATCAGGACGTCCTGGACGTGTGGCACCTGGGTTCCTGCCAGGCAGCATGGTGTTACATGAACTCCCAAAAGACAGACAATCTACAGAAATCTCATGTGTTCAGCTAATTAACCCCTACAGCAGAGATTCTGACTCAGCTGCGCATAGTTATTCTGAACCCCTGGTAAGACTTCTCCCCCATTAAAATTAAAATAAAACAGCTTCCTCTAGTATAAATGAACTGGGGAAAAAATGAATTAAATATACACAGCCAATGTGAGCAGCTGGATGTCCAAAATACAGATTCAATGGATATGTCGGAGATTAATACTATGGTGATGGGCACTGTAGAAAACCCAGAGAGAGAGAGAGAGAGAGCGCAAACAGATATAGAAAGAACAGACTGATTCTCCTCTAACTTCCACTGTTATAAATAAATCACAGATACTCCAATGAAATCAGTGGAGGAGGAACCAGATCCCCCACCCTGTGTTTCTTTTTAAAGAAGGTAAAGATGCACCCCATGGGACTGCAGATCAAATACTTCCCAATCCATTAGGCAAGGTTGTGGTTCTCTCTGCCTTCTCTATATGGTACAGGCATTGTGCCATAATTGATTTACTACAGGGAGACAATCCATTGCATTATGCCGGAGAGTAGCCTGAAACAGCTCAAGCTAAATTGGCAGTTGGCCAGTGGTGTCAGCGCGATGAAATTCGGGCAGTTCTGGAAGGCAGGAGCTTGGTGAGCTAGAGTACGGGTCAAGCCCTTGTCAGTCAGGCAGTGGCCGTCACATCAGGCAGAAAAGCGAGAGTAACTGCTGCTGCAAGCTCAGAAAGCTGCCCCATCATTGTCAGGGAAGTATAATTGTTGGGAGTCCTTGTCGTATTGGTAAAGAAAAAGGATTTGAGCATTTTTAGTGCCAATAGCTTGTTATTTCTGCTGCCACTCTCACCATCCAGAACAGCAAAATCCAGGAAAAGAGTACATCTGAATAAGACAAATTTCTTTTAAGACAAGAAACCCGAAGAAAAAGACAGAAAAGATAGTTATGGTCACCTTCAGAGTCCAGAGGCTCTGATTCTCCAGTAGTTTCCTAAACAAGACTGTAAGGTACATTTTGGAAAGCCAGAAACACCAACTAATAATGAAGGGAAATCACTCATTTAAATTACCGCTACCACTGTTTTTTCTTAGCATTCTTTTATACCATAAATGAACAAATGAATTAGAGGAACCTGCCTTTTTATTTGATCTGTGAGGAACTATGCCCAGCTATGGTACCTATAGATAGTAAAATAATAAATATGACTGATTTATATTCAACAAATGGGGAAAAACAATCCCTCCCCACTGCCACCCACCCACACTACCCAGGTTTATGGCCAGCTACTCTTAGAAAAGCATTTCATTTAATTCATACCTACGTCTGTATGACAGCATCTCTCCCAAGGAAGAATAGATTTATACTTTAACTTCTTTTTATAAGCCCTCAAAGAACAGTTTCCTCCACATCACCCACATCTTACACCAACAAAAGGCTTTTAGCATGGTCTACAATGCCAACATTGCAACAACGATGAACCTGTTTTGGAAGGTGAAGCCTACCTCTAGTCAGGGTGAGCCCATTTCTCTCCTAACTTTCAGCAATTCACAAGACTTATTTTTTCTGTGTTCATATTTTAAACCAATAAAACTTCAGAGGACAGCTGAATGTTACAGGAAGGGTGAAAACTCAGGCTAATGATAGGCAGATTCCAGACTCCAAAGCCTTCCATAGGTGCTACAATGTTTAGAAGGTTTAGTCAAAACAGGAAAGGAGAGTAATTGGAGGGGATTGCTCTTCACAGACTTAGAAAACAAACTAAAATATGTATTTTTCAATGCTTTCTAAATCCATTTAGTTAGCTTTTCAGCAGCTAACACTTAAGTTGCACATTTTTTATTCAACATGTTCTGTAGATCACTTAAATGCTGAGAGCAAAATGCAAGTTTGTGACACATTTCTAATGCTTTTTAAAAACTCGTATAATATTTTGTAGTTACATGACTATTTGCTGGGTCTTCCTGCTATAACAGGCAGTGAAGTTGTAGTCAGTCATATATTTCATTGCACTACAGTAGCTGTCGATGATCCTATACAGTTAATCAGATAAAATCTGATTAACAGTTAAGTCCACCTTTCTATACCACTTGTTTTCCCTCATCCCTCTTTAGCCATCTATTGTCTGACTGACTTTAACGAAATAATTTACCTTCACAAACTCAACTGAACTTATTCTTAAGATTAAGCATTTTCCATGATATTACTGCCTTTAATCACCTCACATAATTCCTTTCATTATTGTGCATTAATGCACAACATTTATTATTGTACAGTGTATACTAAATATACACTGTAGCATATAAGAATTGTCCCATACTATGAACCATGATTTCATGTTACAATGAACTTTTTACATATAAGCAAATTTATATAGGTTGCATTATTTGCTTATTCTTAAAACAAAACCCCAGTTAGTTAAAATATACAAAATTGTTTATACTGTGAATTTACATAATACACCATAAGGGCTCCAAAATAAGCAAGAACGGTTTTTCTAATAAATATTTTTTTCAATGTAATTTTACTTGCTAGGACAGACTCCGATAGCCTGTCACTTTAGACGGCTGTGTGAGTTTCTATCTTTTATAAGAATGCAGAAAAATTATGTTCCAGTGTTAAAGTTCTATATATTTCTAGAAACGAAAAAAAGAAAATGTAGCCTCGAGGCTAAATTTTCATCCTCCCAGCACCACCGCTTGCTTTATTCCTTACTGAAATATTTCCCATGAGTATATTTATATGCATGCACCTCATATTTAATGCTGTCCTTTATGTCTAGGTATGATGCAGGTCTCCAAAGAATGAGTGATTTTTACATATCATGTGTACTATGATACTTTAGGTATTTTTGAATTTCCCAGCTTGTCAGACTATTTAATCACAAAAAATGATCCTGTTTTTCTTCATTAAACTTAGCTTATTAGATTCGACTATTCTAGAGTGTTGATATGTCAATACCATAATAAAATATATGTTACTTGCGAAAAATTTCATCTATTGAATAACAGCTTGTAGGTCACATACAGAGTCTTAAATATGTAACTATACCACATACAACATAATATACATATATCTGAAGATACGTGACTGGCAAGATGGCTAAAAAGAGAAACATGACTCCAGAGAAGTCCTTCAAATCAGATCCTATTAAAAAACAATTTGTTTTTGGCAGAATCAATTTGCAAATTATTTGCTAAAGGGCAACTGACATGCATTATTTTTTAAAAGCTATCTCAAATCATAAATGAAAGCAGAATCAGACTTTTCAAGTCACTGAGAATTTTACCATTAGTTTTGATAAGGGCAGGACCAAGCCATTATTAAGAACAAATTTTATGACAAAATACTTCAATAGCATTTTCCCCTCATTTATCTGTTAAGACCAGCTATCTGGGTTCTGCAAAAGTTGATGACATCACTCCATCTGAATTGATGGTATTGAATGTTTTTAATGTTATTGACTCTTACAAGCGCTCTAAAATCTTGAATACAGATCTCAAAGAATAAAGATGACTTTATAGGAAAATGGTTTGTCTAAATGCATCACTTTTTGGTACGTGTTTCAACACAAGAAGTTCCTTTACTCCACTCTTTGAGGGAGGAAGTAAGTATCTTCTGTGCTGTGGTGCTAACCACCCCCTCAAAGTTCTATCCGCATAAGATTAACAGGACTTATAGAAGTCCGCATCATGTATTTGAACTTATGTTTTTAGGCAGTGCATGGACCACTATCAGTGATTTAAAAAATTACATTCACTAGCAAAGTTCTCCAATTCAAAATATAAAACAAGTAAATGACAATGTTCCTTTGCATAACTGAGCATTCCCCTCTATATGTCTATGTCTACACTTGCACTTTTAAGTTGACTTTAACTAAGTCGACTTAAAGTCAACTTAGTGTGTCTACACTTAAAATTAAAGTCGACTTAAAGGGGAACTTACGAAGTCGACCTAGAGCATCCACACTGGATGCTCTAGGTCGACTTTGTGGGGCTAAGGGGACCTTGGGCAGGTCCACGGTGGTGGTGGGGGGCACCCCTTGTGTGCAATGAGGCAAAGGGGGACAGGGACCTGGCAGGGCAGAGCCCTGTGGGTGATGCTGTCTGGATTTAGGGAAGCATTTATGATATTATTTTCTATTCATATATCCTAAATGCTCTATAATCCATAGGAACTATGTCATGTTTGGTATCAATAGAAAGGTAGTAATTTGCTGGGAATGATTATATAGTTTATGTTTAGGAATTCTATTTTAATTAGAAGTTAGGAATTCGGTGTTCTATTTATACTTTAATTTGTGTGATTTTATGGGAATGCCCCAGACAGGATGTCACCAACCATTGTCTCCTTAATGTTTAGGAATTTTCCAGGTAGAATGGTCCCAGGGAGTAAACTGATGAGCCATTAAGGACACAATGGGCTCATATCACCTGGCACATTCCTTAACATTAAGGAGACAGTGGTTTGACACACCCGCCTCTCTCAGACATTTCCATAAAATCACACAAGTTAAAGTATAGTTAGAACACCAAATTCCTATCTAAACTAACTTCTAATACAAATACAATTCCTATACATAAACTATATAATCATTCCCAGCAAATTACTACCTTTCTATTGATACCAAACATGACATAGCTGCTATGGATTATAGAGCATTTAGGATATATGAATAGAAAATAATATCATAAATGCTTCCCTAAATCCAGACAGCATCACACAGGCTCTGCCCTGCCCTTTGGGAGGCACGCCAGGCTCCCCCCTATGCCCTCCCCGGCAGGGAGGGCATTGGTGTAGACCTGGGGTAGCCCTAAGTCAACTTAGGGCTACCTCACGTCTACACTGGCTTAATTTGACTTTAAAAAGTCGAATTAAGCCTTAGGTCGAGTAAAAAGCAGGTTTAATAAAGTCGACAATTTTCATTAAGTCGACTTTATTTTCCTTAAGTCGACTTATGCAAGCTGCTTAAGTCGACTTAAGCAAAGTGTAGTGTAGACGCAGGGTAAATTAAGTCGACTTAAGCAATCTTAAATCGACTTAATTTACCAGTGTAGATGCAGCCTAGATGAGTCAAAAGACGGGGTTCAGTTGGACACACAAATACTTCACTGTGAACCAATAGAGCATCCCTAAATAGTAACCGTCACCAGCAAACGCTATCATTACATTAATAAATTGCTCGCTAATGAGAGCAGTGACAACTAAGATGTGCACTTAGCAACACTGTTTGCAGGCTGCCCCTCATGCCTATTTCTCTCTGGGTTATGTCCCAAAAGCTTCAAAGTGCACAAGAAAAATCTGCTCAGTGTTGTGAACTAAATCAAAGAGTATTTGCTGAAGATTCCTAAGGAGCTTCTGTCCTAATGTCAGGGAAGGAAGACTTAGCTTGCCGAATACTACATTAGCTTTCCAAGGAAGATCAAAGCAACAGGAACAATTACAAACATGAGAGAGAGAAGGGGAAGTAAGGACCTCTCTTTAATGATGTGTGAACTCCGACACTGATTTAACCTACTGCTAAGCATATAATTGGACAAGAATATGAAAAGTATAAGAGAATACAAAAATAGATGGCCTGTGTCTATGCATACGTTGTGTTTTATGTACACATAGCATTTGACAAGATATACTACTACAATTAAATTTGAAAAACTGCTTGACCACAGCCTAACAAAACCAGCCTGTTTGTTTTCTTTTCAAATGGACAAAGTAAGTCTGAATAGCACATTATCTTTCCAACTGTTTGAATGTTGCCTTTAAAAAAAAAAATTTTTTTTTTAAGTATTATAATAGGGTCTTGGTCTGGCAGAACAGCTAAAGTTAAAGGCTAGTTGTTTTCATTAATAACTTTCCAAAAATGAAGAATTGAAACTCAGCCATTTCTAACTGTTTTGGGCTATTAGATGGCAAATTCTTGGAAAGCCCATTTCCCCACCGCCCCCTCTACCCCCCATGTTTTAAATGGTTTGGAACTTTTTATTTCAAGGCAGTTCACACTCACTACATATATAAGAAAATTCCTGTTAGGAAAAATAACTGGATGTTCATAGCAGAGCTACTTTTCATAACATTCATTCTGCCTCAGCGCCCTACTCTGCAGGCTATGTGCACAGCATGGCTATTACACAGATTTTGTGTAGTAAGATTTGCACTGTAACTGTCACAGATCTGATACAACATCAACACACTGGATTGAATCCGAGTTCCCACTAGTAGAGTCTTAGAAGAATAACAGTGAATATGCTTTCTCATTGACAATACAGTTGGTCTACTTTCTCCCCATCTGGTATCACAGCACACAGACTACAAGGAGACCCCAAGCGCTGAAAGAACCCTCCTGTGTTCACAAGTAAAAATAAAAAATAAAAAGGGAGGAGAATTTTTACTGAATTTTCATGGCTGAATTAGGTTAGATCCATAACGTTTTTGATAAAACTAGGAAAAGCAGGTCAGTTCTGTTTATATGAAAATAGGATTCGACTAACATTTGGATAAGTATTTACATCAGAGTAATATTTCAGAGTTCTTCCTCCTAAGACGACCATTGTTTTTACCAATTGATTTTCCTTCTGCACTTAATTGCACAAAAATTAAATCTGATTTGCCACTTAAGCTGCAGACAATAGTGCATTATCAACCTGTCATGCCTTAAATTTCAGCAAATGTATTCTGAGTCTACACAGCCAATATTTGATTATATCATGTATTTATCAATATATTTGAGTAATTAAGTGGATAGCTAAGAAACAGTTTTAAATTGATAATGTAACAAGAGTATATATTTGAGTTTTTTGTGTCCAATTTTCAAAGCAACTTTCTGGGGCACGTCTCCTCCCCAAATACTAGTATATGTTGCAGACTTGCCTTTAGGAGTGCCAGTCAAGATCAGACAAAAAGATCATTTAAGGCTTTTCCTGATATTTGTTTTGATGATGCAGTAAAAAATTTCCATCTCCCAAGCATTACAGAAACATCTTAGGTTTTAAGGAAATTCAATATAACATTATTTTTGCTCTTAAAAGGACAGAGCCTCAATCTTGCTCCCACTGAAATTCCTGGGATTTTGTCACAATTTAATTAGGAGGAGGATTAGGCCCTACAAACATATCTTGTTAAATCACTCTTGGATGAAAGTAACACTATATCATCACCAAAACTGTCTGAATTTGGCTCCAGTGCTCAGGGGCTGCTCCTGCTGCCATTGAACTCAATGGCAGAAGTCCAATTGATTTCAGTGAGAGAAAGACCAGGCTTTGAGAACCTCTGCATCTAGAGCCAAATCATGTTTTTACCCCACTCATCACAGTAGCTCTACTGCAAACCATTGGGACTTCATAGGGGAATAAGGGTAGCAGGATTTGGTCAATGGCAAAGGATATCAATTTGATGTCAGTGCTGAAAAACCCATCATAATAGCATTTTCATATTTTGCTCCAGAAAGCAGATTCTTAGATCTTATTTGTAACAAGTTGTTTTTTTTTTTAAATATATATGGCAAGAAGAAATGAAGCGCGCATTTCATTTAGTGTCTGGATTACAGATTCTTATTAAACAAACCAGAGCTCATTATAAAATCAATATCAACTTAACCACCATGCCCCCAAGAGAAATGGCAAAAAAGGTCACTCCAAGAAATTCAAACAATTTTCCTGCTGGAAGGGCACGATTTTAATTACAGATACTATTAATTAGAACTGTCACTGGGAAGACTGTCCTGTTAATTAACACAAATTCAGTTTCAAGTGGGATTTTATAACCCGGAGGGCTTTAAAAAAAAATGAAAAATTCTTATATTCATGTTTAAGTGAAGAAAAAGATTGCCTGTCTATTTTGAATGATAAATTAAGTCAATAACAGGTTTCCTATTTTAAACTCCGCCCCGGCCCCTCAGAAACAAACCTCACATTGACACGGTCGTCTTGACTACAGGTAAGAAAACTAGCTTAACATTTGTCATTATGTCAATACTTTGTCTTAGAGAACATGGCTTCATTTCACTCTCTCTCATCCCCCTACCCCCATGGTAAACCCAGATTCTGGACTAAAGTGTTCAGGTTTTTCTTTTGAAATTAATTTCCTGCCCTTGCTTAGAACTGTAAAACCATTCAACTGAAATGCTAATAATGTTTGAATTCACTAGTTCTCTACTGAAGAATTCTCTGGACTCTCTACACAGGAGGAAATCACAGTTAGCCTGGTTACTGAAAGACTTCCATCACTTTTAAGGAAAAGTGAATTTCTCTCTTTTAAAGACTTTTAGGTTCAAACTTCCAGCTATTCCGATTCAGCAGAATATAGAAAGAGCATTGTTTGATTCTCAGTAAATCAGGGAGGTAAAAATAAACTTGGATAGCTTTAATTCAAAAGCACCACTAAGTATATATTTCATTATTTCAAGTTCAGAGAACTAATATTAAAGCAATAATATCATCTCCATAAAATAACATTCCAAATGTTTGGGGGCAGCAGACATGCAGTAATACCTACATTTTCAGACAGATAACTAACCAGGAGCGAAATACTGATTACCCTAAAGAACCTTCAGAAACAGGCACTTGTCTCTTAACCAAATACTTCTGAAATGGCATACGTAATATTCCCATTGACATCTGATTAATTTCAGAAGATTTGTGTGACAGAGTTCTGTATTACTTGGCACACATCTGCTTCCACCATGCTCCTAGAAACAGTCCTGGTTTACTTCTCCATCTATCAGCATTATATTTCACTTTATCTGAATAACGGCAGAAGGTGGTAACAGCTTGGGTCAAAGGCTCTTTTCATATCAGACCTTGAAGAAATGGATGATTGAAAGAGAGAGAGATCTTCCTATAACTAACTGCACAAGCCTTTCCTCTGGACTGGGGAAGATTTGGTCACCAACAGCAGCAGGGGGTGACAGATGAGGGTTAGTTATTTTTTAAAGACTTCCAATGGCAACTTTCTAATGTTCCTAATTAGCCTCAGGTTTGCAGCAAGTACAAGGAGAGGCAAGATGAACAGCCAGTGGCAAAAAGCACTTACAGTCAGTGCTTTTTTTGGGGGGGGGGGTGGGGGGGTGTCAGTACTCATATCTTAATAGTAAATTTGAAAAATGCCTCTTCCACCCCCTTCTACCTGCACCACCCGTCTTCTTCCAGGGGCATGCTCCTTTTCCCTGCTGACTCCACTCCCACAGCTGGGCAGCGGAGCCAGCAAAAAAGGTGCCGGTACTCCCTACCCCTGCATACTGTCACAATAAAAGCACTGCTTAGCGTATCTGCGGGGACATTACTACGAGCCGGCCGGCATTGTAGAAAACAAACCCACCTCCTCAACTCTGAAAACTGATCTCTCCCTCTCAGAGTTGATAAATAATGTGGGGAAGTGTGTGGGGGGAGGGGGGGGGGAAGAAAAGCCAGGGAGGGAGGCACAGCTCGTCCTTACCTGGTAGGCAGCGGTGGCATCTGAGCTGGAGTCAGTGCCCAAGGTGGACAGCTTCTCTTTCAGCCTGCGGTGGGACTGATGGCGGACACAGTAGAGGACCCCAGAAGTGATTAGGACCCCAATAATGCAGGCGATGGAGAGGAGGGTGAGGATGATGAATTTGGTGGAGTCTTCGTCCTCCTGGGCACGGTGAGGGAGAAGCTTCAGCTTGCTTTTCTGCTGGGGATGAGAAAGAAGCAGCGCCTGAGCATTGACAACATCAATGGAGGGAGGGGAAACACTAGCTCAGCGGGTTAAAAACCACCACCCGGGCACAGATGCTAAGTGCCAACCACGCCAGGCTGGAGGGAAAGGGATTCCACCAGGACCCGTGTGACACGCCAAGGTGGAAACATTTGGGGGAAGGAGGGGGGGTATTAATTTTTAAAATCAAAACCAAAAAGGAGAGTGCATCCCTGCCTCACGTACCTTGCCTCACACTTCGGTAATTGGCTAATGGAGGGAACAACGGCTGAGGATCCTACCCCCGGGGGGTGGGAATAAAATATTTCCAACAAGCAAGTCAGGGCTGCCATGGCTGTCTCTGCGTCGCGCCGTTTCCTTTCGGGTGCTACGGCAGGCGGGTAAGAGCCGCCATCCGGACAAGCGGGCAGAGTCCCGAGCAGCTCAGCTCACCCCAGGCGGCGCGGGATGGGCTCATCGGAACCAGAGCTCCGCGGAAACCAAAGCACACAGACAAGGCGGCGCCACCCCTTCACTTCGTCCTCTGGCGAGCCGGAAAAAGGAGCCAGCGAGTCCCAACGCACGAGGAGAGACTCCGGCTGCTGCGCCTCCATATGCTAAAAAGTTGTCCGATAATTTCCCCTCATTAGCTCCATCCTAAGCTGTATTAGCAGCAATTAAACCCGCCACATGGAAACGGGAAGAGCCGACCCGCCAAGGGCAGCAGGATTCATTTGGCCGGCGGCCGCCGCTCCCAATTACCCGGGAAATGACTGGCAAAGCCCGCCCCTGCCTCGGGCCCGCGGGCTGCACGACGAGAGCAATTAGCAGCCTCATTTCGCCGGGTACCAAAATGGCTTTTCCCTGGGAGCGCCGGGCCGGCCTGGCCATTATCGCCCCGCGTTTCCAAGGGACGGGGCTCGCATCGGGCCGCGCCATGTGGATCCCGGAACCAGACAGGCACCAAAGCCTGGAAAACCTCGTCCTTAATTCGCCTCCCCGGCGGCGCGGGGTAGCGGAGCCGAGTGCCGGCTCGCAGCTCTGGCTGTGCCGCGCCGGGAGGAGGCGGAGTGCCGGGTGGAGGCAGGAGCGGGGCTCGCCGGCATGTGCGGCTGCGAGCCACTCCCGAGCCTGCTCCCCCCCCACGCGGCCAGCCGCCTCCTGGCGGGGGAAAGTGGAGTGACTCCCGCCGGGCCAGGCATTCCGGAGTTGGGGCCCCCCTGCTCAGGCCGGGCCGGTTCGTCCGAGTGGCCGCCTCCCTCCCAGAGCCGCCCCGCCCCGCGGCCCTCTCCCTGCCCGGCGCAGCCAGCCGCACCCGCTGGACACCTCCCCGGCCCGCCCGTGCACTGCCAGACCCTGCAGGCAGCTCGGGGCGGAGGGAGGGGACACGCCGCGTCGCCCAGTCCAGGCCTGGAAGTCGTGTCTCCTCCGCTCGGCCCAGGGAAAAGGTCGGCATGCATCGCCGGGGCCGGTGTGGGGAAGGGGGCGCCCCGAGTGCCCCCCGTTCCCGCGCTAGGGGCAGTCCCTCCCCACCGCCTTCCCCCCACTCCGGAGCGGCTGTTCCCCCCGATGCTGGCCGGCTTAGGCTGTTCTCTAGCCCGGGCCCCGCCAGCTGCGACTCTTCCCGAGCGTGTCCCCGCAGCGCGGCAGTGAGTCACCCAGGCCGGCTCGGCGGCGCGGTCCGGTCTCCTCCCGGGCAGAAGTGATCTTTCCCGCTGAGTGTGAAGTCTCCTCCCACCAACCTGCCGCCGGGACACCGGCCACGCGTGGAGCCGGCTGGAAAGAAGCGGGGTTCAAAGAAAGCACTTTCAGACCCTTCTCGTGTCCGCTGCGCTTTCCTAAGCCCGTTTCTAGATGAGTGGCTCCCGGTTGCCGTGTGGCCGAGCCGCACCGAGAGGGCCAGGCCCACACCGGAGACAGAGGAAAACCGCCTAACTCAAAAGAGGACACAAATATCCGCCCCTCCGCTGCCGCCCTGAATGGGAAAACCAATGGGCACCAAGTCCGGTGCTCGGTTTCGGTTTGCCGTGTGAATGGCTTACTCCGAAAGGACGCTCTCTATCCCTCGCCGTGGGGCTGCGGGTTTAGTTTTCCAACGCCCTGGCTCGTTTCCATTCCCAGAAAGCAGGGCACCCAGAGGCGGCCTCAGCCCAGAGAGGAGTGCCCTGCACCGCGGCACGTCTTTCCAATAGCGCTGCACGGGAAAAGCACCCGGCCCGTCTGTGCTCCGAAATAATCGCCACATCGGCGAAGACCGTTTCGAAGCGGAGCGGGTAAACCAACCCCGGCCAGTCAGCACTGAGCCTAGGAGGTGGCCTGGCACGTTTAGTCTGCACTGGAAGGGGGCAAATAAAAATAGCAGGGCCCCCCAGAGGGTGAGACACCTCGCCGTGATCACCGATCCTTCTTCCTCTCCATTGACTTGGATTTGGGTGTGGGGTGGAAGCTTCTTCCATTGCTCTGTCCTGACTCCCGCCTCCTCCAGCGTCCCCCCGTCAGGCCGGTTCTTAAAGGAGAAGGACATGGAACCTGAGTCATACCTAGACTTCAGTGGGGCCGGCCCCCTTGGGAAGGAGAGCCAGATTTGCTCCATGCTAGAGCTGCTCCCATTTTGCAGTGCCGGCTCGCCTTCCTTTAACCCCGAGTTCGCTTTACTCCCCGCACCCTAACGTGAGCCAGAGCACAGAGCAGGGGCGCAGACACCGCTTTCACGGAGATGTCCCCGTGGAAACACCTGATGGCCCTCATCACTCAGGCTCCAAGTGCTGGCACACAGTGAGCTTAGCTTGCTGCTCTTCTAATGGGAGTAAGAGCGGGCACCAGGTTATCTGGAAAATGAAATGCATGGCATTGAAAGGGAGCGTCCCACACGCCTTGATCCGGAGCGCGGTGTGCTATGGGGAGGGGAGGCACTGCCTGGAGAGGCAAGAGCTGTTAGACGCGGTTCACAAGGATTGAACGTTTCCACTACCAGGCAGAGGGGTGGCGAGGACGAAGGGCTGGGTGCAATTTAGGTTTGCCACTTTGAAGTGTAAACGGCGCTAAAATGAAAGTCCACCTGTTCTACGAAAGAGCGTGAGCTGGATCGGGCCAGCCATTCATAAACGAAGCGGCCCTGGCAGCGACAGAAATCCAAGGGAGCTTTGCTCCCAAACTGATGGCAGGACACGGCCCAGTATTGGACAGCTCCTGTCGGAAGGACACCTCACTAGTTGTCTGTCGGTACGTTCGCGCTTCTAGCATCGCTGTGCAAACGACACCAAATCACATGTAGTGATCGCTTTAAAATACGCTAAGAAACTAATTCGCCAAGAAACTAATCCCCAGACAATGACTGCGTGAAAGAAGTACAAACTGGATTTTAGCCTTGCTACATTTCTTTCGGACTAAAGATTCAGTTATAGCTTATGATCCTGGATTTCACTCCATCTGCCCCCCCCCCCCCCCGCCAAGTCCAGCTCCTATCAGCCAGGAATTTACACTTTCCCCGTTTGTCTAAACCCCTGGACTGGTCTCTGAGATGGCTCCGTCAGGTCTCAGCCGGGGCCAGAACGCGGGGTTAATTAAAGGCGTCCTGTCAGTCTCGACTTGAAATGGAAAGAAACATCTTGAAATATTTATGAATTTGACATTTACAGTCTTTTAAAACGGAACACCTCTCTCCCTCCACCAGTTCACTTCACCACGGTGTGTGCGCTGGTGGGGGGGATGAGGAGGAAAAACAAGAGCTGTTGCATAACAAGAAAACAAATAAATACTCTTTTCTTCCAAGGCGTAACTAACATTCAAAGAATTTAGCCATCATTAAATAAATGTTAATCTCAGACACATGTAACCATGCAGGCTCAAAACAATCTATATAACTTGAGTAGACAGGATGTTTCTTCTGAAAGATATTTCTCTGGAAAATACTAGAATATCATAGAAACAGTGGCATCTGAACAACACCTGATGGTTTAGCAAGTTATTCTAAATATTCGTATTTTCGAGATTCATATTCACTGTATTTGTGCTTTTAAAGGGACTTGGTCTGTGCTTAAAAGAATTCTAGTGTTTTGTTTTACTTAGAACTTTAATTCTACCATTTAGACTTCAGTCAAGCCCAGCTTTTAACTGCCTCATTGGTCTAGGCTTTTTAAGGGGAAAAAAGTGCTTCGGACCTGAACTTTTGTGGATTTTTTTCCTGGTAAACTCACTGGATCATCCTCCACACCCTTCACAGAAATTCAAAAATGTGCAGGGCATATTTAAAAGTGGGACTGCTATAAAACACTATTCCAGCATAATCAGTAAACAGTGTATTACTCAGCTGTGTTATGTAAGGATGCAAATGTATAGTGTGTATGTGTCTGCAAGTCTCTACCTTGCAAACACAGTGAATATTTGTAAATATTTAATGTACAGTTTCATGTTCATAAGTTCTCCTGCCTATGTTTGGAGTTTGGGGGAAGTCTCTGAAGCAATATATTAGGGCTTATACCTGGTGATGTATATCCAGATATAGCAGCAGCATTATAATTTATTTATTGCTTCATGCTATAAAGCCAGATTGTGAACAAAACTCTCACTAAAGTTAATGGGAATTTTGTTCTAATTAAGGACAACAGAATTTGGACTGCAGTTTGCCAATCTTAAAAGCTTTGATTAAGATGAACTATACCAGTCTCCCAATTATTGCATTCATTTTTTCTGTTAGTTTGAAAGAAAAAAAGTATTTAACATTCATTTTACAAAATAAAAAGGAACCCTATATTTCCTGCAACACTTTGAATTCTTTAGCTGGAGTCTTTAAAATTTGACGTGGTGTGTAAGTTATATATTAAACAGTTCATTTCTGAGCATAAATAAAAATGAAAAGCAATCTTCTTGGTAAGCAAGGGCATAAAACTTTAGACTGATTTGTCTTAAAATATTACAAAGTAAAAAACTGAAGAGTGCTATTTTTAATTTGGAATTCACTACAGAATTTAATAAATGAGAGAAGTGAGGCGGAAATAATCATGTATTAATTCTCTGCATTACAAAATCTTTTCAGAAGCTATTATCAGAGCAAGAGGCATTGTGGTTTGGATTCAGGGTGGGAGAAATCCTTTGTGCAACTGAAAGCTATTGTTCCTCTGTGCAGATGAAATTGTACTTGCAAATCTGCCCCCCCCCCCCCCCGCCCCCGCGGGGGGGGGGGGAGTAGAAGGTGCCTGGGCAGGAGAAAAGAATTATCCAAGAAAATAATTATTTTAAAAAATAAACTTTACTGAAATCAAATTTAGGTTCAGCAGTTTCAAAGAAAGGATCCGTTGCTAACCTTTTCCGGAACTGACATTAATATAAAACATAGATGATTAGACACTTTTTTATTTATCATCCTCTTGATGCTGACAACATAAACTAGGGAGAATGTCTGTTGGCTTAAAGGAATCAAACTCAGAAATGATTTTTAGTGAATTCTCCATGTAGATTGGTTTGGGGTGTAGTTTGAGAAATAATATGTTAAGTTTGGCTAGGTAGAAAAAAAAACAACAACAACAAACGAACTCTACAACAGAACACACATGGGAACCCTCCCGCCCCCTCCAAAAGGGGTACTTGCAGGAAAATTTCATACACGATATGTTACTTCGGTAAAAAGACGTCTGAAAAACAATGAAAAGATGACGATTCTTTTTGTTGTTTGTTTGCTCTTGCTTGCCCCATTTACACTCGCACCCTGAAGCAGTTAGATTGGAGTAGAAAGGCCTGATGGTTTACATGCTCTGAGCATGCAGCATTGTTTACTTTGGATCCAACTCAGAGCTCTATCATCGAACTTATTGGCTGGTGTTTTACGGTACAATTCTTTAGTATGGGCAAGAAATTCGTAGATAAAGACTCAGCTCTCCTCTCATCCAACCCTCCTTCCCCCGTCTCCTCTTTAAAAAGCCCTACTTGCTGCTAGGATATTGCTTTAACATCACTTTCGGCAGATGTCAGTTCATCACCTGAAACGAGGTCAATTTAATGCTTTGACTTGGGGGGCTGAAATCGGATGGGAAGGTACTTTTTTCTTCTATATAGGAGTCGGAAAGATTAGACAAAATCGACAACCACAAAAGGCAGATGGATTTCTGAGAACTCCAGCTTATTCAAATCACTGAGAAAGGTCACTGCAAAGAGCCACAGCTCTATTCATGTGAAGGGACACAATGATCCTTCCTTAACCTTCAACACCACAAAGCACTCCGGAGCTTCTCTATACCTTTTAGTGGGATTAATATCCTGAACAATGACTGAATAAAATCAAGAATTCACCGAGTTCAAAGATCCCTTGATCAATGGCAGATACTGTCCTCTAGTTTCTTAAAGGCAATAAACAGAAGTGAAGTTTCTGGTTGGTTTAAAAAACACAGTGTAGTTTGTATTCTATTACATACGATATGATGCTACATGGATAAAGGAGATGTCAAAATACCCCAAAACAAGTTTGTGGCGTGAATGGCATAGTGTTGAGGAAGGTGAAATTTAATATTTGCTTTAAGTGAGTGAAACAAGAACTGCAACAGAGGTTAGGCGTTGTTGGACTGAGGAGCGATGCTGTAAAGATATAGAGGAAATTGAACGGAATACATTAGGATTGTATAGAACGTGTGCATACAAGATGCATATGATTTGCAAACTGCACACTTTGCCTCAGAGACTCCAGTAATATAAATAATGAAGAGGAAGTGGAAATCATAAAGGAAGAGAGATGCGCCCAAATTTTGGTCCCCATCCTATAAAGGACTCGATTGACTAAGGAGAAAATGAGAAAAGACAAGAAGAGCTGGGTGGAGGGACTGGAATATTTACTCCCTCCTCATGCTTCCTGCCCATAGCAGACTAGATAAATACAGGGATTTGTGCACTATACCCTAGGAAGGGGTCTCAGAGCCAGAACCAAGAGACTGCTCAGCCTAACTGAACTCATAAAAAGCGTTCAGGAAGGCCATGGGAAGAAATCTCAGACTTTGCCAATCCTGGACTAATGCTGATTTTGAAGGCATATCATATAGGGATTAAACAAGAATGCCCTTCAAATTGTGTGCCAATGGGAGATATTGTCTACGGAGCCCACACTGTCAATACAGAGGCACCGTTTGAATAATGGACCATCCCACAGGGCATCAGGTAGCCACCTATGGCTTTAGATGACACAAATAAAACGGAAATTCTGCAGCAAGAGCGAGCTGATGCCAGTGAACATCCACCGCGGCCCGATCTGCAGCGTCTTTTGAATCTCAAGCCTTTCCTCTTTCAAGCCTTTCCTCGCTGTTTTGACACAAAGGAGCGGGACAAGCCCCAAACTTGAAGGAGCAGCCGTGGCAAGTAATGGGCCTTCTTCCAATAGGCTCCGTGCGGGAAAGGAAGGCTGTGCTAGATCCGGAGCCAGCAAATCAGAGCGGCCACCCTTTCGCACTCCCGGGTGAAGCGCAGCCCCCGGAGCAGCACGTCCGAGGGAGGCTGGCCGGAGAGAAACGGGCCTGAACCTTCGCGATCAGCCAGAGCAGATGGCGAACAGGAGCCGCCGCGCTCCTCTTTTAACTCCCTAGCCCCAAACGAGGCGTGTGAGATGACGCCACCGCTGGGGCGGAAAATGTCTGCGCGGCCCGGGGGCTGCTGGCCGGCGCCAGCGGCCTGGCTGGTTTGCAGAAAAGGGGGTTGCGCCCCAAATCCCCGCCCCACACAAACACACCCGCGAGCGCCCAGCCGCCTTTACCTGCTGCCACCGCGCACTCAGCGCTGGAGATGGTTGCGGGGGGCTCCTGCCCCGACCAGCGGGCTAACATGCGCACCCTGGGCGAGCAAATCCTTCTTCTTTACCAAACTGCTCCATCCCCCGCTCCCTTCCCGCCAGACACAAAGGCCGGCTCGCGCTCTGCCCGAGCCCCATTCCCCCGGGGCGGCAGGCGGCAGTGGCGGTCCCCGCGGAGCTGTCCATCACCGTAGGGCGCTGGGCGCGTGCGAGAGATTCCGGAGCGCCCGGGCTCTGCCCCTCCTTATATTCGCCCGCTCGCAGCCCCTGTCGGCTGCAGCACATGGCCCATCCACCGGTTACTATAGCGATGCCTCCTCTCCACATGTTGCTGACAGCAATTGGCTAAGGAGGCCTGGGCCGTTAATAAACCCTTCGCCGGAGTGAGACTATGAATGGACATTGGCTTTGTCACTCATTTGTAAAGCTGCTTGGGGTTTCTCTTGCCCCCCCGCCCCGCCACAATATTTTTTGTGCCACTCCTGCAAGATGCAAGCGAGGGGAGAACAATGAGGGAGCAACCAAAAAAAAAAAATTTAACGCCAAGAAAAATCTAAAGATCATTTGCATGAAAATACCAAAAAGAAATCTGCTTCATCTCCTCTTGCAAAGACTTCTCCCCAAGAAAAAAGCTCCAACCAAATAAATAATAAAAAATAATACTAAACAGTCACAAGCAAACAGAAATTCACTCAAACTTGGGGCCTAGAAGCTCTTCTCCATATGATTCATCTAAATGTTTTCCATTAGAACTATACCTTTAGTAAACTTTAAAAAAAATCTTAGTTTATCATGAATTTCAAGATTAGGCTTCTCCCCACTTCAGCAAAGTGTTTGGACAAATAACTCCAGGGCCAGTGTTTGTAAATGCGTAGGTAACAAAAACATTACATCATTTACCATAATACAGACACACTTATTCATGAGCAGGACCATCTTGTGCTAGGGGCTGTACAAACACTCAAAAGAGGCAGTGGAAAGGACAAAGGAAATTGCCCAGAGAATTATTCACTGTTCACTCAGTACTCCGCCAACTTCGACAGTTAAACTGGTTTTGTAAAACCAAACAATGACCCTGCTCCAACTGTCCCTGGCCTACCCTACCCCACCCCAGCACACGTAGGGGGAGACTCCTGGGTTAAACTTAACATCTGTTTGCAGAGTGCGCTTGAAAGGCCCACAGCTGCAGCCAACAGGACAAGAAAGCAAGCTCAGGGGAAGGGGGATCTTGTCAGATGCATCTGACAAGTCTTTGGGAGGGCGCTTTGGTCCCTCCTGCTCTTGAAACCCAAAGGTCCCCTCCCGCCTCCCCTCTGCCATTGTTTCCCCCCTTGCTACGACAGCTGGAGATGGCAGGCCCAAGCAGGGCAAAGCGAGTCCTCCCTTCTACCCCCGTGTGGGGCCCCGCCTGCAAAAGAAGGAAGCCGGGTCTCTTCCCTACAGTCCCCGTGGTGCTGCCTCCCCCGCGCCCCAGCTGCAGAGCCCCCCGTGGGCGCTCAGCGCTCCGTCCAAGGCAGCAGCCGAATTACCCCTCCAGTCACCCCCCAGTGCGGCCAGCAGCCCCGAGGCTCCCAAGCCCTGGGAGGGGGACCACTGGGGGGAGGGGCTCACCCTGAGCCTGTCTGAATTGGGCCGTGTCTCACTGAACACCGAGCAAACCCTGCCCCCCCGAGGGACACTGCGGGGCTCGGGGCGAGCCAGCGAGCGCTCTCCAAGCGCCAGTCGCGCCGGACAGCTCCGCTGATCCGGTGGGAAACTCACTAGCCCCCTCACCGGAACTAATAGCCCCCAATGCCACCCACCCCCGCCGGCCGCCACTCGCTCCAGCCGGGCTCCCAGTCCCGCCACGCGCGCCCCTCCCACTCAGGTGCTGCGGTGGAAACGCGAGCCCCGCCCGTTCTCTGCCTGACACGTGGTGCTGAGGTAGCGATGACGCCAGCGGCCGCGCGGGAGAGGGGGGAGGGAGGAAGGCGACGACGCCGTGTCCTCGCTCCAACCCGCTCGGAACTAGCTCCCTTAGCAACGGGGGCCGCTCCGCCCCGGCCCGAGCGGGGTGCGGGGGAGGCGTCACTTACCGCCCGGGCCGGCGGGGGACTCAGCGGTGCTGCGGGCAGTGGGCGGGGCGGATGTGTGGGCCGCGTGTCGTCCTGCAGCCCAGGTGGGGGCGAAGGGAGGCGGGAAGAAGGACCCGGGATAATTAAGCCTCCCGGCTCAGGCAGCGAGGGGCGCATCCGCCCTGCTCAGGGAGATAGCGCGGGGAGGGATCGCGCGCCGGGGGAAGCTCGGCCTTATTTCTGCTCCGTCACTTTCTCGGATGTGGCCTCCCGCACCACGGGGGGGGGGGGG